>OY720402.1:14840000-15204451 GCA_963082905.1 Oligia fasciuncula
TCTACTGACTTACTGTTAAAATGTTGTTTCCAGTTATTAAAACTTTTTATTTTGAATTTTGAAACATATTCTACGTAATCTGGTACAAAATTCAGTTCGACTCCTTCCTTCGCTGCCAGTTTAGATGAGCAATCAGCTTCCTCATTACCCCGTAAACCAACATGCGCTGGAACCCATTGCAACTTCAACTCTGTCCTATTTTCAATTAACTTGAAAATCTGTTTTAAAATGTCGTAAGCTATCGATGTACCTCTGAAGCCAGAGGCGCATCGAGCCACGTGGTGCAGTGCACTTTTGCTGTCCGTTAATATAACAACCTTATCTAATTTTTTCTCTATTGCATAGGACAAAGCTTGCAAAATTGCAACGAGTTCCAACGTCATGACGGATACATCTGACATTATTTTAAAACCTGCTCTATAATTACAACTTGGATCGTAAAAAGCTACACCTAATCCATGAGCACCCTTAGACCCATCAGAGTATAATTTCTGCCACCCACGATAATTGATATCCAATTCTCTCACAACTTCTTTAAGTAAGGTATTAGCCTCATATCGTAATTTAGCTAGTGAAATACATTCCAAATCCATAACTAAGCATTTATGAAAATCAACAGCTGATAACCAAATTTCGAAAGTAAACATTGTAAGAATATCCACAGAAACACCTTCAGTTTGTTTTACGTCCTCGATTGTTTGTGTGAGTAAAGGCTTTTTTTTTTTAACCCAATAACTAATGTGCGTAAGAGCTCTCATTTCAGAAATTAAATTAGTAGTGCTATTATTCGCCCAAGCACTGATTTTTAATAAATACTTATAGGCTAGATATTGTCTTCTAATAAATAAAGGGGCAATGTGTAACTCGCTCTCCATGACGTGAATCGGAGTACTTTTGATAAATCCGCCTACTACTCTCAAGGCTTGATTCTGAATTTTATCAAGTTTACTAATATGACTTTTAGCACTACTATCGTATAAAACGGATGCGTAATCAATACGGCTTCTAATTAAGGACATGTACAATCTTCGCAAATGTATCATGTGCACCCCCCAAGACCTTCCTGCTAATAACTTTAATATATTTAAGAATTTTGAGCATTTGTTGACCGTTTCGTTAATGTGTTTTCCCCAGTTTAGACTCCTGTCTAGTCATATGCCTAAATATTTTATATTTTCGGAATAAACTAAAGGCTTTTCTACCCTTAGAACAGGTAGATTTTTTCTACGACCTCTGCTGAAAAGACAATATTGTGTCTTGTTTGCAGATAGCACCAACCCTAGTTCGTTTAATAACTCTACAACTAAGTTTAAACCATTTTGAACATATCGTTCACATATTTTAATGTCCTTATTACTGACATATATTACAAAATCATCCGCGTACTGCAAAACTGACACATTTTGAAGCCTATGACATATTTTGTAGGTAATTAAGTTAAAAAGTAGCGGAGAGAGAGGGTCTCCTTGTGCCAGACCTTTGTTTGTGAACCTGCTTATTACATTACCATCACACAACTTAATCTTCAAATGGCGCTCATTGAGAAACCTCCACAGATACTTACAAAGCTTGGCACCGATTCCTAGACTATCTAGCACATATGCCGCTGCATCGATTGAAACATTATTATAAGCGTTTTCGATATCCAAAAAACAAGCTAATGTTGGCATATTCTTGGAGAATCCAATCTGGATATAAGTAACTATACGGGTCAAACAGTCCAAACAGGACTGTGATTTTCTGAATCCTACTGTGAACGGAGACAGTATTTTTTCCTTTTCGGTATACCATTCTAGGCGTTTAAAGATCATTAAATGAAAAGTTTTACAGATACATGATATTAAGGATATGGGTCTTAATTTAACTTCACTGTTATTATTGTTACTACTTTTGGGAATAGGGACTATTTGAATGTTTCTCCACTGAGAAGGAATAACACCATATTGGTAAATGTTATTATATAAATTAAGCAAATATTTTTTAGCTATGTCCGGTAAATAATAAAGCATTGCATATGTATGGTAACATTGATTTAATATATGCCAGTAAACTTCCTATCGTACAAATATTTTACGTACCTCTGTCCTACTGTCGATGTCGTTGACTCCATAATATCTTTTTACAATACCCTATTTTTTATAGCATCGTATACTAAGTTATGTCATGATCCAGAGATCGGGAATCTCGATCAACTTTTCCTCCTCGAAGGTTTGTTTGAAAATTTATGATATAGTTGAATAAAATAGACCAAACACGAAACGAAAACTTTCTGCAGCCGTGTGCTGAGTTTTTCGTGTAACAGTTTAACTTTTGGCTTAAACCTTTAAAAGTTATCCTTTGTGCCCAGGCACAAAGGATAACTTTTAATTATTTTTTAAACTATTTATCCAAACAAATAGATACTATTTCATGAAACCCCATTGCTTGGATGGAAGATAATGCCCTCTATGGCAATTGAGCATAATCGCTTCTACGATTCGGAAAATTCAATTGTGAAGGGCTACGCGGTTGCTACGACGTAGCACACGTGATCGTCGCTACGCTTGCTACGCTGTTAGAACTTGGATAAGCAAACATCTATTTTGCCGGTATTTTGCTACCGGCAAAATAGATGTCATCTAATAAATAATGTCAGAACGGTAGTCTCTATACCTATCTATAAATAAACGTTCCTCAATTTAAACATTATGGTAAATTTTCGTAAATAATAAATAAGCCTTCCGTAATTTAAACAGCAAGGAATATTTTCATTGCTCGTGATACCTACAAATGCAAACAAAATTAATCCTCAATTCGATCGAGGTATCACTAAAACCTATTTATGTTCCTACAATGAGCTGTACGTGAGTGTCACTTATGTATGGTTTAAGATTCATTTGATATTTCATATTCCTTTTTTTTTACGTTATTCTTTCCATAACCTCTGTAGAAGGATATGAAATACGAAATACAATGTAATATTTGTATTGAAGAGACTTTTATTGACTTGGTAAAATGCTGGCACATAATTATTTGATCAAACGTGCTTCCCGAGACACGAGGGTATTGTCACCGCCAACTTCCAACAGCGAGAAATTTTCCCCGCTGTTACTAAGAAACGCGTAATGGAAAAAACCCAACAGCATTATGCCCGAATTGGAAATCGATTTTCGAAACCAGTCACAAAGTGATCATGACGGTATTTTCCATTTGTTTCAAATAGTTTACAGGCAAGTACTGAAGTTCTTTAATAATAATAATAGTAATTTTTTCGATAAATAATCTAGTCGTTTCTGGCGTAGGAGTCACAGTTTCAAACTAACCTAACTTTTTTTTTTATAAATAACCTCAAAATCAAAAAAAATCAAAATCAAAATCAAAATATTTTATTTCACATAAGCCTACATGGGCACTTATGAAACGTCAGAAGCTAGGTGCACGGTTCCAATTGGTCGTTTCCTATGGAGAAGAACCGGCAAGAAACTCCACGGTTACTCTTTTTAAAAATAATTGGCTTTTACAATATTTTCAAATTACAGTAGGTATGGGAGGATAGCGTAGGCCTGTCAACAAGTATCAGGTACTTGATAAAATAAAATAAAAACTGGTCTACAGATCTAAAGTCTACAAGGCCTACAAAGTCCTCACATTTACAAAACAAGAATCTATCAAAAGGATAAATAAAAAATAAAAACCTAATAAAACCTAGTGATATGATTACCATTACTTGACAACCACTAATAAAGAGATGGAAAAAATTTGAATTTTCTGTATATAATGTCAAGTAATAAAGAGATTATGTCAAAAAAGTAAATAAAGTAAATAAAAAATGAACATCGTAATTTGAGAGCAGTTAATAGACATTTAAATAGTTAAGCCGTTAATGAGTAGCCAGGGAAGCCACATGTGCAGAAGGAATTATTGCCAAACTACCTTGTCTTCAACATAGTCTTTAATCTTATAATATGCTTTTTTGATAAGGACACGTTTGATGAAGGTTTTGAATTTTCCATCGCTAAGTTCTGTAACCGACTTTGGCAACTTGTTATAAAAACGGACGCCGTTTACAAGAAATGACTTGCTAGTTTTAGTTAATCTAAATTTAGGTAACACAATTTCATTTTTACTACGTGTATTTATATTGTGGAAATCGCTTCTTATTTTGAAGAGTCCTAAGTTTTTGCGAACATACAAAATACTTTCTAAAATATAAAGAGAAGGCAGAGTTAGTATATCAATTTCTTTGAATTTGTTTCTAAGAGACTCGCGAGGACCCATTTGATAGATTGCGCGGATTGCCCTCTTTTGTAAAATGAAAATTGAATCTACGTCAGCTGCCGATCCCCACAGCAGAACACCATAAGACATAATGCTGTGGAAATAAGCAAAGTATACTAACCTAGCTGTAGCTATATCTGTCAACTGCCTTATTTTTCTTACTGCATATGCAGCTGAACTTAATCTACCTGAGAGAGCTCTAATGTGTGCGCCCCATTGTAATTTTGAATCTAAAGTAATACCTAGAAATACAGTTTCCGTAACAGCGTCTAGTTTTTTGCCATCAAGTTCTAAATTCAGACCCACTTGAGGTACATTTGGTAATGAGAACTTAAGACATTTAGTTTTGTTCGCATTAAGTAAAAGATTATTAGCTGCAAACCATTTCGAAAGAACAGCCAGACTCTCGTTAACATGTAAGACATCCGTATCTTTTCTATCTATTTGAAAAATAAGGGAAGTGTCATCCGCGAATAAAATGATATCCGACAAATTAGCCATCATGTAAGGAAGGTCATTAATATAAACTAGAAATAGGAAAGGGCCAAGAATTGAGCCTTGAGGCACGCCCATCTTAACTAAAGACCCCGATGACGTCGCCCCATTAACGTTTACTTTTTGCTGCCGCTTTGACAGATAGGAAAGAACAAGATCAGCAGCTTGTCCACGAATTCCGTAATGGTATAATTTACAGATCAGTGTATTATGGTCAACGCAGTCAAACGCTTTTGAGAGGTCACAGAAAACGCCAATTGCATCCTGGGACTTCTCCCAGGAGTCCAAAATGTGACTGATGAGTTTTACTCCCGCGTCCGTCGTCGACCTACCTTTCGTGAAACCAAACTGGCGACTATGTAAAATCCCATTTGAATTAAAATGTGACAACATCTGGTCCAGCATGATTTTTTCATAGATTTTGCTCATAGCTGGTAGCACAGATATAGGTCTATAATTAGAGGGATCAGACTTACTACCCGATTTGAAAATTGGTACTACTTTACTATGTTTCATTAAGTCAGGAAACGTACCGCTGTCTAAACATTGATTAAATATGCCTGTTAGGGCAGGGGCAATTGTGTCAATAATATCTCCAAGAACCTTAACAGAAATCCCCCATAAGTCTTCAGTGTTTTTTATGTTAAGACTTTTAAAAGCTTTTTTAATTGTGGCAACAGAAATGGGCTGGAATTCAAAGCTTGGAATATCCTTATTAAAGTTTTCTTTAAGAAGAGCTTCAGCTAATATAGGTGATGAGGGGAGAGACTTTGTAACCTCTATTGGGATGTTGGTAAAGAAATTTTCTAGTGTCTCAGCAACTTTTAACTTATCTGAAACCTATTATGACTAGTTCAGTTCCGGGTAGCCTACTGCAAATAATCTCTTTTTTTTAGCGCAAGTCGATGAAAGAATGAGTTTAATTTTTAGGAAATTGCGTAATAATAAATCAATATGTAAAACGTTTTTATTCCTAACGTTGTTTTATGAGATATAAAAAAATGAATTGTTTGTCAAATAACACGTTATTAAACAAAAGTTTACCTGGTAATTATTTCGTAAAGTGAATTATTTGGCAAACTTGTTGTTGTATAATGATGAAATGACAAATCATGTTTTTGCCAATCGTTGCTTGTCAAGTAAAAATTTATAAATTTAATTTTGGCGAACTGACAGGGCACTATCTAAATGTTATCACGTTTAGTTTTTAAAAGTACTTATAATAAAAGTGAAGTGCTCTTATTTGACCTGTATATTGCTTTTCTATCGTGTTGTCCTCCGAGAGTGGGTGTAATAGCAAATCCCACTTACATGATAGAGAGAGAGACAGAACATTTATAATTATATAATAAGGGTATCATTTAAGCTATCACCAATTTAATTAGTTTTGTGTTTCTTAAATAATAGGGTTTGTCCTCCAAATAGTAGATCTGTCACCAAAATGTAGTCACCAAACAATGCAAAATCAGTTCCACAATAAATCACCTAAAATCCTGAGATATAAGGTCTATAATATTTTTTTTTTAAATAATCTCTTTTTCCATATTTTTTTTCTTTAAAATTTAGTCGTTTCTGGCACAGTTTTAACCTAACCTAACCTAAGCATTTTTTTTTAAATAATTAACCTCGTAACTAATTCGGTTCTCGATAATGTCCATTTCAAGTAACAAAACTGTTATTATAAGAACGAAGTTTATATTCATGTAATGCAATATAATTTTATTGGTTATCGATCTCTTATTTTACACATATATTAACATTAATTTGATAATTCATACCTGGGAACAATTTTTGTTTATCTGAGAACGAAAATATTTCGTGGCGATAGATCTATTTATTAGGTGATACAACTTGATGACAAATATAAATTTTGGTGATAGAAAATATAGTTCCCAATATTTATTTGATAATTAGAGAAAATGCGTGGTCGCGCCGACAGAGCGCCTTCTTTTTCCAAATAAAAGGTAACATATGAATGCGAAGATCGCGTATTTGCGCGACCGCTCATTTTGGTTAGGAGGAGGGTCAATCAGACAAAGGAATTACCATTCATATGATAATTTATAAAAAAAAGGTTGGGGCACTCACAATGAGCGGTAATAAAAAAGCGTTTTGGTCTTTATTTTCAACCATTGTTACATCAAACTGCTTTCCGTGCCTTTAACACCCTAAAATAAACAGTCAAGCATAGACAATACAATAATAATATCATTATTTGAATAAAAAAGTATTTTGTAGAGTCGCGTCGAATGATGAAAATAATGCGAAATTGTGGAATCTAGTTTATTATTCCGACATTTGAATGATTGCATTGTGGACAAACTAATTTAGATGAAAAGGAAATTAAAATGAACTGTCCATACGAATTTATTTGCTGCAAGCCGTACGCCCGGCCGTACCCATCGGCAAAATGACGAGCTTCCAACTTTCAAGCCCCATATCAGAAGCAATTTTTGCACAAGAGTTGCATAAGTAAGGAAAGTGAGCACAATTTTGTTACATCAGGAAATCTTGTGCAAAATTTAACGCCTCTAGACCCAACGGTTGTGAGTTATCTGTCACTGAATTAATTAATGATTTTAGAAAATGAGTGAGTGGCATTTGTGTATTTTTTAAGTTCATTATCGAAGTGTCAGGTTTTATTTCGGTTGAAATAAACTACAATTCCGGATTTCGTAGCAATCCACCTCATTTTTAACCGACGTAAAAACGGAAGAGGTTCTCAAGTCGACGCGTATATATAATATTTTTTTCATGTACGACCACGCATAACTTTTTACAGAGTAGTCCTATTTTGATAATTATTTTTTAATAACTTGATATTGAATACGTCACTGTAGCTAGTTCAATTAACAATCGGTCTTCATTATTTATTAGGTTTTGATATGAGGAAAGTAGCGAAGTAACTTATTAACACGAAAAGAGAAGTCATGTTACTGCAATATGAAACTGGAACCGTGCTGGTGCTATTCTGCCGCCGTAAGTAAAAGAGGGCATCTGAGGAAAGGGAATAGAGGAAAATTAGCCTTAATGGATGGCGCCTTTTTTGTTTAGTAAGGTTTATTTTTCTTTAAATTTTCGTCCATTTCGCTTACTGCGGCAGTATTGTTGTAAAATTTATATTTCCGTTTTATAGTTAAAGTGTGTTTAATGAAATTCAGTATTCTTTCTTCATATTAGACATTTATAATTAATCGGAACTATTAAAAGCACCATTGGGCAATAATCCCCAATTAATTATCATTTTACCTTACTTTTTTCCTTCAGCGTTCTATGTTAGGGGTAACAAAATTCTGATTCTTGACCTCCTTGTTAAATCCAATTAATCATTTTAATGGCGCAAGAAAACGATAACTTGGAAAATGGAGACTCAATAAAATAAAATGATTGTGTTTGAACAGAATTACTAAATCAAATTGAAGAAATGACTTTGATCCGCACATTTTATTTTATTTTAATGCCGCAAATATTTTTAAATTTGCGTTTTAATGCCGACTTACACTTGGAAGATAGATCTGATTTAATTAATTTTAAGGTTTTAAACTAATAGGCACTAGATGAAACGTAGAATTAAAAAACTACTGCAATACATACTTGTAGTAAAGTAAAACAAGGTTTAGGTTTAATCATAATTGCCATAAAGTACACACGACGATTAATCAAGCTATTTATTTCCAGTTTTAGCTTTCGTACAATGATAATTCAGCTCAAACTTGAAACTAGCTTCTGCCCGCGACTTCGTCCTCGTGAAATTTCACCTTCCGGATTCACCCTCAGGCTCTTAGGGGTGGAATTTCGAAAAACCCTTTCTTAGTGGATTCTCTTCACAAAGAACACACCCTCCAAATTTAATGTCTCTAGGACCAGCGGTTTAGGCTGTACCATAATCAGCCTATAATGTTCCCACTGCTGGGACACTGGCCTCCTCTCGGTGAGAGGGAGTGCGGGCCCAGTGCGGATTGGCAGATGTCACATGTCTTCGAATTTTTGGTTCTAAGACATGCCGGTTTCCTCACGATGTTTTCCTTCACCGTTTTAAGAGCAGTGATGATGAAATAATTTACACAAAGTAAAGCGCCTGTCTGGGGTCGAACCTACGACCTACAACTCGTAAGTCGCGGCCGTTACCACTTGGCCACCACTGCTCTCATCTCTTGTTGTTATAGCGGCAACAGAAATACATCATCTGTGAAAATTTCAAATGTCTAGCTATCACGGTTCATGAGATACAGCCTGGTGACAGACAGACAGACAGACGGACAGTGGAGTCTTAATAATAGGGTCCCGTTTTTACCCTTTGGGTACGGAACCCTAAAAGCTATGAAGATAAGGCACTTTCAGTTTTTAGTCTTTAGAGAAAACGAAAACTTTTTTTTTTGTGGTGATTGCTTTGTGATGAAGGCTGCTGATGCCCTTCATAATAGTTTATAGCCGCAATACTATCACATGTGACACATAATACGAGACGTGGACATAACACGCACATTAACTAGCCTGCGCTAGACAAGGCAATAACCTATATAAACGAGATTACTCTCACCGAGGCGCTGTAGAGGAAGCGAGTCACATCTGCATAGATATTCTCTATTTATAGCCTTTCCGTCGGTTTTTGAGAAATACGTGCAAAATCTGCAAAGCGCGTGATATATTGAACGTTTTTATGCTGAATGTGTTTCGCCTGCTATCATTTATTCCGTGTTTTATTGTTGTAAAGACATTACATTTGACATTAGTGCCAGTGAGGCGTCGTTTATGTGATTGATTGCTTAAGTCGACTGATATAACATCTGTATCCAAGTAAGATACCTCTATAGCAAAACTTTATGCTATAGAGGTATGAGGAACAAAGTTCACTCATACTCTATAGTCTAAGGGAGGATCCTCCGACCAGACGGGTGTTGTGTCTGGCGGGCAACTGCCCGATGATTCATGTCGGGCCGTTGTATCTATGCTAGTTGCGCGGTAAACTCTGCTTGCGCGATGCAGGATTTTGCGTGACGTCAGTTGACGCGTTGTTCGCATGTGGCGTTGGAGATACCGCTACAATGCCTTACCATTATATCTCAACTCGAACATAATAAGCATGGTTGTAGGTTGAGACGTACCTAAAAGATTTTTAACAAATTGAGAAAATGACGTAACAACAACTAGATAAACTAAGCCCATGTATGCACGGGAACTATTTTAACTCGACGTTTTCTTACCGTGTCCTAGATTTTCAGCTCTCGGCGTCGAACCGAACGTTGAGGATTGAACAACAACAAGAGAGCGTATCCCTAGGGCGTTGGAAAAGCGCACTGTTGGATTTTGAGGTATTGACGCTAAGCCGAGCACTCTATACAGTACGTGGTAAAAAGAAGTCGGCTTTTAAAAGCACCCGTGCGAACGGCTTATAATTTTTTTTAATAATTGAATAATTTTTTATTTCAAATAAACAGATTGTAGATTTACAACTTTTTTACATAAATAATAATAGGTAACACAGAATTGTAGTCTACAATAAGGTGGGTGAAGCTCTGTCCTCCTATAGGTAGGTTACAAAATAGACTGTGTTAAGGAGACACAGTTTCGCTCTGGTACGTGTTACATGTGCAGATTGGCAAAGTGATAATTAACAGGAAAATTTACAATGAGTAAATAATAAAAAATGAATAATAAAAAAAAAATAAAAAAAAGCTGTAGCATGCAATTAAGTGTATGGGTGTGCTTCGAGTCTGTGTGTGAGGGTGCGTGTTTGTGTGTGTGTGGGAGTAATTAGTGAATGTTGTCATTCGTTACATTATTTTCGGTTTCGTCATTATATTACTATCGTTTTATGAACTGATTGTACAAACCATTACTGTGAAGGATATCAGGAAACAGTAAAACAATTTCTTACCCTCGTTGATTTACGAGACACAATAAATCCAAATCCCTGAATCCAAATTCGTAGGTTCCTCAGAAGATGTTCAACTCACTACAAAAAATAGTGTCCTCGTGAATAATGAATCGGAATAAAGTGTAACAGGTATTGCCAGTGATACATCTACGAGTACTTGTGTAGGTAGGGTGTAGTTCAGGGATACAAATACCACTATCAATCGGGAGATAGAACGTCTATTTGTCTCAGTAAAAAAGGCTTTTATAGATTAGCTTTCTATGTAACGTAACTTCATAAAATCACGCTTGTATTTTCCCGAAGGATAAGGTAGAGGTATACCTATTATACTACATCCACATTTCGCCCTGGAGCCCAAGTCTGATATTTTTACAAATTCGTCATTCCAACACGATCCCATTGTCATTTTGATAAAAGTTCGTAATCTGCTAAATTCATAATGGTCGATCATTGGTCGGTCAATGGCACAGAACATATACGATACTCGTAACGAATTAAAAGCAACAACTGCGCAATGACATTCCAATGGTAGGTAACTGATCAAAGGAACTGTCAAAATTTTAGCAGATTAAGCCTAAGTCAGTCATTCATTTGTCATGAAGTACGAGATTACCATTCTATGCCATTTCTTTCAATGGAGTGTCAGTGGTTGACGATTGGAAAGTCATAATGACGCCATTATATTAGTAGATTACCAAACTTGTCAAAATCAACAATTATGAAATCAATGATCGACCATTCTGACACTATTGTAATAGCAGACTTGAGGCCCAGTTCTATTGCCATCAACTGGGCGCAATTCCAAGCTCCGGGCTGCTACTGAGATATTCCAGATGGAAAAACCCAAAGACACTTTGCCCGACACGGGAATCAAACCCAGGTGGTCTATTTTGTAAAAATCTCACCGTGAGATCTTAGGTAAAGTTAGCTGCCATTCCATCTGATGCTAGGGATTGACACTAATGACAGCGGTGCTATTCTGTAAAAATATCACCGTGATAACTTGGGTGAAGTGAGCTTAAAGTGAGCTGAGGTAATATTCTGTAAAAATCTCACCGTGAAAACTTAAGTCAGAGTGGAGTGAGCTGTCTGTTAATAGTGTCAATTCCTAGCAAAAACAAACGCACTTCACCTAAGTTTTCACGGTGAGATTTTTACAGAATCGACCGGCTGTAATGCTATTCTGTAAAAATCACACTGTGATAACTTGGGTGCCCGTCGCATGTCCAATTAGCAGACACAATAGAAATTCTATTGTTATCGGTACATACCCTGTACGCGCGACATGCTAAGGGTTAAAGAGAACGGTACGTAACATCCTGTTATCTTCGCTTTTCATTTGCAACAACAAAGCTGTAAAAACTACGTTATCTTCCTACTCATTATGAATTTCAATGGCTGTCATAATTTTACCAAGTAGTCGCTTGTCTCCTATAATAATCTCTTTTGATTTTGTTTACCAGCAGCTAACGAGACCTCACTAATGGGAGGGCGATCGCAATACTCGTAAATAACTGAATACCACTTATACTAGGGAATTTGTGAATACTTTAGGACTCGAGGACAATCCTGCGGCCTGTGCGAGCTATTATTTCTGTTTTGAACATAAGGGTCAGCTACGAATTTGCTTTATGGTGGTCAGCAATTAAAACTTTGATACATTATGAATTCGATCATTTTGTGGGATAGTCGCGCGCTTTAGGATTGTTCGTATTTCTGTTAGCGACTGAAGAAAAGTTACATCCTTGCACTATTTTCGCTTTTGACTTTACTATTTTTTTTGCTGAACCAGATTGTCTACGACTGGATCTAAATCATTCCAAACAAAAAACAAAGAATGAAGGGATCATCATCTGCCTAGCCTTTCCCCAACTATGTTGGGGTCGGCTTCCAGTCTAACCGGATGCAGCAGAATACCAGTATTTTACCTTGGTAAGACTGGTTGTCAGACTTTCGGGCTTCTGACTACCCTTAACGACTGTCAAAGATCCACGAATGACAGCCGGGACCAACGGCTTAACGTGCTTTCCACAGACCATCCACAGACCAACCGCGGCAAGCGTAGCTTAACCTGATCGATCGACCTGTGTGTCTGTTATTATTTAGCTACGAGCCCCTCAACAAAGAATCAAGGGATATTGATCTTAATTGCACTATGGTTTCGGCTCATTCTTCTTAATTATTTCCGGGTCAAAGGTTCTCTGTCTGTTCACAATATTTTGATGTTAGATGCTTACCGTTAACTTGAACGATGCTTTTAAAACTGACCCTTTTCTTGTTAATGTTAATAAGGTCAACTCTATAGAAACCGTCGGAAAACATTGCTGCATTACCATTTAAATTACTTTATAAACAGGATCCTATTTTCCCTGGTTTAATTTCGGATCCTTTGCATATTTTTTGGTCAAGTTTAAGGTAGGAAAATATCAGATATTTCCCCTTTTTCATGTATTGGAAATTAAACCAGGCATACAAAAGGAACCTGTTTCCGCAAAGCGAAGGGGCTTCCCTCCCCGTAGCGCCGGAGACGTAACGTAAGTCTTTATATAGCAACTAGCTGCGCCCCGTGGTTTCACCCGCGTAAATGTCGATCCCGTGGGTATATCCGGATAAAAAGTAGCCTATATATTAATCCAGCGTGTCAGCTACCTCCATACAAAATGTTATCAAAATCGGTCCAGCCGTTTGAGCGTGAAGAAATAACAAACATATAAACACCCACACACTCACAAACTTTCGCCTTTATAATACTAGTGTGATTTGTTGTAAGTTTTTGAGAAACTTCAAATTAATATGTCTCAGGTGGGTTAGTGTCAGGGTAAATAACTCTCCTCCACGCCCAAATTCGGGCAACCGTGTTCTACAGTTTTACCGCTAAGCTTACAAACATCTGTGGCCTTAGTGCGAGTTTTTATAACTATTCGATAGCGTTAACGTTAACTTAAATTTGTAGTGAAACTGAAAAGTGCCTCCTGGTGACAATTATTAGAACTACAATTATTCCATACAAATTGACTTGAGAGATTGTTAACACTTTGCGGGACACTTAACGCCTCTCGACGTAATAACAATAAAACTTCTATTGTCTCGGTGAGTGTCCCTCAATGTGTTAAGGTTAACGCGATCGAGTAAGTTTAAAAACTCGCACTGGGCCCTCAGGTCGTAAGCTTAACTGGCGAGGATGAGTCTGTCAATAGTACCTAAGCATTACTTTTGCTGTGGGATAAATATTTGGCTGAACTACTTACGAAAGAGATTTAGACAGACTTCGACCATTTCTCGTAAAGTTGTGTGGTAAATATTGAGACGGTCATACTTTCCGATGGTTGCAGTTGGAATGTTGGCTGCAATACATTGATACATTTAGTGAGAAAATATTATGAAATATATTTTTGCTGTGACTTTTCTTAGTTACTCTGTGTGATTAATTCGTGTTTCGTACATACCATAAATTTTAATTAACTTTAAAGGGTCGCATCACACCCCATATTGGTTATGAAATGACGTCGATAAAAAGTTTGCATAACGACGAAGTGAAAAGTTGCGAGCTTATCACATTGACCCGTTTACGTCGCTACACGTGACTACAACAATATTTACTTCACTTGATTACTGCAACTTGTGCAAAGCAATCAGTGGTTCTTTATGTTGTTATATGTAAAATATCTTTGGCAATATATTTTTTAAATATGTAGATTCTGTTTACCAAAAAACGCATATGCGCGCAACGAAATCGAATGCCTTATAATTGAAAAGCTACTAAACTAAATTAAAAAGTATATATTTTGGCTAAGCAATTTTGCATGTTGTGGTTACTATATAAACCTGTAGTTAGGTACATATTTCAGCTCAGCGCCTGCCAACTAGAACGTGACCACTAACTAGCTGTACAAGCTATAAATTGCAAAACACAAACATCGCGTGCAGCTTGAATTTCGAGAATGATCCGTAAAACAGTGAGCGGTCGTCACACGGGCTATTCCCTCTAAAGTGACACGAGGCTTGATAAACATTCCTTCACTTACAATTTAACTCCCAATCTCTGCCGTGAGGTGGTGGGAGATATTTTACAAAAACGCAGCCGCAATTTGTTCAAGCGACGTATATCTTGAATTTTTCACGAGATTTCCTTGGCTTTGGTAAGTAAATAAAGATGTTTATTTACTCCAGAGCTGCCTTCAAAGAATGCTTCACAAATTTACAGTCACCGAAGGCATTTTCAATGTTTAACCACGAGAACTGAAACATTGTATGGAAACACAATTTTCACTAGATCCATTCTGGAATTGTTTGCGCGATAAATTCGTACGATGTGACCGCAGTTCGTTTAAGTTGTTCGCAAATTTAACTTTGGTAGATGCATTTTATAGTAATTTTATGGGTTTTCGATAATACTGTTATCAACTGCACCCATTGTTTATTCTTTAGAACCTGTTCTACTTTATATAACGGTAAGCAGGAATAGGGTACCTACAATTGGATTTACAACAGTAAAACAAATTAAACAACAAGTTTTCGAACACACAGCTTTGCCAGAAATACCTATTCATCGTTAAAATTTATCTAAACGCCAATTACTGCCAGTTTCGTGTTAACGTTTATTCGGTAAACAAGCTCCAATAATATTATGTTAGCACTCGATTTAAACTTTATTTCTTTTTGTTTAACTTTAATGTAAATTTATCTGTAGAGTTTTGTTTACCAACTTAACTTTTGTTCCATAGATATAGTTCACATCGTTTTCCAATTATATTAAAAGATTGTATCTACCGTGGTATCTACTCATTGGTGTTTTCAAGAAAATCAATTCAGACCGTACATTCCAAAACGAATCGTTCTAATTTATAATACAAAACTGGGGAGTACAATTTACATGATACAATTGAAATTAATGCGACCATTATCTATCTATCTACATATCTATATAAATAAAAATAAATGCTGCTCATTGATAGGCGCATTACTTGAAAGCGGCTGGACCGATTCTGATATTATTTATTTATTTATTAACTCATGATCACTATCATTACAGGAATTTTGTAATTCAACAGTGTGGCCATATTTTTTTTGTTTTGTGTGTTTGTTTTGTTTCAAAATGTTCGTAATAGTCCGACTTAGGTTTTAATTTTTTTTTTTATTGGAAAAGTTGCCCGGAAACTTGGAAAATTTGGGAAAAACTAAAGGTGCTTTTTTCTATGGGACTTTTGTATAAGTTATTGGCTAGGACAGCGCCTATCGGCTCAACTAGGTATGTATCCAAATAATTTTCGACGTTTATCTCAAATTTTATCAATCACTTTGCATAAACTTTAAAACACAAATCCATTTACAGATAATGAGTAACATCATAAACTTTCATTTGTCCAAGTCTTTCAAAAGCAGTTTAATCTCTTCCTGAAAATTTGCGTCTGAAAAACAGTTTTATCTTTATTCAGGAGTTAATCTTTCACATAAATCAACTTTGCTAAAAGAGTATTATGTTTCCTCTCGGTGCCAATTACTAGGTAGTAGGTATTATTAGGGTTCAGGACAAAAGTTGTAGTAATTGGCAGTTTAAGTTATCCAGTTTTATTTTACGACACTTTTAGTTTTAATTTCGTTACGTGTCTAAAAGTTGGAGTTCAGCACGAATAGGCACAAAGTAGGCATAAAAACGTACCTAGAGCTAACTCCGAAAGTTTCAGAATAATTTAAATATTCAACTACAGTTGGTTTCAAACAAACGTTCCGTGACTAAAGACAAAATTATTCTTTTGACAATTTGTGAGAAAATAAATAAAATCAGTGGAAAAATGGAAAAGTTACACGTTTTTGAAGCTTGAATCATCGTAACTACCAGTTTTCTTATTTGAGAGCAAAATAAGAAAAGGTTCAGAACCTACCTATATTAAACTGTAGCATCATTTTTGTCTGTATGATGCGGGAGTATCATACAGACAAAAGTGATGCTTCAATAGCGATAGTAATCTAAGTTTGTTTGTATAACAACGAGAGTCAATTAGTTACTGTTACTGAGGAGCTCGTTATACATTTAGATCAGCGCGCTACTCACCCTGCGCTTAGGTGAGCTGGTAAGTTCACTCAACTGATAAGATTCTGTCATTAATCTATTGTTTCACTTTGTAGTAAATTATGATAGTTTGTGGTTGAGTTCTTGACGAATTACGTAACTGATAGTCATTGTAATAATTTCTTATGACGTCACCGACCGCGCAGTGGCGCCCTCGTCGTTTGTTTGGTTCTTTATTTTATTTTAGAATGAAAATGCAGAAAATAAGCATGTTACGTTGTGCTCCACAAAATTATACGTTATTATTATTACATAATATTTATTTACATTATTATTACATATTATTATAATCCTTAACAATGTAAAACTACCGTTTGTTTGCACCACTGCGCGGTCGGGGTCGTCTTATGTTTTTTGTAGCTATTCAGTAAATAATTTATCTCGATTACAACACAACAGCTAGTATAAAATTGCTTTGAGCTCTGTGTAGGACTTAGCAGCGAACCAAGCTCGAGTACTTTAAAGTTCTCAACTTTTATTATTGAAACTTACATACTTACCTACCTATTCTAATTGAAAAATCGGACATTTAAACGGGCTTTAAATAAATTGAAGATTTTTACTGACGATACAAAGAACCATTCTTTGAAAAGGCACCATTCCTCGCTTCCGTTTGATTTGTAAAGAGGTATTATAAATAGAAAATGGCCCGGAGAGATCCATGGGATTTAATTAAAGAATTCAAAAAGTCTTGAGTTTCTCGAAGTTGTGCTGCCTAATTTACTTGGCGGTGAAGGAATGTCGTCTTGGATCGTTGGTCCTCTTTTTATTCAATTTTATCAATTGAACGCAATTTTCAGTTACAGTTAGGTACCGTAATCTGACCCTACTTTGCTCCTAAGGTGGTAACAATGCTCCACTTCCGAAAAATTATTAAATCTGATTTTACGTACTGATACTCTACTATTTAGTAGAATACAATATTTTTATCTGAAAATATTGTTCTTATTCTAAGCAACACCAGAGTTGACAGATGTCAAAGTCAGCCATTCTTTTTTTCTGTGTGTGATAGAAATGCATCGCTCTTCGAGGTGAAAATTTCGGAGCAAATAAAAATGACTAAGTATAACTATGCTCCATTGAAAAATAATTGACAAACCTGTGAAGAGAAATTACGGTGTAAAGTTACCCCATGCATAAGAACTACTTTGCTCCAAAAGAAATAAAATAAATAAAAATGTTGGTCACTAAATTCAATAATGTATTTAATGTCAGGTTAAACTTTAATAGTACTATTATATACACAATACATCACATTACTGATTTAGGCAAGATTTAAAAAGATATGAATTAAAAAAAAAAGTTGAGTTGAAGTTGAAAAAAGTTGAGTTGAGTTGAAAAAAAGTTGAGTTGAAGTTGAGTTGAAAAAAGTTGAGTTGAAAAAAAGTTAATAAAAAAGTTGTCCCGGGTCGTCATCATCGCCAGGATCGCCCAGAGGACACGGTGGAGCACACGGAGGAGGTCTGCCCCGCTTGGGCGGAGCACCGCCGTGTCCTCGTAGAGGCGATCGGCAGCGGCGGAAAACTCTCGCGTCCGGCCCTGGTGCAAGCCATGGTCCGGGGCGAGAGGGAGTGGGAGGTAGTCACCTCCTTCTGCGAAGCAGTCATGCTAGCGAAGGAGGTGGCGGGACGGCTCAGGGAGAGAGCCTCCCGTCCCAGCCGCCGCGGGAGACGCTCCGGGCGTCGGGCGCCGCGTGACGACTCCCGGCCACCGTAGGCGCGGGCCTGCGGGCGGAGAGTAATGGGTAGCTCACCGTCCGATCAGGAGCAGGCCCGTGCCGGACGGCGCCTACGTGTTCCACGCGCGCCTCAAAGAGATGTCAGCATCAAGAAGGGGCCCCATAGGGCCGAAGCCTGCCGGGTCAGCGGGATTGTCCGAAAGGGTTACCGCTGGCTCGAAACATAAAGGACTAAGGAAGGAACACGGGTGGGTTTTAGTCAGTAAGAGTCTGACACTCCCTTCCGCTCCACCCAGAGCGGGAGGGGTCATTTGATGAATTCCCATCCGAAAAAAAAAAAAAGTTAATATGCTTTTTATCAACACGCTACGACCCTTAGGAGCCAAGTAATCTTTCAATATCCCCGCAAACGAAATAAAAGCTAGTAAAGTAAAAGCTAGTACCTACCTAACTATTAAATAAGTACGTAAAATTTAGGTACCTACCAATTTCTGTAAATACAGTAGTGGAGCATTAATTAAATATGAAGGGAAGCCCTCATCACGTAAATGAAGTGGTTTTATTTGTGAACACACGTTTATTAAACACTAGCTTCTGCCCGCGACTTCGTACGCGGATCCTGTTGCTTATGCCAGCGACAACGGGGTCGTCAAAATCGAAGATCTGAAACGATCAGACGTCGAATTCTAAGAGCCCGCGGACGGGAAAACAGCGTGATGCGCGATACGATTCGAGACGTTTCAGTTATTTCATTTTTGTAAGTCAACAGGAAATGCCCATCAGACTAAACAACTTTTGCTAAGACGTTATTCCTATGTTATAGTGTCGCTGGGCTTTGGAGTTCCAGATCTTCAAATTTATTCTCACAGCAGAAAATGCTCTTCACGTGGAATATTTTTTGCTATGGCACCATTTTTATATCTCTTATACTTTAGCTAATCTGTTGCGGTTCTGCATCAGGTGTTCCATTTTCCAAAATAAATTAGTGATAGTTTGTTGATTTACAGAAACACTCAAAAGATGCGTCTCATACTGTACTATAGCTTAGATCCCTCAAAAACTATTTGGCTTAGTAAACTCAAAATTTGAAAGTTATGTAGATAATTTAATGGTAAGAGACAGGTTAATAAGGAAATTTAGGAGACGTCGAATAACAGAAGTGTTATAATTTACTGTAACACTTCTGTGTAAACAACGTTCGTTGTTTTTCCCTCGGTCTCATTCAATATGTAAATACAGCGAGTCAGGACTGGTGACGCGGGAGCAAGCGACGTACAGTTGTCCGTGTGAGATGCTGCTCGTCCTGAGGTCGACACCCGTAGCCTTCAGTGTCTGCCCCTGTGACTTATTTATTGTCATTGCGAAGCACACGCTCACAGGAAACTGCACGCGCTTGAATTGAAAGGGGTAATTGTGGCCGGGTGTCACCATTGCCAGGATCGCCTAGGAGACACGATAAACGACTCCCGGCCACCGTAGGCGCGGGCCTGCGGGCGGAGAGTAATGGGTAGCTCACCGTCCGATCAGGACCAGGCCCGTGCCGGACGGCGCGTACGTGTTCCACGCGCGCCTCAAAGAAATGTCAGCATCGAGGAGGGGCCCCATAGGGCCGAAGCCTGCCGGGTCAGCGGGATTGTCCGAAATGGTTACCGCTGGCCCGGAACATAAAGGGCTAAGGAAGGAACACGGGTGGGTTTTAGTCAGTAAGAGTCTGACACTCCCTTCCGCTCCACCCAGAGCAGGAGGGGTCATTTGATGACTTCCCATCCGAAAAAAAAGGGGTAATTGTGGGGAATCGGTGGTATACGTGGTATAAACACTGTCTCGCCGACACCACAACCCGTTATAATTTCCGCCTCAATGATATTTCTCTGCAGCGAGACGACTTTGAGCCGGGTCCCATTGCACAGTTTCGGCGGAGTGAGATTCCGAAGAAGCATAATTGGGACACCGACCTTTAGCTTAATGGTGTGCGCTGGTAGTTCACTTGCACTGAGGAAATTGAGAAATTCTACGGGGTAATGTGTAGCGTCATCTTGGTCGACAACAGTGTTTATTGAAGTGTAGATCACTTCATTTCCCTCAATTTCCGCGAGAATGCATTCATTGATCGCTGAAGGTTGGTCGTTTCTGGGTGTTAAAATGGCTCGTTCACACACCCAAGAATTATCTTGGTGCGGTATCCTATTGATGTCCCCGTACACCAGGCGTATCAAATCTTCTAAGGTGGACACCACTCTCCCAAGTATCTCAGGTATAACCACCTGGCCACCGTCTACTGGTAGCGTTGCCTCACCCAATTTTAAGAGAACATCAGAAAATTCTTGGGCGTGTACATTCCCGCCAAGCTGTGCTCTCATATTCATCGTTAAGCGCAACCTATGAATATGTGGCCATAAGAAAGAGCATTTCAACAAAGCATGCACCTCATCAGCCCTAGTTCCTCGCGTCACCACAGGCAGCGTTTGTCGGAAATCGCCGCTTAACAGAACTGTAACGCCACCCATCATTTTCTGGTTCCTGCGGATGTCCTGCAAAGTCCTGTTTACCGCCTCTACTGCTTTTCTGTTCACCATAGTGCATTCATCCCACACGATTATACAGCAATCTTTAAGCACGCGCCCTTTGTCGCTGTTGCTGTTGCGTTTGGAGTGTCAACTCCACAAACAACAAATGTGCTTGGTAAGATATAACTTAGAACCAAAAGTTTGACTTGACTTTATGATAGTGTAGCTTGTTGTACCACCAATCAATCTGTTTAGTAACATTGGTGTGAAACTCCCCAAACAATTAGATAGGACATGTATAGTTCTCAGATTTCATAACAGTATCGTTCCTAATGCACATAAAAAATGCAAAAACTGAAAAAAAAAGAAATTTACGATTTAAAAAAAATTATAATACGGGATTTGAACTCGCACCATTTAGTGTGGTAAACGGTCGCCTGACCATACCGCTAAATTTCCTGTTGACATATTGTTGAAATAGCTGTTCCCTTGCAATTTATAATATTACTGCCCCGCTCCTTTATAAAAATAGCGTGATTGTTATGTTTCCAGGGTTAAATTTTTATTAATTAACTAAATAAATAAAATGTCATTTTGGGCATTCAATTATTTTGTGCATTCAATTACGAACCAAAACCTTTTAAAATCAATATTGCTTACCTCCCATAACATACGGCGTGATAATATGTAGCCTAAAGCCTTCCTTGGTTTACAAAGAACATTTTTGCTGAATTTCAATTCAATCTATCCAGTAGTTTTGGCGTGAAGCTGTACCATACACACAGACAAACAGACAAACAGACAAACAGACAAAAATTCTAAAAAGTCACTTTTTGTCATCAGTTACGTTTTTCTAACAAAAGCCACTTATTTTTTCTCGAAAATTCGCAATGTACAGTTTTTCTTTCGTTACTGTTTTATTATATGTATAGATTAATTAAATACTACTATAAACATGTTTCATATAAACATACCATTATTAATTTGTAAGTATTAATGTGGTTTGCAATATTCGGGTTTTGATTGAATGGGTGAATGATCAAAATACTTGTTCATGTAAATGCTGCTGCAATTTGAAATCATCAGCCAAATATTTATATATTACGGTTAAAACTTACAACATGTTCATACTTTAAAACCACTTTAATGAATTTTCACTTCGAGAGAGATTACTAAAAAGCGCCCACGCTTTGAGCAAGACTTATTATAATTATTTGAAAAATCTTCCATCAGGTAAATACTGTCGTGCCGGTCAATTCAGTAAAAACCTCAACGTTAAAACAAAGTGAAGTGAGTTTGAAGTGAGCCGTCATTCCACCTGATGCTAGGATTGACACTATCGACAGCTCACATCAAGCTTCACGTAGTTTTTTTGTAGTTATTTAATAACCTAAGAGCTGCAAATAAGAAAGACATGAAACTATTTCAGAGAATTACCTCTTTGTTTATAAACTTTAAGAGACGTTTAAAATGGTTAAAAAGTCGCTTATCATTACTTAACTTTAAACGTTTATGAATAAAACCCTTAGACACACTAACAATTGAATACAGATCTATGATCAATCACAGTATTTTCATTTGAATCAAGGTTAAAATACAACCATGTATGTACTAGGAAGTTCCTAAAAAAAGTTTTCGAGTAACTAAAACTTTTAACTTTTTCTAAAAGTTGTTTTATTGGCCACATGTAGACCCTTATTTGAATAATTTCCATTAGTCCACAGTTTAGTTTAGCACTTCTGAGATCCACTTACAGTTCTGTGTGCCGAACTTTGACGTTCAAAAAGTGCTGATTATCAGCCTAGTCTAAATAAATGACTTTTGGTTTTGAAGTGTATCTTAGAGATGATGATGAGCCCGGACGTGACTCAAGCACGTGATATGTCCTGATCCTCGTATGCACAACGAAATATTGAGTATACTTAGATACCTAAATTAATAATAGGCATCATTTCAGTATGTTTTACTTAATTAAACTTATTCCAAAACCTGATAGAAATCACATACATTACATTATCAGTCTATAATGTTTCTATTGCGGGGAAACAGGCCTCCTCTCGTCGGGAGGAAATAACATGCGTGATACAAAAATTTCCAACCAAATATATTTTAGTTCGATTCAAAGTTCCAACGGATGCAATATTTTGGTGGTAAGTTATGAAGGCGTCCATAAACATAATCGCTGTGACCCAAACAACATAGCAACGATGTAAATAATCTGGAATCTTCCCGGAACGCTCAGTTAGGAAAGGTCTAATTTATTCAAGATTCATCGCTTCTCGAGTTTCTCTATAGACATCCGCGGCCCGTATTAATAAACGCTCCCTCTGTGCGGTCAAGCGAGTGTTTAATTTCCGGCTAATTGTGTGCAACTTGCGGGTAGTCGTAAAGTGTGGGCACTGAGTCATGGTCGATGAGATTTTACGCTTGGGTTTGGTTACAGGCTTTGTGTATTCTAGTTGCTAATTGGTTGGGGTTAGGATGGAATATTTATAGGTACTTCGTGAAATGAATACCTATACATAAAATATTACTTTCATACTAGGTACTGTTAGTAGGCATCGTTCGTATCACAGTTCCGAAGTTGGTTAAAGTTTTAGGTGTAGTCTCAAGGGTAACGGGACTGATAATATATGAGTTACGAAACTTAAGATCACGGTCTGACCTCAGTTCACTACACCAATAATTAAGCTGCGAAAACTGCACCACACCATCAACGAGCAACCGCAAATTATAGCACATCAATATGTATCATATCACGTGAGTCGATGTCCTCTAATCGCAATGCCATAACCGTCATTGACGTCGATGGTGAACATTTACGATGATATTGGCACTCCGACAATCGTCACACCGCACTTTGTGTGAATGTGGTTTCAGATAAGGAGAATGGCGTGGGTCGCGTTGGGTGTTGGCAGCTTTTGTAATGGTTGTTCTATTATGTAGATCAGTTACATCGCAACAGCCACAAAGAGGAAATTCAATGTTCAATTTATCATTTTACAAGATTATCTATCAATCTACTAGAGTAATGTTCTATTAAAAAGTATAAACAAAATTAACATCCAAAAAGTTTGGCCCAAAACAGTACGTTTTGGGCCAAACTTTTTGGATGTTAATTAAAAATACTGACAACTTGCTCTCATGAAATAATGCCATTAAGTTTTTGTTTTTATGTTTTTTTCTTTTTCTATTAAACGGCAATGCACATTTTTTTATGAAAATTGGCCAGGATGTTATTTAAATGAAACCTAATTGAGGCTTTTTTCAGAATTTAAATTGTTTTTAACACTACATACATAACTCTACATAACTAACTACAACTATTATTAAATTAGTAATGTGTCAATATTAGATATTGTGGATTTAGTGTGGTATATGTATAAAGTGATTTTAATATTTTTCAGACGAGGGAATTCTTCTATTTTGTCAATTCCGGTGTCTTTTAATGAACTCACAGCCGAGTGACATGCAGTGGGAACGGCAAGTGCTTCGGGGTCCTAAATAGTTTCTTTCAGTTTAACCAAACTATAAATCGCGACAACTATACAAGGTGTAAAAGAATAAACGCAAGTCTAAATATGCAGTTATATGGTAGGTATTACTGCCCAACTTGAATTTTTATAATAGTTGCGTAGATAAGTTATGTTTTTACTGTTTCAATTTTGAATCAATAATTGTAAAAATCTGTGATTTTATTAAGTAGTAAGAAATTGTAAAAATCTGTCTTTAATTAATTGATTATAATAATAATTAATTAATGAGTCCTAACCTCCATAAGAAATAAAGACTTCATGGTGGTGGTGGACTTGGTGGTTGGTTGGTGGTATGGTGGTTCATGGGCATTTAATATGAATTGTTTGTATTATAATTTTAAACCAATGGGGATTTTTGAACTGTCCACAAATCCCCATTATGTAGGTACTCTGTGAGACCTCAATGGGGATTTCTGAACAAAAAGTTCACAAAACCCCATTGATGTGGATGCTCAATGGGGATTTGTGGAATAACCCCTTAAATCTTATATATATATATTTGGAATTAAGCTGAAAGGCGAATAAATTAAGCAGGTTACATGTTCGTAGTTTAGGGATGTCACACTTCACTGAGGTTTATTCTAGCAAGAAGCCGTTTTCTATACACAATCCTTTAGTTAAAGTATACATTCCTTGAATAGGTAGCCAAAGAAATACGAGACAAACGGGGCAAACTAAATTTAAAGAAAAAGTTTTGTTCAAACAAAGTTACGGCAGCAGTAAATAAATATTTCACCTCGACGAGTGCTAATTCCATAATTAGCAGCTCTTTAGTGGTTTATCGCGCAGATCTTTTAAATTGTTTTCCTAACTTATCTTCTTCCTTATCTGAAGCAACTCTTAAAACTTTTAAAGCTTTCAAAAGATTTTCAGGGCCGACCAAGCGCAATCGGAATACGTATTATTTCTGGTTGGAGAGAAACATTGTGTCGGTTTATTCGTATCTTTTATTGTAACCTTTTGTTTTACTTTTCCATTTGAATATTTTTTGGAACGAAGTTCTCTATCGGAGTTTTTTTTCGATTACGGTAGGTAGGAGTAAACTTGGAGACATCGTCACGTAACGAAAAAGCGTTATGCCCCCTCCATGTGACTTTTTATTGCATACAATAGAGAGAGTCAGAGAGAGAGAGATAGCTTTCATGGTTTTCGAAGGTGCTGAAGCCGATAGTGAGGTCAAAATGAAAATCGAAGGATTTTCATTTTGAACTTTGTTCCTGCCGGGGGCCCCCGACCCCACAAAAAAAGAGATTTAGCTCGGATTGTAACAACAAAATGGTGAGAGTAATCAGTACTGAGTTCAACAATGCAATATTCCGGAACTAATTATGTTAATTAAGAAGCAATTAACTGGCCGTGGTAAGTACTGTTCCCTTGAAAGTTTAGCAAGGAGAACTTTATCAACTGCGACCCGAAGCCGCTTTTGTTAAATTGAGCACAACAAAACACCGAATCTTCGAAAGAAATAATCTTCATTCACTGAAAATTATTGTCATGAAAAGTTTTAGGTTAATGTTGTACTTGACGCAGGGGAACTGATTCTGTTGCTCACTTTGATATAGAATTTATATTGTCACTGGCTGCGCCCCGCGGTTTCACCCGCATAAGTTTCGATCCCGTGGGAATATCGGGATAAAAATATGTTAATCCAGGGTGTCAGCTACCTCCATACAAAATTTTATCAAAATTGGTCCAGCCGTTTGAGCGCACACGCACACACACACTCACAAACATTCGCCTTTATAATGTTAGTGTTATTCTCGACGAACTTTATCGCTAAGCTTTGTACAGTTCTCTGCTTACACTAGTCATCTCTCAGACGGTTTCTTCGTAACTGGAAAAAGCAAAATTTAAAAGAATTAATGGGCGTTAATTAAAAATGTAATTGCAGAATTGGATTAATGAGATTCTGTATAAAATTAAAAAGTAATTTTGTTATGTCTTCGGAGAAAAATGGTTTGTTCTTAAACTAATTTAATCCAAAAGAGCTCTGAGTTCTGAATGCATTTTCAAGTGTTGAATCTTTATTCATAAAGTGTATTATAATACATAAACAAGTAGGCATTTTTTTTACAATGCAGTGTATATCTCTTATACCTAATTCACATCAGAAGATTTTAAAGAAAAGTTTTTGAATTATCTTTCATAAGAATGAACCGAAAAAATCTGAAAAACCGTGAAAATCTCAGTTATCTACGGTTGTTCTCGTAAAGGTGTGTCCAGACCTAGCGAATGCGTCGCTCACGAGCCGCTTGCGAACTGCGCGCGTGCATTTCATGTTCGTACGCAGCCCCTGCGCCGTACTCGAGCGGCGCAAGCAAATTCACAACTGAGTCTCATAGTTCAAACGAAGATAAGTGCGCACCAGCTGCGCGCGCGTTGCACACGCACCCCACTCGAGCCTTACCGGAGTTGCACTAGAGCGGCGCACCAAACGTAGGCTGTAACCGCACGCGAGCAACACGCACGCAGTTCGCAAGCGGCTCGCGAGCGGCGCATTCGTCAGATGTGGACACACCTTTAAGTCTGGGCAATGCTTTCAGAGATGGATACGTGATTCCTTTGCATTAGGGTTAGCCTCCAAAATCGTATGCGTCTGACACCCTTTTTTCGGTCAATGTATGGAAATTGCGGTCCCCTGTCCGGGTGAATGTCTGCAATTTAACACGAAAGTAACATAAAATCGTATGTAACCGTAAACAAAACATGGCCAAACGTTTTGAGCGTATCTAAAGAATAGGTTTTTTTTTTACTGGCCTGGCAATTTTGACGGAACCTATCCAGCTCGTTCCGCCATCTCCTACGTGGTCTGCCGATTCTGCGTGTGTGTGTGTGTGTTGTGCTGTGTCGGTGTGTGAATTCGGCAGACATGTCCTGCCCAGTCCCATTTAAGTTGAGAAGCCTTTTGAGCCACGTCAGCTATCTTTGTTTTAGAGCGCATTGTGTTTCGAACACGATCCGTTAATTTTACGCCTAGTATACTTAGGTACTGCGCTTCATTGCTCGTTGGCAGACCTTGAGTTTGGAGTTCCGGATTTTAGTCAAAGATCAAGTTTGTGCAACTTATGTTAAATAAATAAATTGTATTTTCAATTGACACTGATGCAAGAATTGTTTTCAGACAAAATATCGTCGACCGTAGGTTCAATTGAGGTAAGGGACAAAATACCCAAAATGAGTTGAGTATATAGTTTTGTTCAGAATTTTGCGCTCTTTCGAATGGTGTATATGACAAAATTCTAACTTAAAAAAAATGTCCCTTACCCTACTGATTTTTGGATTAAAATTTCGAATCAGCCCCATAACAACAATGTATCTGAAAAACTATGCAATATAGCAACTTGAAATGGTGTAATTACCGCCGCTAATCCACTTCACTTAGGGTAAGGGTCCTCCCAATCAACGAATTATTCTTCACACATTTTTTCAACAAGACCTTTACACTATTTTTTCATTATAGGGACATTACTAACAAAATACGTTGGTGTAAGGGACGTCTATTTTCTTAAGTAGCTAACTTATTTAAATAAATGTTACACAGGTAGATAGAGCACTAAAATACAAGATTATGTGTGAAATCAGATCCGAAAAAGGTTAATAACAAAAAAAGTTATAGGCGATTTAGTCCGAAAAAAAACGTTGTCGGCCGCTCCTACGGTCGACGAATGACGTATATTATATTACTTACTCATATATCTAGCAAAGCAATATGTTTAATGCTTTATACAGTAAACAATTTACGCCATCAAAAATTCAAAGTGAGTCTTTGTTATTCATCACCCGCTCCAGTTTATAAACCCAGTAGTGATCGATGGATGTTTCCGGAATACAGTTATTTTGTATTATTTTATTTGTAGGAGTATTTTGTGGGAGGCCTTCCAACGCTTCGACTTTCGGTACGCGGTCGTGTGCATCTAAATCAAAAAGCTAGGAGCAAAAGACAAAGATTGCGAAGAAATCGATTTTAAGCGAATTAAGTATCGATTCGCGAATTGAAGATTGGAGTGCCTATAGACGATTTGTAAAAAAGATTTAGGACGCTTCGAAAATACGAATTGAATATTTAGCAGGTAGCCGAATTGTCTTTTGGTTCCGAACCGAGCTGAAGACGTTCAAGACTTTTATAAGCGACTTACGAGATCTTGAGTTTAGATTTTACCCTCACATCACGTATGTTCCGACTGTTCCGAGTGAATGCTTTCCCCCATAGCCATATAAAATGCGATAAAAGATCCGTATATTTTTTAAAGTGGGTTCTGTTTTTTCCACAAAACGCCGTTTTTCTTTCGTGTAACGTATAAAAAACCCAGCGCAGAAAGAAACCATACAGTTGGATGCTCATTGTGATCCATCTCGCGCAAAACCCTCGAGCGTCGAGCCACGCCACAGGTGGGTAGCTACCTAACTACAAAATACTTTTAATTTTTGGTGTTGCAAGAAACCATCCTAATATTGTAAATTCGAAAGTAACTCTGTCTGTTACCTTTTCACGCCTAAACCCACTGAACGGATTTCGATAAAATTTGGCAAGGAAATAGATGGTACTTTTTGTCCCGGTAGCACGTTCCCGTGGGGTAATTTCCACACACGGGCGAGACACGCAGGCGAAGCCGTGGGCAGAAGTTAATGCTAAATAATCGGATTCTCCCTTTTGAGTAGCAAAAAATAAAGCGAAAAAAGTATTGGTCGTCTTAGGGGCGGGTATTTTACCTGAAATAGAAAAGCAGGAATTGTATGAGGCTTATAAAATATATTTCGAGGGGATACCCGCACGTCCAGGTTCACAAAGGCGATCATTGTGGACGAGTTAAATCAGGCGGACGCGATCCGAACGCTGTTTTATTGAATTTTGGTGGATTCAGAGAATAAAGGATATGGAAGCTTAACGTTATTAGACAAAACGTTCGTCGTGAAAAAAAGTCCTTCATACTAGACGGCTGGGCCCTATACCGAAAGACATTACAATTACAATTGACTTGTAAATCTTACAAGTGCGTTAACCACAACACTTTCAACCACACAATTGTAATGAAAAAAACCTTACAAATATGTAAATTGTAGTGACAAGATGTCAGCAACAGAGAAGGGGCCCGCTAGAGCCGAAGCCTGCCGGGGCAGTGGGATTGTCCGAAAGGGTTACCGCTACCCCGGAACATAAAGGGCTAAGGAAGGAACACGGGTGGGTTTTAGTCAGTAAGAGTCTGACACTCCCTTCCGCTCCACCCAGAGCGGGAGGGGTCATTTGATGATTTCCCAAAAAAAAAAAAAAAAAATGGTCTTCAATATACATATTTATAATTTCGATGTTACGAGATATTTTCTACAATTTTGTAGAATTGTAGAACTTTAGTTTTGTGGTATAGGGCCCGAGTGAAGTCTCACCATATCAGTAGTAGCAGAAGTAAAAGTTTCTGTACGCATATTGTATGGAAAGCTATTGACGTTAGTCTCGCGCAAAACCCTCTAGAGATGGCCCTCAGATGGAAGTAGAATGGATCACTTTATATCTCAAGGGATCCTGTGTGATTTGAACACAGAGAAACAGTGATCGAGTTAATTGTAATTGTACAAACAACAGAACAGTGAATAATACTTAAAAATAGTACCTACTTGGTCCTGCGCCTGATCTCTCGCCGGGCGTGTCAGATTTCCTATCGGACTATGAGGGTGAGGGAAGAGAGAGTGCACCTGTGTCTGCGCACACGCTTGTGCACTATATTATCTCCCGCGCCGAAGCTTAGTCTCCGTTGAGATTTGCCGACATTTTCGAAATACGGTCTGGAGGACTATTATTATTATGTCAAATACTTACAGAGTTTTCTAGCGCTACAGCTTTAATGGCAGCGAGGTTTAACTGTACGGTGCCTAAGTTTTTTTTTTTTTCGAAAACACCAACTTGCGTTCATGAATAACGTTTCAATGACGTTATTCGCCCAGAAATTACGGAAACTTTGTGGCAGCCATCGCTCATTTAGGAAGCCGTAGCTATAATAATATTGTGCTTCTATACACCGCGTCTGTTATCTTCTTTAGTTGGTTCTATGTCTGTCATATGTGGAGAATTGTGTTTCAGATAATGTAGATATCACAGTCATGTTCGTCTATGTACGCCAATGTTCGTGACGCGCGTGAGATAAGACGACTCGACGTAAAGCGGTGCTTGTCGCGGAATGCGGACCAGCGCACCAGCGTGCCTTTACTGTAACAAATACAGATTTCTCTGCTTCGTCGTGTCGAGGGTGCGACAGTGTATTAAATGTTGTTGGCCCACAACTTCGCTTCTTCCACGGCATCGTTGGAAACAGCGCAGTGGTCGCTATGGCTGCTTTGCGACCTCTGCTTTGGGGCGGCATACAGAGCAGGATAGGAGGTGGGACATAATACAGATTGAAAAACCTAATATTAAAACACATTTTAATATTAGTATTTCAAAAGATTAAATAAAATAACCACCAGTGATTCCTCCCTTGTCTTATTCTTGCTTTTTCCACCATTTGCCTGCAAGTTTCATGGAGACACCTTATTTATTGCGACCCGTCGTGGCTTCACGCGGTATACGTTTATCTTCAGAACTCAGGTACAATTCAGCTCCACCTTGGAGTGATTTGTGTTTGTCCTTTTTCAACCGACTTCAAAAAAAGAAGGAGGTTCTCAATTCGGTTGTATTTTTTTTTTGTGTTTGTTACCTCAGTACGCCATCATTTATAAACCGATTTGGAAAATTATTTTTTTATTTAAAAGAATATATTTCCAGATTGCTCCAATTTTTATCAAAATCCAGTTGTGATGGGATCCATGAGGAATTGAGGGAACTCCTCAAATACTATAGGCACACCTATAGCGACTTGGGTATTTTTTATAGTAACTCGTGCACTTGCTCTCGGAAACCACCATTTTGTGAAATGGAACTGATGAAGAAGACCACAGATGGCCACCGGAACTACTCAATAATATTTAGTATTTCACGGGTTGCGATTCGATTACTTTAATATGGTTGCTAAGCAATTTATCCTCGTCACAATGCGAATGATGAAATAGAGCTGATGGTGAAATACCAGGAGAACTCCTCAACAAATAACGTCCCTGCATCGGGAAAAGCAATATTTTATAAAGGGCGATGGGCAAGTGGCGCGTGGGCAGACCCACTAAAAAGCGAGAAATAAAAACCTTTTAACAAAATAACTTTAATTTCGGAAGTCGGTGTCTTAAGATCTGTATTTTAGTTTTTGCCACCGAGTTCCGAAATTAGAGTTATTTTTCACTTCGTAGTGTTTTTTTTGGAAGTCGGTTTTTTTTGTTAAAAGGTTTTTTGTAGAAAGGTATTTGGTCTCTTTGGGAATAATCTTAAAACAAAGTAAAACATTCTATAGCAAGTTTTGTATGCAGTGGTCCCAGTCGCCAAAGTAGGTACTCAATATTCTCGAGAAAAAATTCTGGACCACGCAGTAGAATTAACAAACTCCCAAGTTTTATTATAACAGGGGCTTACAGGACCTAAATGCAAAAAACTAAAGTTTTAGAAACAATAAAAGTATGATCGACCACAGTAAACAAAATCAGAAAAATATATGATATTATTCAGGATATATGCTAGGTAGATAGTGTGTTGAAGTTGAAAACATAATACAACTAATTTGATTTGATCGAAAAAAATCATGAAGATACCTTTATAAACTTTCTTTTTTTTATAATAAAAACCATACTAATATACATACAATCATTATGATTTTTTGTTGTCAGATTATTCTACAAGCAACATACTAAAACGTTTTAATTTTTTTGTCCAAACAATAAATGTTTTGTAAATAGATAATTACTTCATATTTTGCAATACATTACCAGCGTTGTCTCATCGCGCTTCTCTTTCTTTTCTATGCAGTCCGATAAAGACCGCGCTTTAGGTCATGTAGTCGCCTTAGAAAAGAGCAAATAAAAACCAAAATACGTTCTATCCTCCAAACAGATTTCAGTTCCATTTACTCGAACAGTCCGAGTTTATTCGGGTATCTTCGCTGAGACAAATGTGCTCAAGTTTCAGCATCAGACAGCCAACGAATGCGTCTATTGATCACAGGGTCTGTTTCTGTATGTTGATAAAATACTTGAAACCCTAATAACGAAAGGGTCTGCGCCATAAACCTGTCTTTCGATATTATAGGTGTTCCTTTGTTTCGTTTTCGCATTTTACTTTCGTCCCGATTATAAAAATAACATAAGGCGCTACCTCCGAAAAGGGAACCACTCGTAACATAATATTGTCCAAGAAATAATAAAGTTATGAAGGTAAGGAAAAACTCTCTTAAAACTTGTGCTGTAACGTTTGCAGCCAATCTCATATCGCCCTACGGACCACTAAACCACGTCACGTTACCAAATTAATTTGATACGAAAACTAATTTTCATCTTGTAAGATGTCAGGAGCTCACTTATAAGTTTACATCTCAAAAAGATGACCTAAAATCATCCTATTATATCTAACTCTTAAGAGGCATGACGAGGGTCAATGAATTGGATTAAAGGATTTTAATAAGACAAATGAGGCAGGGGACAAAGTGGGCAGTTAAAGTACCGCAAGAGACATGTAATAAATGACTTCATTTTAGTCTCTGTCCTTTTCCCATTACTTTTTCCACCAAAGTAATGATTGTTTTTATTGGAGACGTTCAGTAGCTTGCCATTTCTAACAGATTAAGAGACGGTTCTAGTAGATTTCTGTTGAATATTAGGGACGAGTGGCCGAACAGTCATGAATTCTTAGTTTTACGACTGGGAGCACTCTTGAGTTTTGGCTAACTGTTGGGACACATGCCTATTTTCTGAAAGAGAGGCTGAACCCGCCGTGAACCCGCTTTGAGCCCGCCTGGTACTTATACCAGGCGGGCTCAAAGCGGGTTGATAAACTACCGCTGCCCCGGAACATAAAGGGCTAAGGAAGGAACACGGGTGGGTTTTAGTCAGTAAGAGTCTGACACTCCCTTCCGCTCCACACAAAGCGGGCTTAAAAAAAAAAGGCCATATAAATTATAATGTAATATTAATAATTGTTTGTGTTGTTCTAGACTCGTAATGCGGCGCCTGCTTAGCATCGCTGCAAAGCACGCACACGCGCAGCACAGCGCAGGGACCACAAACCTGCGGCGCGGCGGGCACTTGAAGGCTCCCATGGGCACGATAACGACACCAAACTTCTCCAACCCTTTCATCGCCCTGATAAAGTGTAAATGGATAATAGAACACGACATAGTGAATGGGACTACATCGATATACTTTACTCAGCAGTACACTACTAGTGGGGATAATTTTGCAGCCAATATAACTATAATAAAATGAAAATGCATATTTATATCCTTAAAAACTTCATGCGAAGAGGAAGTACGGGAACGTGACACAAATGCCCCTAGATTCTTATTATGGCGGAGAAAATTGTGCCGGTTCCTGCCTTGAACGGCTCACTGTGGGAACGGGGTTAATAATGTGCCACATTACTGTAATTATTCAACGTAATGAGGTTGTCGTCGCCTGTACCGCGGAATGAGAAAATATTGTTGTTGACTTTTTATACGCTTGAAGTCGAGTTTATTTTTTCCTCGTTTTGGTATGAGCTAATTATTGTATGCTTACTTTTCTTTCAATTATTTGTTTTGTTTGAATCAAGCTATGTATTTACAATAATTATTACCTAAAATTACTTTTAAACATCACTTAATTCTTAGCGTAAAACTGAGTTACTTTTAAACGCTGTTAAACGTTTTTCGAGCAGCGCCAAAGTTCCCGAGCAATGAATGGTGTCGCGACCGTGCGGACATCAGACAACCGAGTTCGTTCGCTTCAACAAAACCAGAACCAATACATCTTATTTTTATCTTTTGGTTTTTTATACATAATTTCCTTCATTTTTATACAACACTAAAAATAATATTCTTGACATTTTCTTAATTTTTCTGGACTCGGGAAATCGGAACATAAAGATACTAACTTAGCCCTGCAGGGTAATTGCGTAACACACTATCAGTAGCAATGGGTTTCATTTTGACAGTTCAACAACATTCATTGCGTTATATGCGTTGTTAGGCAGACAGATTTTTCGAACATATGGAGCAATGGATTAGAAATATGCTTGTAAATGATTCAAATTGAGAGTAATAGTGTGTTACGCAATTAGGGTGCTGGTTGTGCTTGGCGTCGGGTGAAGACTTATTTGAATTGAAAGCAATAACACTATAGAGGTATGAGGAACAGGGTGTAAAGTTCACTCAACCTCCATAGAAAAGGGAGGATCCTCCGACCAGACGGGTGTTATGTCTGGCGGGCAACTGCCCAATGATTCATGTCGGGCCGTTGTATCTATGCTAATTGCGCGGTAAACTCTGCTTGCGCGATGCAGGATTTGTGTGACGTCAGTATGACGCGTTGTTCCCATGTGGCGTTGAAGATACCGCTACAACACTAATTTATTTCTCAAACCAGATAGTTTGGCACTAAGTCATCATCATCATCTGCCTTCAAACACATTCATGCTCGGAAAGCACGCTAAGCCGTTGGTCCCGGATGTCATTCGTGGATCTTTGACAGTCGTTACGGGTAGTCAGAAGCCCGAAAGTCTGACAACCATTCTTACCAAGGGGTATTGTATTACCCAGTAACTGGGTTGTGGAGGTCAGATAGGCAGTCGCTCCATGTAAAATACTGGTGTTGGGGCTTCAAGTGTCTTCAATGAAACTCCCGTGTCGAGGTAGTTATTTAATTGCGGATATAAACTGTATTTTACAATAATATTGTACAAGTTTCGATGATGGTGAAAAATTTTGACTGATATTATAATATAGTGAAGGTAGGTTGGCAAAATAAAAAATACGTAGATATGGGGCGCCTGGCCCTTTAGATTAGCAACGAGACACGCACTGAACGTCTTCACAATTAAGCCAGGCGTAAACATCCTCCCCCCGTTGAAACTCAGAAGTTTCAACCCTTAAGTAGCTCCTCTTCGGTTGGTAAAGGGCAGATGCGAACCAGAGGGCGCCGTATAGTTCCTCTTCTTGTGTTTATGTCGGCTACTCGTGCAACTCCATCTTGTCTTGGGAAGAGCCGTGTAATACGTCCGAGCCTCCAACATAGCGGTGGGACGCCATCTTCCTTCAGTAGGACCATGTCTCCAATTTTGACTGCGTCGGCGTTGGTCTTCCATTTACGTCGAAGTTGTAACTCGGCGATGTACTCGGATTGCCAGCGACGCCAAAAATGTTGGTATATTTGCTGTAGCCTGGCATAGCGCTGCAAGTTAGTTGAGTGGCAATCTTCCAAAGGTGGTTCAGGCAGCGCGGTGAGAGCCCGACCAATGAGAAAATGCCCAGGAGTAAGGCAGTGGAAATCGTCAGGAGAGGAAGATAAAGGACAGAGAGGTCTACTATTTAAGATAGCTTCTACCTGAGCGAAAAGAGTTTGAAGTTCTTCAAAACTTAAATGAGAATTACCCATTACTCGCCTAACATGAAATTTTGCTGAACGGATACCGGCCTCGAAAATACCGCCAAAATGAGGAGCGTAAGCTGGTGAAAAGTAAAACTGAATGCCTTCCGAACATGCAAAATCAGATAAATCGTTTTGGTAAGTCTTAAAAAAATCGTTAATTTCTTTAGCTCCTGCGACAAAATTGCGTCCATTGTCGCAGAATACCTCCGCTGGCCTGCCTCTTCGTGACACAAACCTTCGGAATGTCATAACGAAAGCGTCCTTTGATAGATCGCTCACGGCTTCGAGGTGAGAAATTTTATATCGAAGACATATGAAAAAACAAAGATAGCACTTGACTAAAGATGCACCACGTCCCCTTCTGTTTACAATAAGGAATGGGCCAGCGAAATCAATTCCCACAGTATGAAATGGAAAGTTGGGCGTGACACGTTGTGAGGGCAAATGTCCCATTATTGGCGCAATCGTCTTGCCCTGCAAGCGTCTGCACCTGGTGCAGTTATGAAAAATGCGTCTAGCTAGATTCCTACCGTTAATCGGCCAAACGTATTCCCTAACAACGGCCAACAATAATTGTGGGCCAGCATGTAATCCGCGTTTATGTTCGTATTCGAAAATCAATTTAGTAAAATGATGCGAAGCATGCAAGAGAACAGGGTGTTTTTTATTATAGTCATAGTCAGATGAGCCTAGTCGGCCACCAACTAGGATGACCTTGTCATCACTTAAAAATGGAGTTAATGATAAAATATTTGATTTCGAACTTAAAGATTTATTGTTGCATAGTAAATTATATTCAGAGAAGAATGATTCTTGCTGTGCAAGACGACACAAAGAAAGAAATGAATTATTTAATTCATCAACAGTCAAGGGACCGAGAAATTTATCTTTAGTAGGTTTTAGATTATTAATAAATCTTAGCACGTAAGCGAAAGATCGTTTTATTTTAGTTAAGCTGGAAAAGTTCTTAAAATTAATTATAGATTCATTTTGAGTAGCAACATGAGTGGTAGTACAATTAGGTTTAGTTTCCGGTAAATCATTAGAATTAATTTTATTAGGTTTTAAGATAGGCCAATTACTTTCAGGCTCCGTGAGGAATGGAGGGCCTGACCACCACAGCTGGGTACTGCCAAGCTTATCTGGACTAATTCCTCTAGATATGAGGTCTGCAGGATTGACAGATGTGGGCACATAGCGCCACGAGGAGGCATCTGTTAGCTCACAGATCTCTGAAATCCTATTAGCTACAAATGTTTTCAAATTTATAAACCTGGTGTTGAGCCAGGCTAGCACTACTAACGAATCACACCAGTGTACTTGATGCTGAACTTCATATCGGAGTGCTTTTCTGACAGCTTTGCATAGCCTTGCTGCCAGTAGGGCAGCGCACAATTCAAGACGAGGGATAGTCGTACTTTTAATCGGAGCTACTTTGGACTTAGAACAAAGCAAATTGACTGTGACTTCGTTCGCAGCATTAACTGAACGTAAATATATGCAAGCACCGTATGCGTGTTGTGATGAATCACTGAACGAATGTAATTCCACAGATACGGGTTCATTACAGAGTACACGCCGCGGAACTTCTAGATCTAAAAGAGAAGGTAAATACTGCATAAAATTGTTCCAGTCTCTTTGAATTTCATGTGGGACTGGAGAGTCCCAAGTCAAATTATGTAGCCATAATTGTTGTAATAACATTTTCATTTTAATTACACATGGACTAATCAGTCCCAATGGATCAAAGATTTTAAAAAGAGACGATAGAAAAGATCTTTTAGTTAAATTACTGTTAGAGGAAAGTGGGTATTCGATAGGGAAATGTAACTGATCGGTTGATGGGTTCCATCCCATGCCTAAAGTACTAGTTGAATCACTTAATAAAAGATTATCATCAGTTTGACTATTTGAATCGAACAATGATGGTAAATTAGTCTTAAACTTGCGAAGATTAAAGCATCCTTTCTTTAATTCTTCAGTTACAGATTGGTGAATATAACGTAGGGTATCCTCACCTTCAGAACCGGTGATGAGATCGTCCACAAAGAAATCGTGTTGAATTATGTCCTTAACCATAGGATCAGAAGATTCTTCTCCAATCTGCCATAGACACCGAGTGCTTAAGTAGCTAGAACTTGCCATTCCGTAAGTCACAGTACCCAGCTGAAGCGTTTTAATGGGCAAAGACTCATCCTCTCTCCATAAAATGAGTTGAAGATTGCGATCCTCCTCATGGACCCGGACTTGACGGTACATTTTCTCGACGTCACCCGTGAGGAGAAACTTATGTTGTCGAGCTCTTATTAAGATGGAGAACAGTGAGTCCTGCATATTAGGCCCAACCATGAGGATGTCATTGACAGCCTGACCCGATGAAGTAGGAGCTGAGCCGTCGAATACGACTCTTATTTTCGTGGACTCACTACTGTCTTTGAAGACAGCGTGATGGCAGAGGAAGTAAGATGTAGAAGGTATAGGTACAGCGGATTCTGAAAGGTGACCTAAGTCTGCGTACTCACGCATAAATTCTACGTACTGTGATTTCACATGTGGTTGTTTGCGAAATCGCCTTTCTAAATTTAATAAGCGTTTTTTAGCTAGTGAATAAGATTCACCAAGACAGTCAGGTGTATCCTTTAAAGGTAGACTGACTGAGAATCTACCAGTTTCTAAACGGAGGGTGTGCGATAAAAAATGTGTTTCGCATGCCTTCTCGCTATGACTCAAAAGTGGTTTAGTTTCGGGAACATTTTCTAAGTCCCAGAATTTTGTTAGTTCTTGATGTATTTTGTCAACAGACGACACATAAGAAACGACTGAATGATTAGAATCTATATTATTATCAATTTCCTTTAACATATTTTTTGTGGGTAAATTAAAGTACATCGGACCTGAAACCAACCAACCAAACTGAGAACTTCTCAATACAGGTGAATTAAGACCGAGAGAGAGTTGATCGCGGCCAATAATGTCCCAGAAAATATCGGCACCGATGACAACATCAACAGGTGCGAGTTGGTGGAAGTAAGGGTCCGCTAAAAAGTAATCACTCGCAATATTAAGCCTTTTAACGTCAACGGGTATTCTAGGTATATTACCGGTCAACACTGGCAACACCAGAAAAGAAGAAGTGACGGTAAAATGCTTCATCAAAGATTTCAACTGAACTACGCAAGTTTCCGTAGCCTGAGTGGTGGTTTTATTGCCTATGCCAATTACATTGACATGCAAAGTGGTAGTCGGTTCTAAAAGCAGTTTTGTTTTAAGAGATTGAGTAATAAATGATGACTGACTACCGCAATCTAAAAGAGCACGAACCTTCTGTGTCTGCTTATTCACAGGATTAACAACCTCAATATAAGCAGTAGAAAGTAAAACTTGATGGTTATTTTGATTTGAAAAATTAACGATAGTGTCGTCAGTGGTGTCGGGTGAAATGGTGACCACACTGGAAATATTTTTGGTACCAGATTGTTTATGCAAGAGCCTATTGTGCCTTGTATTGCACAAGCGACACGGATGCATGCGACAATTGCGTGCAGAATGACCAGATCTTAAGCAGTTATGACAAAGCTTCAATCTGCTGACTTCACTGATACGGTCATCCACACTCTTAGCCAAAAAGGTGGGACAATCATAAAGGCGATGATTGCCATTACACACGCCGCATGTAATATCAGAAGTATTATTGGTTTCACTATTAGAAATGTATGACTGATGAGATTTTATTTTATTGTTAGAATCTATAGGCCTAGACGTTGCCGGAGTCTTAGGTTTAGAATATGGATGGCTGCTATTTATTGACTGAAGTACGTCAGCGCGATCAATAAGAAACTTGAAAAAATGTTGCAAATTAGGTATATTAGTATCCAACGTGCCCCGGTATTCTTCCCACTTGGCTTTGGTGTTACTATCAAGCTTGGGGATCATTATGTGAATGAGTAAAATATCCCAGTCACGTGAACTTTGACCGAGACTGGTTAAAGCACGTAAGTTTTTATTAATATGATCCACAAGAAATCGTAATGATTTATCAGACTCGCTTGTGATTGGTTTTATGTATAATAATGAATTTATATGATGAGTTATTAATTGTCGTGCATTGTCATATCTGTCACATAATAATTTCCAAGCACACGCATAGTTTGCGCTGGATACCTCTAAATTAGCAATAATGCGCGCTGCATCGCCAGTCAAGTACGAAAGAAGATAATGAAATTTGTGTATGGGCGCGATGCGGTCGTTATTGTGTACTATAGACAAGAATGTGTCACGAAACTCAAGCCAACGAAAGCAAGACCCGTCGAACTTAGCAACTTGAATTTGAGGTAATTTAAAACCTATATCATGATGATCATGATTACATGGACCTGTGGTTATCTGACTTGAATTTAAATCCTTATAATTACTTTCATCATGACGGTTCGAGTTATGTTTTTGTGTAATACTTTGAGCAATTGCAATGTTGGATATAAATAATTGTTCGATAGTATCACGTTCATCAATCTCATTAGATAAATGGTCAGAGTTTAATACTTCTATCTGATTTTGCAAGTCATCAAAACGGCTGTAAATAGATTCAAATTTGCTTAGTTTTAATGTTAACTCAGCTAACTCAATCTGAGTAAGCGTTTCTTTAGAAGTAACATTTGATAAAAAGTTTCTAAATTTAGTGATTTGACCTTTTATGGAACTACGTTTCACCAAAAGATCCTGTAATTCTTGAGGATTGTTTGTGCTAGATTCACCTCCATAATCTTTACCCATTGTGAACTCAAACCTTGTTTAATATTGTAAATGTTAAATCGGATTGAATAAACAATTTGGTTTGAAATAGGTTTGACTATGGAAATTATACAGACACAAACTAGATGATAATAATATAAAAAACTAAAAACTTAGCTCACGCTCCTCGCCTAACGTCACCTGAGGCCGGCCCGGCGCGCGGCGCAGCTGTGGGTAGGGCTCCGCTCCGATCACACGGTGACACGGCAGGCGGCCCGACGCGCGGCTTTGCGTTACACGAAGAGATCGGCCTGGAATGTTCGGCGAGGTGGGTGAAATATATGCTTATAGTACAGCTATAAGCCTGTTGTGAAACACGGATAGAAATAATGATAATATCATAAGAAAATAATAGCCTACTATTAGGTATATTCGTATGGACAGTAAAAACGTTTACCAATAGATAACGTGAATTTAGGTACTAATGAGCTGCCTATGGTGTATTGATGTGATTATTTTAAGTCACTACAATGACTACAGACACCAATGCACTCTTAAAAGCTATTTTAAATAGGTATTGGATAGATTTATTAAGGATAAAAAGGTAAGGGTGGATAGGTAATAGGGAATTCACAAGGAAAAATGGGCACTTAGCTGCATTGGCCGAGGCTGCGGTACGATGCTGATGCTGCTCGTTGACCGGCGGTGGCTGCAATGGCTGGTACACCTCCAAGGAACCCAGGTTTGAGCTTGATATGGATGATAAGTAGCTGCGGCACAATAGTTACACCGGCAGCGCGTGGTAGCAATGATCGAACTTGTTTTTCGCCAAAATTACAGGTCTGTCCTGGTCGCCAGATGTTGGGGCTTCAAGTGTCTTCAATGAAACTCCCGTGTCGAGGTAGTTATTTAATTGCGGATATAAACTGTATTTTACAATAATGTTGTACAAGTTTCGATGATGGTGAAAAATTTTGACTGATATTATAATATAGTGAAGGTAGGTTGGCAAAATAAAAAATACGTAGATATGGGGCGCCTGGCCCTTTAGATTAGCAACGAGACACGCACTGAACGTCTTCACAATTAAGCCAGGCGTAAACAACTGGTATTCAGCTGTATCCGGTTAGTCTGGAAACCGACCCCAACATAGTCGGGGGGAAAAGGCTAGGCAGATGATGATGATTTACTGTAATTATATACAGATTCTTTTTTTTTTATTTAAATTTTTTATTAAAATCTGTTAGAGTTCTGTAAATTGAATTCATTAATTTTCCACTTTGTCGCTGGAAATTTCTGTAATAAGTTTTAATTATAATTTTAAAATCTAACGAAGGTATGTATTTATACAATCTGAGACAATAACGTCAAAAGTGACAAAATGCGAACGGTATCTTCCGTTCAAGGAGAATTGAGAAATTAAGTAAAAATATAGTAGAGGGATATATGAAGGAATAGTAATTTCCTGTCGGAGCCGACTGAGGAGGAGGACTGAGTGCAGAGGAAGGAATGTCGGATGTGAGCCCGCGGCGACCCTGGATGGTTTTAATTGGATTTTCAAAACGTAGGATGTCTGTTTTTATCGTTATACTGTAAATTCTATATTCGAAATATATAATTTACAGTATATAGGAACCAGCATAATAAAATAAGCAATTTTTTATTATTCAGTCGTCATGAAAGTTCAAAAGAATCAATTTGACTAAAAAGATTAGATTTCAAAGAGAAACTGAAAGTTTTGCTCAAGTATAAACTTGAGCAAAACTTTCAAATAATTCAAATAATTGTGTTTATCAAAAAGTTATTAGTAATTTGATTTCTATTTGCACTTTAGAAACTAATTTAATGAATAGTGTAATAATTATAATGCCAACTTTGAAATATTTTAATAACATAAGCGTACCATTGGCATTTAAATGAGTTCAACAATTTAATACTTCACTCAAATTAAAGTGGACCTGTACCACTTTTCCATTAATTAACAAGCTCACCACCGAAACGACTAACAGCTTTACTCTATAAAACAAATATATTTATCCGTATGTATATTCATTCATTTCCACAGCCTTTTGGCTTTTCCACACACGAAGCAGAAATCCGCTCCGTACTTATCAACTGCAGCTGAAATAGGCTGGGAGCTCACCGAGCCGTACGTAACGCTATTGAAAAACATCGACGCGTAAACACGCTCGGATTGAAGCTAAATCAAATATTGACCGTGGGAATGTCCCGCTGTGTCGTGTGCATGCTGGATGGCAAACGGGATATCCACCTGAAGCCTTTTCGATTTTATTATTTATTTATTATTATTTATTTAAACTTTTCGCATAAAAAGGTACAAACGCGGACTTAATGCCTTAGGCATTCTCTACCAGTCAACCAAGGGTGGTGAAGAGATTGGATGGCAGATGCTTTGGTTGAGAGGAACAATGATAAAAATAAACTAGTAGAACTAGGTACACAAATACATAAATAGGTTATATACTACACACCTACTATAATATGTACATACTATTTACCTACTATAATAGGTACTTATGAGATATATATATTCATACAAAAAAAAATCCTTTTTTTTTTCGATTTTCGCATGCGAATCGATTTTAAACGTCACTCAATATTTAAAATACTCGATTGATTGGATTGAATTTGTACTGACTTTGTGATCCAGAGGTAGCGCGTATATAATGATAGATTGATTATAGTAATTAATTCAATGAAAACTGAATTGTTTTCTATGAAATGAAATCTACATAAATAAAAAAATAATATGTTCGTTGGTAAGCAAAAAGGGTTCCGCAAAATTTTCAAATTCGGAAAAATCTAAACTTCCTTTTTTCTATTGGTTTTTAATCCACTTCCAAAAAGGAGGAGGTTATATGTTCGACTTTATGTATGTTTTTTTTATGTATGTTCACCGATTTCTCCGTCAATAAATTGTGGACAATTTTTTTTTTTTTTAGTTTTTGTTCGTCAATAATCTAAAATGCAGAACCAACGACACCGACTTCCGAAATTAACGTAATTTTTCACTTTTTAGTGTTTTTTTTTTTTGGTAAGTTGGTTGTCTCTTTTTTTGTAAAAAAGTTTTTTCTATCAATTATTATAATTTGGATAGGACAAAGACAGGGCAGCTAGTAGAATATAACTTTTTAATGGCACAAATATTAATCGGTCGTGACGGTTTTAGTCAAAGAATACGCTGAGCGCGACTGAGATATTAAACTCTATTCATGAGATTATTGAATTAGCTATATTTTTGTCAGTAATATTTATAACGTGTCCTAGTTGGCCATGCTTTCACAGGAATGGAACAAAGTTTGTTACAAAGTGTCCAAAAAAAATTATTTCTCAAGAAAAATTATACTTATATTACAAGAGGGCCGTAAAACACTTACTTTCAGACCAAACGTCACATAATAAATATAAATTTCTCAGTAATATTTATTGTAACAACGTGATACGAACAACGGGTGTTACGAATCGTTTTTATCTAGTACCTGCGCACGAGATGGATTTTCTTTTGCTTAGCTTAAGGAAATCCCGCTTCTGTGTAACAAAGGCGGTTATATTTATAGGTAAGTACTTACAGTCAGCTCCAAAAAGATATATACACGGACAAGAAACCATTTTATTATCTACAACCATTGTATGTCACATGTGGTCATAGCATCATTTTGGGACAAAATGTTTACTTTGTCTTGTAAAATAAATTGTTTACTATGTTTTGTACCTACAGTGGATACAATGTTATGCAACAAACTTCCTTGTCCGTGTATACATCTTATTGGGGCTGACTGGCCAAGATTTTCTTTAATTTTGTTTAGTCAGCGCTCTTTCTGAACAGTGACTGAAACCGTCACACTCGGGTCGGTGACGCTAAAACGGGTAAACTAGAGCTGAGTATGAGTATATTCGGCTCCAGTTGAAAGGTTTTTCTTCTGTGCACACAATCTTTTTTATTTCCTTAAAACTGTTTGACTTTTAAAAAGATAAACCTCTTTCAGTTGTAATACGTTTGTGAAACTCGCCCCTTAACCATTTATTAGAACAACAATTATCGGTAAAAGCCAACCGCTTGACTAATTGCCTCCGTCCGGAACTCTTCTGTAATAAACTTCACCCGATCGTTGCTTTGTTTGTAACAAGCGAGCCTGTGTGAGCACAAAACAATGTGAGAGAAGTTACTAACTTTGTTGATCGGTCTGTCGGTGTGCTGTTAGAGGATGAGGAAATGAGTTTAAAAACTACGTTTTCAATCATATTTCTTCCAAGCAACTCGTAGTGAAAACCAGAATCTGACCCTTGTTCGTGTGAAACGTACACACTAAACGTAATCTACGGGATTGGAAAAAAGGTTTGAAGTAAAATCAGGGTTTTTAGCATTATCCAGGATCAGACTCCGTCGTTAAAACCTAATGGAATGTAAAACGGGTCCACGGATACTTTCAGTAAGAGAAAAAGAGTTAATTTGTGGAATAAAAAAAATTACCAAAACACGTCATGGTATTAACTACTTCTTTCAGAATGAGATGAGAGGTGACGATGTATCTAACACACTATTCACTAACAAGTAATTAGGTTTCTTAGACTAGCTAAAGTCGAATCCTGTTGCACAATGCGGCTACACAACTACACTCAGACGACCGATAGGGATGATGGCGATATTGGTACTGGCGTCCAATTTGCCGGCTCGCTTGTGTGATCGGCTTTCTAGCATAGAGACAGATCTACGTACTGCCTTGTGTACTACGGATACTTTCTTACTTTATTTTGAAGAAAATAAAACTGCTGGAAAAAGAAGCCACATAGTAGTTTCACAGATGACGTCGGTACGCAACTTTCACTACGCAACTCCACAAAATAAGAAAGTTTTGATTGACCTTATAAACTGTGTTTGTACACAAATATTACTATCTAAACCGTTGTATTTGCTCAATGGTTATTCTATGGTATCATCTGCTAATAGAAAAATAACAGGTTACTTTCAGCTTGGAATCACAAAAAACACTTCTCTCAGCGAGCGGTCCACGGAGCAGCTGAGCGAGCTGTACTTCCTGCAGGCGGGCGACAACATGATGGACTACGCGGTGGCGCAAGCGGCCGCCAGCGCCGAACTGGTGGCCTTCCTTCCTTCTTTCCTTTCCTTCCTTCTTCTTCTTTTACTTCCTTCCTTCCTGCTGCCGATCAATTTCCCGTAATAAGCAAAATAAAATAAAAACAAAATTATCATTTTAATACAATAATATCAATAGGTACTGTGAAGCTCTCTACGAGCTGTCAGGGTACCGGGAGGAATCAAACGGAATTAAACCACGGTTTATCACGTATGTTCAATAATGATTACTAGAAATCATACTACGTATTTTACATATTTTTCCTTTGGCTTGTCAGTCAAATCTGACGCTTAATATCCTCTAGTTTAAACTCAGTTATTGTTTGTCTCGTATTACTTACCAATAACTATAGTCTCAAGTGACAAGACAAGGTGACACAAGGTGTCACCAAGGTTACAAGTGACTTTGCTCTTACAAAGAGCAAAATGATTTATTTTATTTATTTATTTGTTATTTGTATTTGTTATTTGTTTGATTATCTGTACCACACCCTTAAATATGACCTCCCTGTCTGATACACGCTGTATAAACACAGAAGCATGAAATCGTCACGCGAGTTACGTATGCAGCCTCTTAAAAGTAGGTAAGACATATAAAACCGACGCCGAACACAATTGTCCAGGTTTAGCTGCTTTTTGTTCTGTTAGATCGCGGCTTTGAATATCAGACTCCGTTTGCTCCCACTTGATCTTACCGCTATTGTTTATTCAAGTACCAGCTGAAAATTTTGTTTACCATTAACTTATGCAGGATTTTGAAGTTTAACGCCTTTCGGCGCGGTAACGGCTGTAACCGTGTTTTAAAAGTTCATGGGATGACCGTACGGCGACAGCCGTATAGGTAATTTGGTACTTACTTTACGTCAAACACGGCTACCGCAGTATAAAAAAATTTGGTTGCTTATTGTTTAAACTTTATGCTTAAAGCAAAGATCACGTTGATTTACTGTAAAATACAAGTGGTGTACGAGCTCTCAATGTGTGCCATACATCCACAATGCTCTATACGGATACGGTGGTAGCCGTCTACCGCCCTAGGTAAACGATTTAATTTTCCGTGATATTGGTGGTACGGTTGTGACAGTATTGTGATTTTGACGAAAAATTCTACTGTCTTTCCCTAATAAAAGACCGCGCCGGAAAGTGTTAAGAAATTAAAAAAGAATAATGTTGGAATGTTATAATGTTATAATGTTTTAGCCGTAATAAATCTAAAGTACATTTGAAAACATCAAAACAATACCCACTTATATTAAACATTTCCTTACGTTCATTTCCTCAATCAAAGAATCACTTCAAAGAATTATATTCCACGAAATGAAACACAGAATACACCCAAATTTCTGAAACCTAATTGTACTTTCCCTGAATCGATTTTTTTCTTTTGTCTCAAACAAGGACCCTTTTGAACAGACTTCTACAATCTCTTTCAAATTAAATTGACCCTGAAATATAAGAACGATTTTTTGTCCAGGTGCTCGTTACCAAACTTGTTCTTTTTACCTACTTAATTATCAGTTTCAGTTTTTCTCCGTGACCTTCATCAGTTGACCGAGCAAGGAGCCGACCGGCGACCGTAAGGACATACACGATCGACGTAAAACCGTTTGTTTTTGTAAGATTGGTCTTATAAAGAATAGTGCACTGTTTTTTATCTTGTGTTATTTTCTCGACCATGAAAACCATAGCACATATACAGGGTTATTGGTAAAACATTAACAACCTCTTAAGAGGTCATTGTACTCATCATTATGAACAACTTACGGTTATTGCGCCTCACGTACTACTTTTGTTTGCATTATTTTATGTTATGTTTTTCATTTTTAATTATTAGCAATACTACTAACTATAATTCCTCTCGGACTATTACACTACTTAACACACATAAACAAACCCCCACACACTCCATTACACTTTATTACACAAACCACAAGTTTCTCAAACTAATTTTTTATTTTTATTTTAATAGACAGTTACTCAATATTATGGCATATTTCATTACTATTTTTCGTAAGCAAGGTAGAATTATCCCTATTCAGCGCAAGAAAATCGTTTTACTTTTTGTTAAACCAATAAAAAATGGATGACCTTAATATAATTAACTCAGAAATTGAGAAAATTTCTGTATCAGACTGTTTTATCTGCACCCCGGAGACCAGCTGTAATTATCTGTGCAAACCGGAGTGCACCCTTAAAATTTTACACGTCAATATCCGAAGCATAAATTGTAATTTTGACAAGTTATTGTTATTATTAAGTAGACTAAATTACACACTAGACGTTATTATACTATCCGAATGTTGGCTTAGCAAATGCCCAAACTGTCCTTCTTTAACTGGTTATAATTTTTATTCATCTTCGTTTTCAAACCAGAATGATGGAGTCGTTGCCTACGTCAGAAATGATCTCCAGTGCTCTTTTGAAACCCCCTGTTTCAAGGACGCAAATTGCCTGGTAATGAAATTCTCGGACAAAGTTGCTGTTATCGCTGTATACCGTTCTCCATCAGTTAGAGACCTCACTCCGTTTTTCAGTAGTCTAGATATGTTGTTACAACAGTTAGGAAAATTTAATACTATTGCTCTGGTGGGAGATATTAACATAAACATTGCCCCAGCTAGCTTGGACCCAAATACAGATGAATACTTAAATATCGTAGCATCACACGCTATGCTTCCCGCACATGTACTACCCACTAGACTAGCAAATTGCCTCGACCATGTCATACTGAAAACCAGACATACTGCCTCTACCATAGTCCTAGACTGTGATCTTACAGACCATGCTCCGGTTCTTCTTTTCTGCAATCCGGACATGTTAATAACTGCTCCCAAGCGTTTATTCACAAAAATTGACATAACAAAAGTTAAGAATGACATTGAAAAAACAGACCTTTCTCACATACTCCAAATTAATAATCCAAACCTTGCTGCTAATACCCTTGTGTCTATCCTATCTTCGTCCATTACTCGGCATACCACATCCTCAATTATATCAAGTAGAAAACGTATCATCAAGCCTTGGATCACACCGGGCCTTCTGAGATGCATACGTCATAGAGACAAGCTTAATAAAACGTTCAAAAAACATCCAGAAAATGAGACCCATAAATTTGTGTTTCTTCGTTATCGTAATTATTGTAATAATTTACTAAAAAAGTTAAAACGTGACTATGAGAGATCAGAATTCCAGAAGGCTAAAAACAATCCGAAGGCAACCTGGAAGCTTATCAAACAAATATCCCTTTTGGACAGAGGTAAATCCTCTCCCACCGAATTGTTAAAGTGTGGCGACGATCCTCTTACTTCCCTCAATATGATTAACCACTACTTTGCCAATGTAGGCAGCAATCTTGCTTCTAAAATCCCACTATCTTCCCTTTCTGACTCAGTTGACTCTTTCTCCTCACCATTACAGTCTATGGCTTTGTATGATGTGGACGATGCTGAAATTGAAAGCATCATACTAAACCTTAAAGACAAATGTGCTGTTGGATATGACGGTATCTCACCCATAGTAATTAAGGCCACCAAAAACACTATTATTCCAATACTTGTCCACATATTTAACTTGTGCCTACGCCTGGGAACCTTTCCTGATGTCTTTAAAACTGCCATAGTTCATCCCATATTCAAAGGGGGAGATAGGTACGTCGTTTCCAACTACAGGCCAATATCCGTACTTACGACACTCTCTAAAATCTTCGAAAAAGTCATCAACGCGAGACTTGTAAAGTTCCTAAATAAATTTAATATCTTGGCCGACAATCAGTTTGGATTCAGAGCAGGAAAATCTACCGAAGATGCTACCCTAGAACTTACAAATTCAATAGTCGAACAACTTAATAATAAACAAAAAGCAATCGGGATCTTCCTAGATTTATCGAAGGCATTCGATACTGTATCTGTCCCTAAGCTGATATTCAAGCTGGAACGTATTGGCATACGAGGAAATGCCCTCGAAATCTTTCGTAGCTACTTGACGGGAAGGAAGCAGGTAGTCAAAGTGGATTCGTTTATAAGTACACCTGAAGACATGTCATTTGGTGTACCTCAGGGTAGCGTTCTGGGGCCCACTCTTTTCCTTATCTATGTCAATGAGCTGTGCCAACTATCACTTCCAAACACAAGAATAATTACTTACGCGGATGACACAGCTCTTATAACGCATGGTAAGGACTGGCCGGATACTCGTGAGAAGGCGGAGATCGCTCTGAGTTTGGTAATGCATTGGTTAACCTCAAACCTACTTACACTCAACATTGCTAAGACTAAGTTTATACCCTTTACACCAGGAATTCTTACACAACCACCAACGTCATTTCAGATCAAAACCCATGTTTGTTCTTATACTGTGGCCACCATACCCTGTGACTGTGCCCAGATAGAGCGCTCCGACAACATTAAATATCTTGGAGTCACATTGGACAATTGCCTAACGTGGAAAAAACAGGTTGACTCAGTGGTGGTACGTGTAAGAAGACTTATATATGTGTTTAAAAAGCTCAGGGCGGTTGCCGACTTCCCATGCCTTATATTGATCTACCTCGCACTCGCCCAGTCAGTCCTTGGTTACTGCATTACAGTATGGGGAGGTACACACAAGACTACTATCTTGCGTTTGGAGAGAGCACAAAGAGCAGTGCTAAAAGTATTGGCCAAGAAACCTGCCAGATTCGCAACGTCTGAACTTTATTCGCTCTGTAACGTCCTCACTGTTAGGCAGTTATTTATACTTCAAACTGTTATCAAGAAGCACGACCTCACGAAGTACGACCCACAGCACCTCTCTAAAAAGCGACGTTCAGACATAGTTTGCAAGATACCTTTCTCCAGATTGGCACTAGTGAGACGCCACTTTAATTACTTTAGCCCTAAACTCTACAATAACATAAATAGAAACATTCAAATTTATCCTTTGACAAGAGCTTTAGTTAGAAAAAAACTGTCAGAATTGCTAAAATCATACTCCTACGAAGCAACAGAAAAACTTGTGGTAACATAACACTTACATTCCTGTAACATCAATCTTATTACATAAACACTACCCACACCCTCACTCACACTCACCCTATCTCACATATACCCTCACTCACACACACACACACACCCCCCCACACACACACACACACACAATAGTTAGTACCTTTATTTTAATCATTTTCTTTCTTTTTAATTACTAGTCTGGAACTAATGAACCTTATTTTTGACCTGGGCGTTGATAGCTGCGCCACAGTTTTAACTTTTGTAGCTATCTTCGTTTCCTTTTTGTAATTTTGTGTCCTGATACTTGTTCCAAATAAACTTTTATTATTTATTTATTTATTACTTATTACTCTAGGACCAAACCTGAAATCGCGAAAAATACAGCTGTTTCCTACATTTTGACGAGTTATACGAACATAAATTTAGGGAACAGCTGTTTTTTTTTTCGCGATTTCAGGTTTAGTCCCATAGTAAAAGTTGTTCATAATGATGAGTACAACGACCTCTTAAGAGGTTGTTAATGTTTTACCAATAACGCTGTCATCATCTGCCTAGCCTTTCCCAACTATGTTGGGGTCGGCTTCCAGTCTAAGCGGATCCAGCTGAATACCAGTATTTTACATGGAGCGACTGCCTATCTGACCTCCACAACCCAATTACTGTCACTGTTATTGTTTTATCAATAACCCTGTATAGGTAGGTAAATCATTATAAAGATCTATGTTTTTCAATTTAAGCCTTTCCTTACGTTTGAATATTATTAAAACTGATAACAAAAAATATACATAGGTAAGTTCACACATTCAAAGACCATTCATTCTAAAAGTAGCATTATAAATCATCGTTCGTATTTATTCAATCGTTCCATTTAGCTGTGCCGAGCGCTAAAGGACAAAATGGACAATTTGTGCGCACATAACATTTTACAGCCACACTCGTCGACAATTTTACTGGAATATTCTATGTGTGCTGCATGAGATCGGGGTTTTTATTTCAATTGAAAATCACATTCAACAAAATATTGGATAAAAAACGCATTGATGTGTGGAAAACTGAAAATTTTAAAATTCCAGCCAAACATTACCGCTTATCGAAATTCAGGTTTATTAATGATTGTTTTCAGTTCAACGTTATTGAAACAGATTAAATTTTATACTTGAGCTAATAAAAACTTTCCGGCTAAATTAAATGTTTCTCCATTACAGTCGAATAGCATTAACATTTCAGAGCAAGCTATCCTGCCAATCCATTTGACTGACAGTTGACAATTGACATAGATATCTCACACATGAAAACGTCTATCATACAGGTAACCGTACACGTAAAGTTCGTTCACAGTTATTTTAATTCTGACAGCAGCAACCAAACAATAAACTTATTGTAACGAGTATTACCCGTTGTCCTAGGTGAACGACGGGACGCGACACGTAGCGACGCGACGCGACGCGACGTAATGCGACCACTACTTCACGCGACGTGTGTCCTATTTTGTAGTCATTCGTGAGCGATAAACGCGGCAATCTCAATTCATTATTGTTTTAACCATGGGCATGTATACTGCGTATGTATACTCGAAAATTCATATTTTAAATAGGTACTTAGCCCTACAAAAACATCGTAAACAGACAAGGAAGACAACAAATATAATAATAATAATAATTAGAAAGAAATAAGTTTTTTTGAGAGTTTCATCATTTATATCCGAAAGTGCTAAAATTTTTTTATTTTTTATTGAATAAATGGTAAGTACCTACTCTTTTTTATTAATCTGTACTCTTTATTTACCCTCTCTGAAATCAAATATACTCTACTTCTTCTAGAAAAAGCCTACTTCACACTTTCTCGTCGCGCAAAAAACAAGTCCGCAATTCGTCGCGTTTCGTTGCACACTGATTAAAGCGACAACGTAGGCCACAAGTCCATATAACGACTATTTGATATTTTCACGACGCGCCCCGTCGCGTCGCATTACCGCGTTTGTCGTTCACCAAGGACAACGGGTAAAGATCACAATGATTTTGACAGACTTGTCAGTGGTAGCAACCTAATTAGAATGAGAATGAAGATCTCTGTGATTTGGACCGTGATAGAAAATCGTAAAATATATAAAACTATGAACGGACTGTAACGTAACCAACCACTCGACTGCCAAAACATGACTTAAATATTCAATTGTGTGATGGAAAAATTTCTAAAGCCGTAATTTATTAAATAGTATAATGGATAAATAATATTACTTCTCGCAGATTTTCCATGAAAATTTTAATTCTACTGGCAGTCAGTTGAACTGACAACTGAATACCCAATGAAACGTGTGGCAGCTACGGTTCAGCAACGTTGTGAACTGTTTCCAAATTAATTATAACATTTTCATTATTTTACAGAAAATCAATTAACGGTTATTGAAATCAAAAGTTATTCCAAATATTGTACCTACTTATTCGGTCACATAAAATTAATTACTTTACAAATTAATTTTCATGCTCGTGACGTCATCCCTTCAACCGCACAATAATGCGTTCGGTAGTAATAATGGAATCCTAGCAGCGCACTGCAGTCAGCCAAATTTCATCCAAATCCGTTCAGCCGTTTGTGCTTGAAGAAGTAACAAACATACAAACATACTCACAAACTATCGCTTTTATAATATTAGTGTGATAGTGTGATTAGTAAGAAGTAGGATAGTAGGACATGCTGTCAAAAAAACTCATGTGATATAAAGATAATTATATAAATCATTATTTATTTTTGTATATTATGTTCCCCTGCCGATTTCGGCTACGGTGACTATTTCGTGCCATATTGTTACGAGTGTGCTCATTCAACATTAATATAATACATACACACAGAAGTACATATGTATGTATTATAATATACGAAACGCGTGTTTAATGTAGGTACCTACGATGTTTCACAATTTCAGGTACCTACTCTGTCATAACAATAAGGGAAATCCTTTTAAATTAACTGTTCATTCTTGTTGATAGCATTCTCGGTACTTATTTGTAAAAGGAAAAATGAAGTGGGCGATTCAATAAACGCCCTTGAGTTTATTTCGTCATATTTTAATGTTTCACATACAGCAGCGTGAAAATGAAAACCAACATACTGATTTGTAATACCTAACTCCGGCTACCAGAGGTCACTTTGGCAGAATCATAAAAGGATAACATTATGAATCATAATATGGCAAAGACAGCCCGTGTTTTTCTTGTTTTTCGCTGCACTACGTAGATATAATCAAAGAGATTGGATTGGTATTTCAGCACAGACAAAAAACAAATTACTGAAAAATCCTTCACCAATGGGATTTGATACTATTAACTGTCAGTTAACTATCCATTATGATTCATAATGTTATCCTTTTATGATTCGGCCAAAGTGGCCTTTTTAGGCCCCCAGAGGGGTAATTCTCGTAATTTTAAGAACGTTCACAGTCTGATCTTAATCTGTCAAAAATAACTCTAATTGCCCTACATTTTTGACCAGTTTTTGACATTGATTATCGCTGAGATGAAACATAAAGAAGTTACACAATTACATTTTTGGACACATTTATTAAGGCACATTGGAGGAAATTCAGAAACTTTATTTCGTATTCGTCAAAAATCATTTGCTTAAATGTAATCTGACCAATAGCCTTCCCTGCAGACAATGGCCCACCTTCCATCTTGCGTCGGCTGTGTACTTGAGGATTTGATGCCTGCGTCATCGAACGAACTTCTCGTGGCTGAATTATGGTCCAAACAACAAATTGGAATTTCTTAACAACTTATCAGTGAAGTACTTGGACAGTCTCTGTTTGTACCGCAAACTCTTGTCATCGATGTGTTTGCTATGATCCTCTGTTATATTATTATTTGTCTTTTATATAAGGGATAAACATGTTTAGAATGCAGATCAAATTATCAAATTTCGAAAAAAATATCAACTGTCCCATACAAAACGAGGGGCCCGTGGCTTAATAATAACAGCTGCACAGGTCGATCGATTAGGTTAAGCTACGCTTGCCGCTGTTGGTCTGTGGATGGGTGACCATCTTTACATACCGAGACCCCTCCGTGCCTCGGAAAGCACGTTAAGCCGTTGGTCCCGGGTAGCTCACCGTCCGATCAGGACCAGGCCCTTGCCGGACGGCGCGTACGTGTTCCACGCGCGCCTGAAAGAGATCTCAGCATCGAAGAGTTCGGCCTTCGGCCCTGTAGGGCCCCCACAGGGCCGAAGCCTGCCGGGTCAGCGGGATTGTAAGAAAGGGTTACCGCTGGCCCGGAACATAAAAGGCTAAGGAAGGAACACAGGTGGGTTTTAGTCCGTAAGAGTCTGACACTCCCTTCCGCTCCACCCAGAGCGGGAGGGGTCATTTGATGATTTCCACAAAAAAAAAACCGTTGGTTCCGGCTGTCATTCGTGGATCTTTGACAGTCGTTACTCTGTCTGACAACCAGTCTTACCAAGGGGTATCGTATTACTCAGTAATACCCCTTGGTAGAGCTGTGGAGGTCAGATAGGCAGTCGCTCCATGTAAAATACTGGTATTCAGCTGCATCCGGTTAGACTGGAAGTCGACCCCTACATAGTTGGGAAAAGGCTAGGCAAATGATGTCCCATACAAAACATCAATACCTACTCGACCAAAATGTGTGGGTCGGCTGATCATTTTGTCGCGATTACGATGTCAGTCCCATGGAGAAAGTTATTCAGTTTGATAGTCGTACCTTTCTGAGCTACGCTGTATAACCTTTTGTACGAAAAATATTTGGGGTAGAGTATTAAAGTTTTGGCACCCTTCTGTAGTAAGTAAGCAAATACCTATATCAAATACAACATAAATCCGATCTTTGAAAAAGGTGCGGAAAAGCCTGTCAATATGGTAAACCCTTTTCCCTCGGAAATAGCAGGAAAATGCCGTACGTATGAAGTTACATAAAGAATTTACCATCAATCAGAGTAGTAAAATAACTACTTAAACTTTTAAAAGGCGAAAGGTTCCTGTATAAAAAAGCACAAAAAAGATCGACACTTGCTTTATAAGTAAGTTCTCAGTAAAACTTCTATTCGGAATCGCCTCGAAGAAGCATCGCATTTTCATGGTGTTATTAATATACTTGCTTCTGCCCGCGACTTCGTCCGCGTGAAATTTCTTCTAACGGTCTTAACGTAATATTAAGTACCCCATAGCCTTTCTCAAGATGGGGCTATCAAATACAAAAAATATATTTTAAATCCGACCGGTAGTCTAGGAGATTAGAGCGTTTAAACAAAGAAACTCCTCAGCTTTATCTTCTTCGTATCGGAGGTACTCTTTTTTTTTTGTGGATGGGAAATCATCAAATGAGCCCTCCCGCTCTGGGTGGAGCGGAAAGGAGTGTCAGACTCTTACTGACTAAAACCCACCCGTGTTCCTTCCTTAGCCCTTTATGTTCTGGGCCAGCGGTAACCCTTTCGGACAATCCCACTTAATCGGAGGTACTCTTAGTCGTTGTTTTTTTAATATTGTTTGTGGCCAGTAGGTGGCCACATTGATTACGGCATCAGTGGCATTATTTAGGTCATCCAAGATGCAGGTGAACGGGCACTTAGGACACACCAGCAAGTGGGACATGGTCTGGTCAGAAGCACCGCACTCTCATTGGGTGTTGGATGGTTCTGTAATCCCCCACTTCGACAAATTGTGCCTGCAGCGGCGTGCAGGGGGTACGCAATCGATTGAGATTCGCAACAGATCACGCCCGGGAGGCAAATGCTCCTGGTGTTTAACGAAGTCGAGGTAGGTTTTGGATGCTTCTTCACCCACAATTTGCTTCTCTCCGTGGGTGGTTTGTCCTGGATGGTCTGCGTAGAGCGTAAGAAGCTCTTTCCTTTAGCTTTATTATTAGTACAGATATAGACAAATTGTGAATGTCAATGTTACTGACTGGTCTCTAGAATATCGCTACATCTGTCAGCTCATCGCCGAGAGACGCGTATGACGAGGGTACTGTGATCTGGATATGTTTCTCATTGTTAGCCACTTTGAGATCAAACATATTGTTACATGATACACGTGTCGGTATGGAGATATATTTATTTGTTTATATATTTTTTATTGTACACCAGAAAATACATAACAAAAAATACGATTATCACTACAAAACATACAATGGGCGGCCTTATCGCTTTCTGCATCTCTTCGGACAGGGATATAAACAGAACTATGCTTTTCGCTTCTGAATTTTGAATCTGCGGGGTAATGCGTAACATACAACATACATAAAATAACAATTGATTGCGATGCCTATAATTTCAGCTCAGCCAGTTCAGCCACGTTCATTGCATTATTTACGTTGTTAAACAGATGAATGTTAGAAACTTATGAAGCAATGGATTAGGATAATGGATTTCCTTAAAAACCCTTGAATTGTGGATTGAAAATGTGTTACGCAATTAAAGGGAATGATAATCATTATTTTTTATAATATGTATTCCATAGTTTTTTGGTAATCATGAACTCGGAAACCACACTCGATGTAATATTTCTGAACAAAGTTCTATGACAGTAAAGGCCGCAGCACACTTGTAACACCCGACGCCTTCCCACTCTTACTTATTGGCCAAATGAAGAAAATATCTCAACGAGATGAAATATGTGGCCAATGATTAAGCTTCATTGATGTCGCGTAACATGGCGTGTGTGTTTCCGCCTTAATAACTACAACTCGAAGTCTTATCAACATTATCGGAGCAAAGTTTGTACCAATAAGCCATAAGTACATTACAACTCATGAGAGAAGTACATTCAACACAGTACGTGTAGAACGTATGTTGAAACTCATTCAAGTTTAGTTCACAATGTCGTTCGATCTCACATTCAGACCCTGAATGAATGTGAAAACTTGGGCAATGAAACACACTATAAAAAGGATTGCTAATCCCTACATTTTCGAAAGAACCGTTGTCTAACTATTATGAATCTGAATAATACATTAACATAACGTAAGTATATGTATCTAGACGGTATCAATCAATATTGAAAACTATCTATTTGATTTCATCTATACATCTTCTATACATATAATAAAACAGTAACGAAAGAAAAACTGTACATTGAGAATTTTCGAGAAAAAATAAGTGGCTTTTGTTAGAAAAACGTAACTGATGACAAAAAGTGACTTTTTAGAATTTTTGTCTGTTTGTCTGTTTGTCTGTGTGTATGGTACGGCTTCACGCCAAAACTACTGGATAGATTGAATTGAAATTCAGCAAAAATGTTCTTTGTAAACCAAGGAAGGCTTTAGGCTACATATTATCACGCCGTATGTTATGGGAGGTAAGCAATATTGATTTTAAAAGGTTTTGGTTCGTAATTGAATGCACAAAATAATTGAATGCCCAAAATGACATGTTATTTATTTAGTTAATAAAATTTTAACCCTGGAAACATAACAATCACGCTATTTTTATAAAGGAGCGAGGCAGTAATATTATAAATTGCAAGGGAACAGCTATTTCAACAATATGTCAACAGGGAATTTAGCGGTATGGTCAGGCGACCGTTTACCGCACTAAATGGTGCGAGTTCAAATATCGTATTATTATTATTTTTTAAATCGTAAAATTCTTTTTTTTTTTTGTTTTTGCATTTTTTATGTGTATTAGGAACGATACTGTTAAGAAATCTGAGAACAATACATGTCCTATCTAATTGTATGGGGAGTTTCACACCAATGTTACTAAACAGATTGATTGGTGGCAACAAGCTACACTATCATAAAGTCAAGTCAAACTTTTGGTTCTAAGTTATATCTTACCAAGCACATTTGTTGTTTGTGGAGTTGACACTCCAAACGCAACAGCGACAGCAACAAAGGGCGCGTGCTTAAATATTGCTCTTTAATCGTGTGGGATGAATGCACTATGGCGAACAGAAAAGCAGTAGAGGCGGTAAACAGGACTTTGCAGGACATCCGCAGGAACCATCAAATGATGGGTGGCGTTACAGTTCTGTTAAGCGGTTTCCGACAAACGCTGCCTGTGGTGACGCGAGGAACTAAGGCTGATGAGGTGAATGTTTTGTTGAAATGCTCTTTCTTATGGCCACATATTCATAGGTTGCGCTTAACGATGAATATGAGAGCACAGCTTGGCGGCCATGTACACGCCCAAGAATTTTCTGATGTTCTCTTAAAATTGGGTGAGGGAATGCTACCAGTAGACTGTGGCCAGGTGGTTCTACCTGAGATACTTGGGAGAGTGGTGTCCACCTTAGAAGATTTGATACGCGTGGTGTACGGGGACATCAATAGGATACCGCACCAAGATACTTCTTGGGTGTGTGAACGAGCCATTTTAACACCCAGAAACGACCAACCTTCAGCGATGAATGAATGCATTCTCGCGGAAATTGAGGGAAATGAAGTGATCTACACTTCAATAAACACTGTTGTCGACCAAGATGACGCTACACATTACCCCGTAGAATTTCTCAATTTCCTCAGTGCAAGTGAACTACCAGCGCACACCATTAAGCTAAAGGTCGGTGTCCCAATTATGCTTCTTCGGAATCTCACTCCGCCGAAACTGTGCAATGGGACCCGGCTCAAAGTCGTCTCGCTGCAGAGAAATATCATTGAGGCGGAAATTCTAACGGGTTGTGGTGTCGGCGAGACAGTGTTTATACCACGTATACCACCGATTCCCCACAATTACCCCTTTTTTTTCGGATGGGAAGTCATCAAATGACCCCTCCCGCTCTGGGTGGAGCGGAAGGGAGTGTCAGACTCTTACTGACTAAAACCCACCCGTGTTCCTTCCTTAGCCCTTTATGTTCCGGGCCAGCGGTAACCCTTTCGGACAATCCCGCTGACCCGGCAGGCCTCGGCCCTATGGGGCCCCTCCTCGATGCTGACATCTCTTTGAGGCGCGCGTGGAACACGTACGCGCCGTCCGGCACGGGCCTGGTCCTGATCGGACGGTGAGCTACCCATTACTCTCCGCCTGCAGGGTCAGCGCCGCGCCCCGCGCCTACGGTGGCCGGGAGTCGTCCCGTGGCTCCCGACGCCCGGAGCGTCTCCCGCGGCGGCTGGGACGGGAGGCTCTCTCCCTCATCCGTCCTGCCACCTCCTTCGCTAGCATGACTGCTTCGCAGAAGGAGGTGACTGCCTCCCACTCCCTCTCGCCCCGGACCATGGCTTGCACCAGGGCCGGACGCGAGAGGTCGCCGCCGCTGCCGATCGCCTCTACGAGGACACGGCGGTGCTCCGCCCAAGCGGGGCAGACCTCCACCGTGTGCTCCATCGTGTCTTCTGGGTGATCCTGGCAATGGTGACACCCGGCCACAATTTTTTCAACCCCTTTCAATTCAAGCGCGTGCAGTTTTCTGTGAGCGTGTGCTTCGCAATGACAATAAATAAGTCACAGGGGCAGACACTGAAGGCTACGGGTGTCGACCTCAGGACGAGCTGCATCTCACACGGACAACTGTACGTCGCTTGCTCCCGCGTCACCAGTCCTGACTCGCTGTATTTACATATTGAATGAGACCGAGGGAAAAACAACGAACGTTGTTTACACAGAAGTGTTACAGTAAATTATAACACTTCTGTTATTCGACGTCTCCTAAATTTCCTTATTAACCTGACGTCTCTTACCAGTAAATTAACTACATTACTTTCAATTTTTGAGTTTACTAAGCCAAATAGTTTTTGAGGGATCTAAGCTATAGTACAATATGAGACGCATCTTTTGAGTGTTTCTGTAAATCAACAAACTATCACTAATTTATTTTGGAAAATGGAACACCTGATACAGAACCGCAACAGATCAGCTAAAGTATAAGAGATATAAAAATGGTGCCATAGCAAAAAATATTCCACGTGAAGAGCATTTTCTGCTGTGAGAATAAATTTGAAGATCTGGAACACCTGTTGTGGAACTCCAAAGCCCAGCGACACTATAACATATAGGAATTACGTCTTAGCAAAAGTTGTTTAGTCTGTTGACTTACAAAAATGAAAGATCTGAAACGTCTCGAATCGTCTCGCGCATCACGCTGTTTTCCCGTCCCCGGGCTCTTAGAATTCGACATCAGACGTTTCAGATCTTCGATTTTGACGACCCCGTTGTCGCTGGCATAAGCAACAGGATCCGCGTACGAAGTCGCGGGCAGAAGCTAGTTAATTAATAATAATAATGATTAATATAATCTATTTGATCTGATTAATTAATTGATCAATCAATATTGAATTACACTGTTTTCAATTGGCGAGTCTATAATCTATTTGATCTAATTAATGAAACAAAGGATGATAGCACGGATATCTGTGGATGATAGACAGTGGTGTGTAATTTGAAATGAGAGATGAATCGACAAGCTGAAACAAAAACCATATTTATATCTTGGTTATTAATCCTTGTTGTTTACAGAAATAGCTAAATAGAGTCTCCATCTTTAGGTACATACCAACAGATACCTATGTGTAGGAAAGATTTAGCGTGAAACTCTCATCTACTTACCAAAACTTCATGCCCAATGTTCCGCGTTCTTAAAGACTATAATTCATATTCATTGCTTACTTTTTTTATAGTTTTAATGTTATTTTTTTGCTGTAATGCCAATAAACGAATTTTTATTAATTTTTTTAATTTGAGATGGTTGGCGTTTTGAGTCCAGCTTCATATGTTCCACAGTCATTGGTTGTCATACTGTTCATTTGTTGTGGGGAATCGGGCACAAAATCACAGATCACAATATTTTGAAAACAATTCTGAAGAAGCGTGTGTATAATACCTACATATCTAAAAAAAAAAATCTACGCAATCATTATTTTAAAAAAAAACCCTTAACACACACATTTATTTAAAAGCGAAAGTTTGTGAGTGTGTGTGTGAGGGTGTGTGTGTGGGGGGGGTGTGTGTGTGTGTGGGGGTGGGGTGTGTCGGGGTGTGTGTGGGGTGTTTGTGTGTGTTTATATTTGTTAGTTTTTCACGCTCAAACGGCTGGACCAACTTTGATAAAATTTTGTATGGAGGTAGCTGACACCCTGGATTAACATATAAGCTACTATATACTTTTTATCCCGATATTTCCACGGGATCGAAACTTATGCGGGTGATACCGCGGGACGCAGCTAGTTTTGTATATAGCTGAGAATAATTGCGTAAATCACATGCGTTAGGTGTTCGGTAGCGCGTTTTCGACTACGCCTTTCTATTAGTTTATAGGTACCAAGGGAGAGGGAGTATTTATTACTTCCCCTCCATTCAAAACCTACGCAAAATTTACCCTATCCGTGAACTCAAGTTGTACTGTTTATCATATTTAACTGTTCGCAAGAATCACAACTTTGTCTGACGGAAGGAATCAGACGAAGCTTAAGTAGTTAATAGGATTGAGATGCGGTTGAATTATTCTCAAGTTTGCTTAACAGATCATCAATTCTATAGAGGCAAAAGTTTTGTTTGTTAAGAATTCACTGTAAGGCTAGGCGCACACGAGCTTCCGGCCAGAGCCACTTGTGGCCCAGCGACAAGTAGTTCACGTGGTTTTTCATGCGTGTGGCCGATGGCGGAAACCCACTACAGCAGTGCACGCCACCGTAGCAGGGCTACAGCCACCGGTCGCTGTGGCCGGTGGCTCGACTGCGCTTACCCTAAGTCTTATCTGTGCTAGTGATTACCACAACTACGATATAAGAAAGTTGTTTTGTTTTTGTTTTTTCTATCTCAGCATGATGCTGCGACTCTTAAAAATAAGTGTCGCAGCGCTGGTGCAACATACCTGGCATATTATTCTACCTCGCATGTGAAGTACAATGGTATTATTCACCTTCAATCCTAGTCTTGGAATACATTAGAACCCAATACACCATTGATACCTAAAAACGGGGTATTCCTCGAAACGCACCAAACGAAACCTCTATCGATATCATTTATTACGAATCCTTCATGCTCTTTTCTATGTTTCATAGTTGATGCATTTCGAGGAACAAAATTATAATTTTTTTATTTCGATAATTTTTTTTTCAAGGAATAGGTTTGGTGCATTTCGCGGAATACCCCCTAAAAACGACCTAATTTTTGGACATTATTATGATTTGGACATTATTATAGTAATCCAATTGATCTTCATACTCAACGTATTGATTTCTTGTCTATTATATTCAAAGCTTCGTACCGCTTTTAACTAAATAAGAAGTTTCGTTTGTATCCTAGTATTTTGAAATCCCAAATTCCTCCTGTCCTGTCACGGCTTATCCACACAATCACTTAAATTCAAAAAAGGCCCTTCTGAGATAACGGATGATCCACGAGTTATTCCTTTCTTCACCCACAAAGCCCTTTTTTGGAGAGACCATATCTTTAGGAAGAGGGTAATATATTCGGCCACAAGATTCCCCTCACAGGACCGCAAACTTATTTATACTTTTATCTGCTGGCCTTGTAAGGATGGTTTTTTAGACAAGAATACATCATACAAATGAACACACCTTTACTTTAAAAATAAACTCGTAACATTTAAGAACCTTTCACTGCTTAGTTGGTTCAGTGATTGCAAGCGCTACTGCTAAACTTGAGTTCCTGGGTTCGATTCCGGGATTGGGCCAAGTGTTATTAGGTTTTTCCACCTGGAATTTCTCAGTAGCAGCTCAGGCAGGCCAGGCAGGCACGGTTGATGGTAATATACATCATCATCATCTGCCTAGCCTTTTCCCAACTATGTTGAGGTCGGCTTCCAGCCAAACCATACGCGCATAATAAACATATACGCGCATTGACGTGGAGTTGCGGAAACCAGCCCGTATTACCTATTACCTAACTGGCTAAATATGGCTGTAGTATAAGTAGGTACATGGTACACCTCCACCTAACCCTTCCTACTGAACTGGACACAAATCCAGACTCCGGGCTACTGACAGATTCTGGCTGGCAGATTCGTCTTATTTAAGTGACATTTTGTATTTGATTGGATTTATCAATATCCACATGAATATATAGAATTCAATTTTAACTTTAAGCGAGTGTATCGATTTTATATCAAAACCTGTCTTGCTTGGTTAAGCTCATATTCGTGGTTAAGCTTAATATTCAGCGCACGTTTCGTTTACCTAAGGATTCTGTCACACTTGTGCGTCGCTATTAATCACGCAAATAATATAATACAGACTAAGGTGACTATTTTCCTAAAACAATAGTAGTACAGGGCGCACATCAAGTTACTACAATCTGTCAAATTTCTTTAATAGATTTTCAACTTTATCAAAGTTGATTGAGAAAATTTGACAGTTTCAGGTAGCTTGATTTGCTGCACCAGCATGTACAGGGTCAAATTAAATTAGCTAGCGGAACTCCGAAGCCGTGATGGATGTCATGGTAATCATCAAATCAATTTCTATTTTGTTTTATCATTTTAAGGGTTCCGTACCTCAAAAGGAAAAAGCGGAACCCTTATAGGATCACTCGTGTGTCTGTCTGTCCGTTTTTGGGGGCAAATAGAAAATTTAAAAAAAGTTTCGCAATCTGTACCGTGTGACATATCAAATACAAGGGTACTTCGTACAATATTGAGAGATTTACAATGTTGTTACTTAAAACAACATGGTAAATCTCTCAATATTGTACGTACAAACTTACATTTTCAGTTGGAATGTATAGGGGAACATGTTTTTCAATTACAATGATAAGTTTTTTCTTGTTACCACAAACAAACTTAGGTCAGATTTAAAAAACATGGCAGATAAAATATTCATCGTTCGCGAGTTCAACTCACACTTGACCGGTTTTTAGTGATAACCATCACGTCCACGGAGTTTCTCTTACTAATTTAATTTGTACCAGTATTCTGTAATGTTCCCTGAGTAAGGGGTTTCGGCATATCCCACACCTAATTTAGAGTTTCAGACCAGGGGGCCTAAAAAGGTCACTTTGGAGAATCATAAAAGGATAACATTATGAATCGTAATATGGCGAAGACAGTCCGTGTTTTTCTTTTTTTTTTCGCTGCACTACGTAGTAGGTATAATCAAAGAGATTGGGATTGGATTGATTGGTATTTTAGCACAGACAAAAAAAAATAACTGATAAATGATACGATTAACTTAACGGTTAACTGTCCGTTATGTTATCCTTTTATGATTCTGCCAAAGTGGCCTTTTTAGGACCCCAGACTACCTAATTTTCTTTCTTAGATATAGTACGTTTATTGTGAAACTCCAGACGACGTTAACCCTCCCTAATCATATTACAGCACTTCACAGAAAATGGAATCACGTACCAATTGTGCCTAGCTTTGATGAACAAACCAGTAGTAATTTGATAAATTAGCTAGACGATGTGGCTTTATATGGAACACGAAACATAACCATTGTTAATTTTGTTAAAAATGTCAATGTAGGCAATTGGCTGTGTTCCAGCGCCTCGTCGGATACCACGTGATCATACAATCTATTTATCTATCTATATAAATAAAACAAAGTCGGGTTAGTTACATCATTTATAACGCAAGAACGACTGGACCGATTTTTAAGATGGATTTGTCTCCGCCCCTAATAGCAGAATAACGATTAAAACATGGGAAAAATTTACGAAAAGAATAATAAGAAGATATTTCAGTTTCTCATAGATTTTGTATGGAACGGCTTTTTTTATTCTAAGGCAGTACGAAGTTCGCAGAGTCAGCTAGTTCCTTATACAAGAGGGTTCACCTAAGGGGGTTTACAAATGTCAAAAATATCTAGTTAAAAATCAAATATAAAATGGAACGAGATTTTAAATGATACATTGAAATTAAATGTTTTTTCAGGCAATATCTTGATGAAAGAAGGTATTCATTTTTGCAGAATAACTGTAAAATACAAAATAACGATAGATTGATAATATCGGCAATCCCTCCGATTACGGGAATTAGTTTATTATAATAATATAGGAAGCTTAATGTTATCGATTTGTATGTAGTCGGATCAGACGTGCTACGAACCGCTACGCAGTGCTACGATCCGCTACGCCACCGCGTCTTGCTACGAACGGCTACAGCCGATACGGTCGATAGTCGCTGTACGATACTATAAATATAACGAGCCAGATAAATTGATCGTAAACATATTAATTTGTTATACATTTGCTAATCTAGTTAAGAATTAAAAAATATCACACTAATATTATAAAGGCGAAAGTTTGTGAGTGTGAGTGTGTGTGTGTGTGAGTTTATTTATGTTTGTTACTCCTTCACGCTCAAACCGCTGGACCAATTTTGATAAAATTTTGTACGGAAGTAGCTGACACCCTGGATTAACATATAGGCTACTTTTTATCCCGATATTCCCACGGGATCGACACTTACGCGGGTGAAACCGCGGGGCGCAGCTAGTTTCCCAATATTGTCCAAGTTTCTCATCGTCAATTTCATTTCCGCTGTCCTTCGGCTTTTGTATTAATCAACTAAGTTCTGACTAACAATTGGCTGTTATTTCATTAGCTTTCAGTTTCTTTTTCAATAAACATGAACAATAAATACAGAGGTATTATTGTTTCTTCAACAGATATTTACAAGTAAATAAAAGTATCAATGTTAGTTAGTTTTGCATTTATTTAACAACTAGCTGCGCCTCGCGGTTTCACCCGTATAAGTTTCGATCACGTGGTAAAAAAAAAAAAAAAGTAAAAAAAAAAAAAAAAAGGGTAGGAAGAAGGGAGGGAAGGGATAAAAAGTAGCCTATATGTTAATCCAGGGTGTCAGCTACCTCTACACCAAATTTGATCAAAATTGGTCCAGCCGCTTGAGCGTGAAGAAGTAACAAACATATAAACACACACACTTACAAACATTCGCCTTTATAATATTAGTGTGATAAGAAGAGTTTGTTTCTTTGTTTAAACGCACTCTAGTCTCATTGGAACAGTTTTTTTTGCATTTGATAGCCCACCTCTTGAGGAAGGTTATTTAACATTACGCTTCGACCCCTCGGACCTCAACAGAAAGAAAAAAATACAAGAGGAATGCGAAAACTAAAGTAAAAGCGGGGGCGGGTGATGCGATGCGCTCGTCGCATCGCATCACCCGCCCCCGCTTCTACTTTGGGGGTTGGGGATCAAGGGAGTTTTATAAAAATGTGACTATTATTTTAGTATATTGTGTATCTTACAACTGCCACGCGAACGAAGTCGCGGGCAGTAGTTCATAATATTTATAGAAGAAGCACAAGCACTACAAAAATTAAGTTAAAGATCTCCACTCCTCCGATCAAAACTCCACTCTACGTTACCCTCAGTAAATAACAAAAAACACTTATTCAGAAGCTCTCAATCTAAAACAGTTGTTGTGTCAAGTGTTGAGACGACAAACAAAAAGATTGGAGCTCGCGAGCTTTAATCTGAATGTCAAAACAGTACCATCGAGTACACTAGACTTGATAAAAACAGTGATCGAGACACAAACGATCATCTACTGAATATGAGAGTGGACTTTTAAATCGAGAACAAAAGAAAAGAGCGCAGTAATTGGGCTATTGAGTCAGAGAGGAAAGAAGAAAGGAAAGTATTTATTGCGACTCGTACAGGAAGATCACAAACTAAACTAAACACAGTAAAATAAAAATCCAAGTTATATAAAAAAAACTGGCCAAGTGCGAGTCGGACTCGCACACGAAGGGTTCCGTACCACAAGGCAAAAACGCCGAAAAAAACACGTTTGTTGTATGGGAGCCCCCTTTAAATATTTATTTTATTTTGTTTTTAGTATTTGTTGTTATAGCGGCAACAGAAATACATCATCTGTGAAAATTTCAAGTGTCTAGCTACCGTGGTTCTTGAGATACAGCCTGGTGACAGACAGACGGCAAAAACGCCGAAAAAAACACGTTTGTTGTATGGGAGCCCCCCTTAAATATTTATTTTATTTTGTTTTTAGTATTTGTTGTTATAGCGGCAACAGAAATACATCATCTGTGAAAATTTCAACTGTCTAGCTACCGCGGTTTTTGAGATACAGCCTGGTGACAGACAGACGGACGGACGGACAGCGAAGTCTTAGTAATAGGGTTCCGTTTTTACCCTTTGGGTACGGAACCCTAAAAAAGTAACAAAAGGAAAATGAAACAAAGTCCTATGCGAGGCCAAAAGGCTCCTATCTCAGCATGATGCTGCGACATTTAAAAAATAAATGTCGCAGCGTTGGTATTCTGATAGGGCCCGCTGTGATGTCACGGACAGTTACAGATATAAATAAATATGTAAAATATTAGCAACAAAAAAAAAACATTCAGGAACGGTATTATGCGGTAGTGTTGAGTAGAGGAAGAGATAACAAGTCATGGGGAGGCTTTGTTGTGCATGAAAGCCTTTTGATTAACACTTTGTATCACCGAACTATTACCATATAAAAGCCATTTTCTTACATCTGACCGTTCAAGATTATTTTTTTGTCGGGTTCCTCATCTGAAATTCATTTAGTTATGGAAATTAAGCTTCCATTTTGTAAAAGATGAACAAGAGTCTTTTGGGTAATCTATTTTGTGATTATTATGCTAGCATTAGCAGGCCAAGGTTTCGTTGCCCGCAATAAATTATAATTTAACTTCAATTAATTATACTGCAGGCCCAAGCTTTTCTGAGGCTGTCAGCTTATTGCTACAGGAGACTTATTCTATTAAAATACGTGTAAGGCTAAGAATTTTTTTCAGAAAACCACAGAATTGTTCCAAGCCACTAAAGACTGTGTGGCCGCATCAAAATCGGAATAAGCACGTAGTTACATAAGCACTTGAAAAGTTCTTGTTTGAGTATTAACACCGTTCTGACCTATTTACGATTTTCAGGAAATTAGTATAATTATTTGCTCGATATTCACCACTATATTTACTCTGTAACTGAGACAGACAACTTTAAAGTCTCTATGATATGAAAAGATACTTAACGCAAGTACCTACCCACACAAATATTTTTCTTCGTTTGAATCTTTATTCTTTTAATAGGTGAGCTTATTTATTAAGATTCCTCAAAAGTAGGAACTTGGCACTAATTTTAGGAAAATATTGACAATAATCATAAAAGGTGCCTATTACACGAAATCTTTCTCTGCAGCAATTCTTTTGCAACGTGATATTTTGGGAAATGGTAATTTGGAAGTTTCCCTATAATTTTCAATTACTCGTAATGGTCGGCCGTCTCAACATTAAACTTGTTCGTGCTGATGGCTTTGCTTAAACATTCATAAGATTGTTTACTAAACTTTACTGTAAACGGCTATTAGAGGGGAAAATGAAAAAATGAAATTAATTTTAGGTGTCGTTTGAAAGTTAAAGCGGTTGTTTCGCGGAGTTTAGACCCATTTCGTTTTGGAATAAATTCAATATTCATGACTCCCGAAAATTTAAAGTACCTTAACTAGGTATTGTTGAAAGTGTTATGCTGTTCGGTAGGTCGGTCGTTTTTACGGACGTCAAATTATGACGTCACATAAATATAGCGAACGTAGTGTTACCGATTTTTTTTTATAAAGATTAATTATTGTGTTTGGTATATAATAAAAGGTCTTGGGGAGGAAAAGGAGTAATTTCTAAAAACATGTTGGTTATATAAGTTTATAATCCCAAACTACATTAAAAATGGTTCATAAAAACATAATCACACACACAACATATATTTGTTGTATTATACAAACCCTAAAAGGTTTGGTTTTCGGCAATTTGTGAAATTCCAGATGGAAAAACGCAATAACACTTTCCTGACCTGGGAATCGAACTCATTCTCGCCAGCAGCGCTTGCGACTGTAGCGGTATCTACAACACCACATGCGAACAACGCGTCATACTGACGTCACGCAAAACCTGAATCATCGGGCAGTTGCCCGCCAGACACAACACCTGTCTGGTCGGAGGATCCTCCCTTTTCTATGGAGTATGAGTGAACTTGTTTACACCCTATTCCTCATACCTCTATACGACCACTACGAGTAGACAAAGGAGTTATTCAGAATACATAACATTATGCTTTTTGGCTGTTTAATTAATTTTGCGACAATTTTCGTTCAAAAAACTGGCCCATAGTCTAATACCTAATTTTAAAATACGACAAACTCTAAATAAAAGTCAAAATAGTCCCTGTTTATTGTTACAGCTTTTATTATTTTCTGCTTCGTTTATTGTCATCTGACACCCATTTAGTGGACAACAATACGATATCCTCGGGCGGCCACCGTTGCTTTATTTCCTGACACGGAAAATGAGTCCAGACAAAGTTTGTTTTCTGTTAGAAATGTTCTTCCAGGATTATAGCCATCCAATATCCCACCTTATTCCCATAGTAGTAAAGGTGATGATGACCAAACGTAGGTACAACGGAAAATGAAACGTATGTTAGTAACAGTTATCGATAAAATGCCGAATTAGCGATAGACTAATTCGGCATTTTATTGATAACTGCCGAGACAAATAGTTAAAGCAGCTTTTTTTTTTCATATCTAATCAGAATCGACCCTTGTGCCTAAGTACAGTAAAGGAGTTTTTGTGAAACACGACATGGCTTGGGTTGTGCTTGTTGTCTATACATATACACAATACAAATAAATAAAACTGAAGTGAAAGTATATACGGTACATATAACAAAAAAACACTTTTTAAAACCCGACTACGCAAGAAGGAGGGTTATGTTTTTTTCATTCAAGTGTATGTATGTATGTATATTTCTTTGGCACGCTCTATAGCCTAAACGGCTTAATCAATTTCAGCATGAGAGGTACCGTTAGATTCGTCTTAATTGTGTGAGTGACACTGGGTATATCAAAATTTAAAAAAAATAAAATGGCTGATTTTTGGCGCCATATTATGTCTTCAAATTTTTTGTTTACTTTTGATCTGTCTGTCCGTTTGTTCCGGATAATCTCCGAACATAAACGGCTGGACCGATTTTGATAGAATTTGGTATGGGGATACTATGAACCCTAGCGAAAAACATAAGCTACTTTTATCGATATACCACGCGGGAGAAACCGCAGGCGGAGGCTAGTAACAGAATAAAACTTTGTAATATCTGGATCTATAACATGGTTATCTAGTTACCGGAGATAACCTTCCTTGGTATGTTTTTCCCAAAGAAACATTCACTATAATAACTTTGAAGTTCCTATCAATATAATCATGAACTTAATTTTAAATATGATATCACAAAGTAGGTACCTCCACTCCACACATACTAAGAAGATATTTAAATTTACAATTAGAGTGCTAATATTGTTTCTTCCACGTTAACTCCGCTTAATCTCGCATATTTCAGTGGAATTTTCTCGTGTTTATCCAAAATTGCTTTCAGTAATTAGATTTACACTTAACGCTCCTTTCTTAATAAACACGAGTAACAGATTCTCTAATTAATATTTACGTTTATTTGCTTTAATTATTAACAACGTGTAGCAGGCAATTAGCGAAGAATTAAAAGGTGACAACATAATATAGGTGGACCGACGACCTTGTGAAGGCCGCAGGAACCCGTTGGATGCGAGAAGCACAGAACCGGTCGAAGTGGAAGTGCTTGGGGGAGGCCTATGTCCAGCAGTGGACGTCTTTCGGCTGAAATGATGAACATAATATTTACAATGTACAAGATCTCTTTTGATTCGATTAATACCTACATTTTGGTGAGATGGCATTGTAGATACCGCTACAGGGTAATCCTAGTAGGTACGACTGCGGGTGCCAGAGCACTCCTTTGACACAAAGTGCACATTACTTAAGACCAAATTTGTTTGTTTTTAAGGAGATGTACTGTACCCATTCTTCTAGTAATAAAGATTTCTTAATTATTTTTTTTTATATATTTACAGCATATATTTTGTATTTGCCGTTAGCTGTGCTAAGTTGAACAAAATCAAAAATTCCGAATGCGTATTCGGAATTCAGTTAAATATTACATTTTCCATGATACGAGTGTATCATGGAAAATGTAATATTTACTCGACTACGCTTTGATAAAAATGGAGGCTTATAAATATTTCACTGGTAAAATATACCTTAGGGACCGCTGGCCAACTTTTCATCCTTTGTGCAGCTAACTTCCTGAAACACAAAGCTGAACCCAAAACTCGTTATTCACACAATAGGCTTTCAACACACAATATAAAACGCTACAAAATTATTTGCTATAAACCAACAAATTACAAAACAACAACACAACCGTAGTATCAGCGAGTAAGTTATGACATCGTAAATTAGTCGGATGTCAACGCTGTCCGAGCATACCCTGAAATACCGTCAGCATGATCCTTCCATTGTAGGCTATTACCACAATATACAGATAGTACAGAAGGCAATCACATGTATGTATTTCAATTTTTATACCTACGCTCGGCGGTCGCGCTATGGTTGTCAACTTTGGCTTATGCACAAAAAACTATCGTGGTAGTGGCACTCGTATCTAGTTGTTTGGTTTATTGTTGAGCTTATGCCACAATATTAAAACAAAACAATACAAACAGTTTACAGAACAAAAACATATAAAATTTTACATTTGTCAATTTTCATTATCGAAAATCCCTAATAACTTCAAAACGGATTACCCTATTTACACAATTTATTTTGCCCTATCCGTTTTAGACCTAAACCTATCAAATGACACTAAAAACAACACAATATCTACACAAACAAAAATCATGTTTTCAACTTACGTAAGTATTTGGTGGGGTGAATTTACCTTACAGAAAAGTTACTTCGTTTATACTGATTCAAAATAGGAAACTATTCAAAATATAAATCTAGCTTAGATAGGCATTTTTTTGTTGCTCCATTTTTGTACTTCACAGACGCGTATCTCAAGCGGATGGCACCCGCGCTCGCACAGACCCAACCACTCCGAGATAACGTGTCCGTGAGCGGTGTCTATGTGTGCGTTGCTCGAGCGCACTTTGTATGTTGATTGCCTTCTGTACTATCTGTATTTTGTGCTATTACGGTATCTATAATTAGAGAGGAGATTAGAAGCGAAAGCTTGATGAATTGCTAGCACTTGACGGAGAAACAATTGATGACTTAAGGTTGGGACTTTATGGATATAATGGAGACAGTTGACTTTATTTGTTCTTTTCGTCGAACTCAAGTCGAAAAAAACACATAAACATTTGTGTAGGAATTCGTACACAAATGTTTATATAGCTGACTGAAACATGAATGTCATGTCTATTTACCATGATTCTAATCTTATAAAGTACTAGCTTCTGCCCGCGACTTCGTACGCGGATCCTGTTGCTTATGCCAGCGACAACGGGGTCGTCAAAATCGAAGATCTGAAACGATCAGACGTCGAATACTAAGAGCCCGGGGACGGGAAAACAGCGTGATGCGCGAGACGATTCGAGACGTTTCAGATCTTTCATTTTTGTAAGTCAACAGGAAATGCCCATCAGACTAAACAACTTTTGCTAAGACGTCATTCCTATATGTTATAGTGTCGCTGGGCTTTGGAGTTCCACAACAGGTGTTCCAGATCTTCAAATTTTTTTTTTTTTGCTATGGCACCATTTTTATATCTCTTATACTTTAGCTAATCTGTTGCGGTTCTGCATCAGGTGTTCCATTTTCCAAAATAAATTAGTGATAGTTTGTTGATTTACAGAAACACTCAAAAGATGCGTCTCATACTGTATTAAAGCTTAGATCCCTCAAAAACTATTTGGCTTAGTAAACTCAAAATTTGAAAGTTATGTAGATAATTTAATGGTAAGAGACAGGTTAATAAGGAAATTTAGGAGTCGTCGAATAACAGAAGTGTTATAATTTACTGTAACACTTCTGTGTAAACAACGTTCGTTGTTTTTCCCTCGGTCTCATTCAATATGTAAATACAGCGAGTCAGGACTGGTGACGCGGGAGCAAGCGACGTACAGTTGTCCGTGTGAGATGCTGCTCGTCCTGAGGTCGACACCCGTAGCCTTCAGTGTCTGCCTCTGTGACTTATTTATTGTCATTGCGAAGCACACGCTCACAGGAAACTGCACGCGCTTGAATTGAAAGGGGTCATTGTGGCCGGGTGTCACCATTGCCAGGATCGCCCAGGAGACACGATGGCGCACACGGTGGAGGTCTGCCCCGCTTGGCCGGAGCACCGCCGTGTCCTCGTAGAGGCGATCGGCAGCGGCGGCGACCTCTCGCGTCCGGCCCTGGTGCAAGCCATGGTCCGGGGCGAGAGGGAGTGGGTGGCAGTCACCTCCTTCTGCGAAGCAGTCATGCTAGCGAAGGAGGTGGCGGGACGGATGAGGGAGAGAGCCTCCCGTCCCAGCCGCCGCGGGAGACGCTCCGGGCGTCAGGAGCCACGGGACGACTCCGGGCCACCGTAGGCGCGGGCCTGCGGGCGGAGAGTAATGGGTAGCTCACCGTCCGATCAGGACCAGGCCCGTGCCGGACGGCGCGTACGTGTTCCACGCGCGCCTCAAAGAAATGTCAGCATCGAGGAGGGGCCCCATAGGGCCGAAGCCTGCCGGGTCAGCGGGATTGTCCGAAATGGTTACCGCTGGCTCGGAACATAAAGGGCTAAGGAAGGAACACGGGTGGGTTTTAGTCAGTAAGAGTCTGACACTCCCTTCCGCTCCACCCAGAGCAGGAGGGGTCATTTGATGACTTCCCATCCGAAAAAAAAGGGGTAATTGTGGGGAATCGGTGGTATACGTGGTATAAACACTGTCTCGCCGACACCACAACTCGTTATAATTTCCGCCTCAATGATATTTCTCTGCAGCGAGACGACTTTGAGCCGGGTCCCATTGCACAGTTTCGGCGGAGTGAGATTCCGAAGAAGCATAATTGGGACACCGACCTTTAGGTTAATGGTGTGCGCTGGTAGTTCACTTGCACTGAGGAAATTGAGAAATTCTACGGGGTAATGTGTAGCGTCATCTTGGTCGACAACAGTGTTTATTGAAGTGTAGATCACTTTATTTCCCTCAATTTCCGCGAGAATGCATTCATTGATCGCTGAAGGTTGGTCGTTTCTGGGTGTTAAAATGGCTCGTTCACACACCCAAGAATTATCTTGGTGCGGTATCCTATTGATGTCCCCGTACACCAGGCGTATCAAATCTTCTAAGGTGGACACCACTCTCCCAAGTATCTCAGGTATAACCACCTAGCCACCGTCTACTGGTAGCGTTCCCTCACCCAACTTTAAGAGAACATCAGAAAATTCTTGGGCGTGTACATTCCCGCCAAGCTGTGCTCTCATATTCATCGTTAAGCGCAACCTATGAATATGTGGCCATAAGAAAGAGCATTTCAACAAAGCATGCACCTCATCAGCCCTAGTTCATCGCGTCACCACAGGCAGCGTTTGTCGGAAATCACCGCTTAACAGAACTGTAACGCCACCCATCATTTGCTGGTTCCTGCGGATGTCCTGCAAAGTCCTGTTTACCGCCTCTACTGCTTTTCTGTTCACCATAGTGCATTCATCCCACACGATTATACAGCAATCTTTAAGCACGCGCCCTTTGTCGCTGTTGCTGTTGCGTTTGGAGTGTCAACTCCACAAACAACAAATGTGCTTGGTAAGATAAAACTTAGAACCAAAAGTTTGACTTGACTTTATGATAGTATAGCTTGTTGTACCACCAATCAATCTGTTTAATAACATTGGTGTGAAACTCCCCAAACAATTAGATAGGACATGTATAGTTCTCAGATTTCATAACAGTATCGTTCCTAATGCACATAAAAAATGCAAAAACTAAAAAAAAAAGAATTTTACGATTTAAAAAAAATTATAATACGGGATTTGAACTCGCACCATTTAGTGTGGTAAACGGTCGCCTGACCATACCGCTAAATTTCCTGTTGACATATTGTTGAAATAGCTGTTCCCTTGCAATTTATAATATTACTGCCCCGCTCCTTTATAAAAATAGCGTGATTGTTATGTTTCCAGGGTTACATTTTTATTAACTAAATAAATAAAATGTCATTTTGGGCATTCAATTATTTTGTGCATTCAATTACGAACCAAAACCTTTTAAAATCAATATTGCTTACCTCCCATAACATACGGCGTGATAATATGTAGCCTAAAGCCTTCCTTGGTTTACAAAGAACATTTTTGCTGAATTTCAATTCAATCTATCCAGTAGTTTTGGCGTGAAGCCGTACCATACACACAGACAAACAGACAAACAGACAAAAATTCTAAAAAGTCACTTTTTGTCATCAGTTACGTTTTTCTAACAAAAGCCACTTATTTTTTCTCGAAAATTCGCAATGTACAGTTTTTCTTTCGTTACTGTTTTATTATATGTATAGATTACGTTGACGACTATACTAGTATAAACTGTGTCACAGTCGTCTGCGTCTTCCACACTTATTTATTAAAACCACAATTCATTGTTTTAAGCACAATATCTGAAATACTGATGAAAAGGTGTAGTTTGATTGTAAATGTGTGCGTGTGAGCGTGTATGCACAGAGCAGAGGTGTAGTTTTTGCATGCTTCACTGTATTGTTCGCAGTGCTATGTCTTGACTTTTTATTTGGTCTGAGATAATAACACGTATTTCCGTTTTCCACTATTGTTTTGAATGAGAAACATTTACCATTTTCTCCATTTCAACGTCTATCTCAATAAATCCTATCCTTTACTGATTGGATCGTCCATAATGTCAATTTTTCACGCACATCCCGGACCGGGCTGTACGCTGGACATTCGATGCAACGAGAATGATTAAAAGCATTCATGTATCAAAGGCTTCAACTGTTGCCCGTGACATATGTGATTGTACGGAACGTTCTCGGTTTTATGCATTTTGATTAGCAGAGGTCCGATTGGAAATTGAAATACGCTAAAAGTGAGTTTTATTATTTTTTGTAGCTTAATATTTCTCTCTACTGTTCTTTCCACATGTCTTCCTTAGCTTGAAAACCTTTTAATAACCTTGAGTTCACACGATCATTTCTTTCCACATTCTCTTTCATCTCTAGCTTAACGAGAGTATTAATTGTAAACCTGGCTGGCTAGCGCTCCGAGGGGGTCGATTGAGTGGAAAGGTTGGCGAAGCGTCACATACCAAATAATGACTGAAATAAATGCTCCATTACTTTCTTTCTGAAGTTTCTGTTTGCACACACATTTATTTCATTTCGTTCAGTTCAGACGTACATAAATGTTGGAGGCTCTTTCTCTCTTGTATAAATTCAGCCACGTTGTGATAGTTGACAGTTTAGGGTAATCGCGCAACTGTTTTATAAGATAATACAAAAGTTTTAGGGATAACAGGTGAAAATTAAGGACGATAATGCTGAATATTGCGGAGTACTTTGTCACTCGGCATGATGCGTCTACTGCCAGGTGAATAAGCTTTTGATATTAAATTATAAACGGGGCGACCGAAATGCGTCTTTATTCACCTGACAATTTCGACGACGACCTGCAGTCATTTAATAACTTGTGGCGGCATCTACATCGCCACATGCGAACTATGCATCCTGTTGACGTCACGCAAGATCCTGCATCGCGCAAGCAGAGTTTACCGCGCGACTAACATATACTATACAACGTCCCGACTTCAATCGTCAGGCAGTTTCACAGCAGACACAACACCCGTCTGGTCGGAGTATCCTCCCTTTTCTATGGAAGATGAGTGAACTTTGCACCCTGTACCCCATACCTCTATAAACTTAAATGGGGAAGTTATTAAGTTTTGTGTTAGAAACACCAGACGATCTAGTGACCAAAGAACTGGGCTATGAAATACAGCATGCCGCATAATTATTTGGTTTTTTTGTAATAATAAATGACCATTAAAACAAAAACCAGACCACCCCAAGCCGTTATACTAAATCTCGTAGAAAAAAGAAATACAATACAAATGATTTGCATCGTAAAAACACTATTTGCAGCAAATCATAATAACAAATGAACGAAGGAAAGGAAGGAGTGTAACTGAAAATAAAATGAACCCCCTTACTAATAAACGTTGTATAGCGCCTGTATAGTTACACAGCGCTTTGTATTGAAAGTCAAATTACTTAGATTAAAATGATTAAAATTCTTCTTTTGAAAGTCAAATTACTGACGACTGAAATAGAGAAATCGGTGTGTAACTATTCATCTGATTTTCTCTGACGTTTATTAGTAAGGGGGTTAATATATTATGCAAGAATAGAAATAAATAGGTAAGGTATCCTCATTAAATTTTCATTTTCTTTGGTTGTGACTGCAGTTTACAATATTATACAATAATACTTTTTAGTAAAGCTGGATTTCAAACGTTTAGGAGTACAAATTCTTATTTTAAAAGTTAAGCGCTCGTAATAAGCAGCGTGGTGCCGACATCGGTATGACGTCATATATCATGTGACGTCACGCCTGTAATGTCGACTGAAACGCTCCAGTTAGCGGCTTATTTTCATTTATTACTATTTCTTTATTCTAGCAGTAACATGTTAAGTTTCTCTTGTTTTAAATGTGGACATTTTCCGGATAGCTGTGTTAATCTAAAAGCAGACAAATAAATTTGTAAAATCCAAAGTGCACGACTCATAATGCTCAATTGATCGTATAAAAAAACAATGAATATTATTATATTATTTTATATACAATAATATTATTTTATAATAATATTATTTTAGAAAATTACAGAAATAATTTCCATTAAATTATCTATACAATGGTATATAAATTAAGCAGGTTACAGAACCTACTTAATTTAGATAACTATTTCTTTTGTTATACTCCTGCTTGTACACAGGTACAAGCAGGAGTATAGCAATAGAAACAGTTGCAGTTGCTGGTTGCAGGAGGCAAAATAAATTTTCGATCGTAAAGCACTCTCTAAAGCTTCGCATTATGAGTCGTGAAATAAACACATTACGAGTTAACATTTCGCACAATTTTATGTTTATGATGCGACACTAGATGTCTGAAGTTTGGTGACACTGAGCTTGTCGCAAATGTCGTGAACTGCATTCGCGATTTATTTGCCAAAAGTGTAAACAAATATGAGTTTATAGAAAAATAACTTTAAATCCTACACAATAAAGTTCAGTTTACGCTACAACTTCTAAAATTTTTATAACTTTGTCAGTAGTGTGCTAGTCACTCTGAAATCAACTTAATCACCATTAAAATAAAATTGATATTTGTTTAACTTGAAATAATATTAATTTGAAACGTAAGTTTCAATAGACTTTAGTCATTGACTTATATATATTATTACTCTAGTGATATTTCTATCAGGGTGGCAGGACTGGCAGGGACATCAATGCACAACCTTTTACCATAGATTCAGTACATGATTACCCCTACGTTGAAATTTTTACTCGGTTATTTAAAAAGTAGTAGCTGTTTCCCCGGCCACCCTGTATATTTTTCACAAAGTATTATTCTGAAACAGTATAACAAAATTTGAAATTTGTTCAGAACATGAATTTGATTGCTTTATAATTGGTTTTCTTTAAAAGCGACAATGTAGCGTAGATGTTTTCAGGCACTGTGTTATGAAATCCCAACACATAAAATGCTGTGAATAAAATGTACGGCGACATTGGTGCCGATTTCCTTGTTCACAAACTAAACTAAATATAAGTTCAGTGCATCTTTTTTTTCTATTTCATTAAGAAAAGGACAGAAGATACATTTTAGTTTAGCCCTGTCAAATTAATCAGTGCCTGCCATTACTCCATACAAGTTTAGATGTGATTAAATACTTGCCTACTATTACGTGGCTTGGAAAGCACGTTTAGTTTCGTCACGATAGTTTTATTTTAGTAGTCTGGAATAGAACACGTTGTGAGCGAGTGTCGTGATCTATGCTGAATGAGAATAATTACAACAATTTACGTCAAGCGCTGGACCAACAAATGTCATTAGCATTTCAAAACATCTTCAGTTTCTGATTTCATCATCTATTGACTTAAAAGAATCCACCCATTCGCGTTGAGATGCTGTTGAATACTAATTCTGTCGTACTTTATATCAAAAGTTCTCTCACGGACTCCCGAGATATTTAATTACACAATGCTAAGTCGAGGTATTCACATTTTGCTTTCGTTTTAAAAACAGTTCAGGAGAACGGTCGCGGAATAAATAAATAGGGAAATATTTTAGGTGAAGGGGAGGAAATGCCTGCCGGGTCAGCGGGAGCCTGCCGGGTCAGCGGGATTGTCCGAAAGGGTTACCGCTGGCCTGGAACATAAAGGGCTAAGGAAGGAACACGGGTGGGTTTTAGTCAGTAAGAGTCTGACACTCCCGCCCGCTCCACCCAGAGCGGGAGGGGTCATTTGATGATTTCCCATCCGCAAAAAAAAAAAAAAAGGGAGGAAATCGGTGAAACTTTAAATGATAATTGATTTATTTTCTTCATGTAGGTCTTTGTACAAACACTTTTTACACGTCAATCATATTTTTTTTTAATTTTTGTTTGTGTGCTCTTCGATGTGGTCTCCTCATTATAAACTGGATTAGTGTGGTGGATGCTGAACTGGTTTTAAAGCGTTCAAATGTTTGAGATAGGACTTTGGATTGTTTATCTGCGGGCAAACAATAATTTATGAATAATGTGTTATATTTTTAAAGTAGTTTTATATTTCGAATCATCCATCAGCCTATCGCAGTCCACTGCTGGACATATCCCTCTCCAATTGCACGCCATTCAGCTCGATTCTCGACAACTCTCATCCAGGTGCTACCAGCCACCCTGCGAAGATCGTCGCGTTCTTCAAATCATGAATTAACAGATTATAATATTGGATTAATTCACAAAACGACCCTGTACTCGGTTACCATGAGTGGTCTCATGGTAACCGAGTACAGTTCATATTCATCTGTATTCCCGCTCACACACGCCGCAATGCTGCACTGGAGTTCCGATATTCACTGCCGGTCGTTTGCATTGTGCTCGCCACATTATACGTACTGCAACACATATTGTTCGACGGCCTTTTCCGGCCATCTCTAGCTTACTGTAGTTCCGTGTACAAGACATTTTTGTGTGAAATACTTCGCTTGAAACAACAACTTCAATAATAACTCAATCAATCAACTCAGCCCATTGCAGTCCACTGCTGGACATAGGCCTCTCCCAGGCTGCGTCACAACACCCTGTCCTCCGCCTTCCGCATCCAGTCGGTCCCGGCCACCTTGTCTATCTAGCTGGGGGCCGACCCACAATACGCTTGCCGATACGAGGTCCCCACTTTCGTCTGCTCCACCGACAAACATGGCCCACTGCCACTTCAGTTTGCTTACTCTGCAAGCAATAACGGCACGGTTGGCGCAGTGGTTAAGCTATTGACTGCTGCGCTGCGTGTCGTGGGTTCGATTCCCGCACGGAACAAATATTTGTATGACCTACAAGTAGTTGTTCCGGGTCTGGCTGTTTGTGTACGTGAATTTAAATGTTTGTAAACGCACCCACAATACAGGAGAAAATCCTAGTGTGGGGAAACGTTTTTTTTTTTTTAATAAAAAAATAAACTAACAATAATAACAGCCGATTTTTTATTTAACCACCTTTCAGTTCAAGATTGTACGCGGTGACCCGTGAGGTATTATTGCACATCACTGACCGCCAGTGATTGCTATGTAATGCGGAGTATTTGCTGTATTTGGAGGAACGTCGTTGAGAGAATGTATCACAACTTCGAGGTACCCATCTTGTTTGTAGACAGGATTTCCATTGACTTTTATCACATTTTCAGTAAACGCTTTGTGGATGCTATGTTATAAAAATAAAAAACATCACGCCTGTAATCCCCTAATAGTTAGGGAGAGGTGTACCCATAGTATACACCCAATTCGCCGAGCTAAGCTAGACTAACTTAGCTTAGGTCTACAACCCGCTTTAGTCCCATGTAATAGGGGTGAAACCTCGAAAAAAAAGTGTATTTTCCAAAACGTAACACCTAATAACAATTTATTCATACATAGCATCAGTATGCATGACTTTTCACAAAAGAAACAACATTCGTATTCAAAGAGGATTGTGTCATAATATTTCCGTGTACGAGTATGTTTGAGTTGCCTCAGGCAGTACATGTTGGTACGAGGTTACAGAGTTTGAAGAGTACATCTATACATATAATAAAACAGTAACGAAAGAAAAACTGTACATTGCGAATTTTCGAGAAAAAATAAGTGGCTTTTGTTAGAAAAACGTAACTGATGACAAAAAGTGACTTTTTAGAATTTTTGTCTGTTTGTCTGTTTGTCTGTTTGTCTGTTTGTCTGTTTGTCTGTTTGTCTGTGTGTATGGTACGGCTTCACGCCAAAACTACTGGATAGATTGAATTGAAATTCAGCAAAAATGTTCTTTGTAAACCAAGGAAGGCTTTAGGCTACATATTATCACGCCGTATGTTATGGGAGGTAAGCAATATTGATTTTAAAAGGTTTTGGTTCGTAATTGAATGCACAAAATAATTGAATGCCCAAAATGACATTTTATTTATTTAGTTAATAAAAATGTAACCCTGGAAACATAACAATCACGCTATTTTTATAAAGGAGCGGGGCAGTAATATTATAAATTGCAAGGGAACAGCTATTTCAACAATATGTCAACAGGAAATTTAGCGGTATGGTCAGGCGACCGTTTACCACACTAAATGGTGCGAGTTCAAATCCCGTATTATAATTTTTTTTAAATCGTAAAATTCTTTTTTTTTTAGTTTTTGCATTTTTTATGTGCATTAGGAACGATACTGTTATGAAATCTGAGAACTATACATGTCCTATCTAATTGTTTGGGGAGTTTCACACCAATGTTATTAAACAGATTGATTGGTGGTACAACAAGCTATACTATCATAAAGTCAAGTCAAACTTTTGGTTCTAAGTTTTATCTTACCAAGCACATTTGTTGTTTGTGGAGTTGACACTCCAAACGCAACAGCAACAGCGACAAAGGGCGCGTGCTTAAAGATTGCTGTATAATCGTGTGGGATGAATGCACTATGGTGAACAGAAAAGCAGTAGAGGCGGTAAACAGGACTTTGCAGGACATCCGCAGGAACCAGCAAATGATGGGTGGCGTTACAGTTCTGTTAAGCGGTGATTTCCGACAAACGCTGCCTGTGGTGACGCGATGAACTAGGGCTGATGAGGTGCATGCTTTGTTGAAATGCTCTTTCTTATGGCCACATATTCATAGGTTGCGCTTAACGATGAATATGAGAGCACAGCTTGGCGGGAATGTACACGCCCAAGAATTTTCTGATGTTCTCTTAAAGTTGGGTGAGGGAACGCTACCAGTAGACGGTGGCTAGGTGGTTATACCTGAGATACTTGGGAGAGTGGTGTCCACCTTAGAAGATTTGATACGCCTGGTGTACGGGGACATCAATAGGATACCGCACCAAGATAATTCTTGGGTGTGTGAACGAGCCATTTTAACACCCAGAAACGACCAACCTTCAGCGATCAATGAATGCATTCTCGCGGAAATTGAGGGAAATAAAGTGATCTACACTTCAATAAACACTGTTGTCGACCAAGATGACGCTACACATTACCCCGTAGAATTTCTCAATTTCCTCAGTGCAAGTGAACTACCAGCGCACACCATTAACCTAAAGGTCGGTGTCCCAATTATGCTTCTTCGGAATCTCACTCCGCCGAAACTGTGCAATGGGACCCGGCTCAAAGTCGTCTCGCTGCAGAGAAATATCATTGAGGCGGAAATTATAACGAGTTGTGGTGTCGGCGAGACAGTGTTTATACCACGTATACCACCGATTCCCCACAATTACCCCTTTTTTTTCGGATGGGAAGTCATCAAATGACCCCTCCTGCTCTGGGTGGAGCGGAAGGGAGTGTCAGACTCTTACTGACTAAAACCCACCCGTGTTCCTTCCTTAGCCCTTTATGTTCCGGGCCAGCGGTAACCATTTCGGACAATCCCGCTGACCCGGCAGGCTTCGGCCCTATGGGGCCCCTCCTCGATGCTGACATTTCTTTGAGGCGCGCGTGGAACACGTACTGTTATAAATAATTTCCATCACTATTTCAAAATTGCTGATTTGAAAATTCATGTATTATATAAAACTGCTCGCTATGCAAGCAGTGCAGTCAACTTACAAATTTTGTCCAATAATGTAATATTTCGTGTACAGTTTTTTATTAAATTAATTCAGTGGTAGCAAACCAAAGTGTTGTTTCAATTAAAAAAAGGACCCACGGAGCGCCATCCTAACAAAATTGGTGTCAGAAGTGGGATCCCAGGAAAAATCATTGAGTACTGGGATCTATAGGTGTAGGCGTCGCGAATTCGTTTCCACTCGTCTGCACTATAGTATTTGTTGGCTCCGTGACCTAGAAGTCCTTTCGGTAAGTGGTCGACGATAAGCCTTGGGTTCCTAAAAACCTAAGCCCGCGCTACTGCAATCCACGTGATCGACGGTCAGCCTCCGCTATTGAGCGTGAGCCCGCGTTACCCCGGAACACCTCCTGCTGCCACGTGATCGACGGTCAGCCTCCGCTATTAAGCGTGAGCCCGCATCACCCCGGAACACCTCCTGCTGCCACGTGATCGACGATCAGCCTCCGCTATTAAGCGTGAGCCCGCATCACACCGGAACACCTCCTGCTGCCCTGTGGTCGACGGTCAGTCTCCATTTATACGAGTGCGAGCCCGCATCACAAGAGGACATTCCGTCGAGGTCTCACTGACGACCTCCGTCTGTACATCATCCATCATCAGCTACGTGGTCGCACCGCGTGCAAGCGGAACGCAACGTGTCGTGTCGACGACCTGTAATACGACTTGCTGAGTCGCCAGGTCGCCACGTCGCGCGTCGTGTATCGCCGCAGCCCGCACTACGTGTGTGTGACGTCATCTTCCTAGGATGTTCGCGTGCGCTGCTGCCTTATCACTATTACTGTGAGTTTTCCTATCTATTTAAATAGTGAAAGTGCTTTCAAGTCTATTTTAGTAAAGTGATTTTTTTTCCCAAATTTTCAACATTACGTATTTTTTCTTGAACTCTCTTAAAATTAGATTTATACTATTTTTTTACCTTCACAAGTTTTTGTACACAATTTTATTGAGATATTTTTCTGTGTTTTTGTGTGTCTGATGTTCTGTAGTGCTTTTTTGCGATAATTACGTCATCATTTTAATGCCTCTAAAAAAAGAGAACTCCGAAGAAATCGCATCTTCATCTAATTCAGATTCTGCAGAGGACAGTCCAGCACCAAAACCAAAAGTTAAAATGGCTGACAAAATTACCCTTTCTGTCCTCACAAAATTCATAAAACCTTATAATGGGGACCGTGAGTCGTTGCCCGCGTTTTTGTTAAACTGCGAAAATGCGATTTCCCTAGCAACTACAGAACAGCAGAACGTCTTATGTAAATATATCATCTCGCAGTTGGAAGGCAAAGCTCAATTAGCTTGTTGTTTAAAAAAGTTTAATAGTTGGTCAGAGATTAAACAGTTCCTTAAGATCACTTTTGGAGAGAAAAAACACTCCACTCACTTATTAGTCGATTTACAACAATGCAAACAGTTGCCTTCCGAAGACGTGATGCAATTTTCTATACGCATTGAATCATGTTTAACACGACTACAAGCTGACATCCATTATAGCTGCGAAAACGATAAAGAACTTGTAGGTCGTATTGCCGCAATGGAAGATTTGGCTCTTTATACGTTTATGTTAGGGTTGAACTCTAATTTTTCCAATATTGTGCGGTGTAGAAACCCTAAGACGTTATCAGATGCAATTACAAATGCCATTGAAGAAGAGAAATTATTTAACTTATCAAAACTTTCAACTCGATTTAATAAACAATGCACAACATGTAATAAGAACGGCCATATCGCGTCAGAGTGTTATAAAAATAAAAATAAGCACTTTTCTCCTAATGCGCATCATGTAAGCACAAATAATAATAATGAACAAAATAATTTTAACAATAATCAATACTCTAATTCAAATTTTGATCCAAATAAATTTTGTGCTTATTGTAAAAAATGTGGTCATTTGATAAGCGAATGTCGTAAGCTGAAAGCCAAAAACAATAACAATTCGCGAACCGAACCAAGTAACTCAACACTATCAAGTGCAACTGCACCGAGTTCGAATACCGTGTCGAGCAATAATCGCTCTAATGTGCATCATGTTGACACTTCTAATGAAAATGATAGTTTAAACTAAATAAGGTTTCGGTTCCGTGTCTGCCGAAACCTAATGTTAACAATTTAAATGACACGCAAAACCTTTTTATTCAATCCTGTGTCCCTAAATTTGCTTCAACACAGGTTAGCGCAAATAAAGGTACTATATGTCCTTCAAACTGTGTTCCTACATTGTCTTCAACACAGGTTAGCGCAAATAAAAGTACTAAGAGTCCCTCAAACTGTGTTCCTACATTTTTTCCAACACAGGTTAGTGCTACTAAAGGTACTACAAGTCCTTCAAACTGTGTTCCTAAATTTTATCAAACACAGGTTAGTGCACATACAGAGACTTCCGATTTAAATTTTAAAGTCAGTCCCTCAACTCACGAAAAATCGAATCTTTCTTTTAGGGATTGTTTGCGTGAGGAAACATTTAACATTAACTACATTAATAACAGAGTTTCTTTACCTCACGTATACTTAAAAACAAACTATAATGATAAGCCCTTGTGCTTTTTGATCGACACTGGTTCTACAATTTCTATTGTCAAACATTCCAGTTTACATAATAAACCAGTGCTTGGCCCTGAAATTATACAACTTAAAGGCCTAAGTGATAACGATTCCTATTGCAAATCTTTAGGTTCTATTAAAATCTGTTTTGATTATCGTGTTTCGTCAAAAAGTAAAATAATTTTTGACTATTTGTTTCATGCGATTGACGATACGATCAATTTACACTACGATGGTATTATTGGTAGCGATTTTATACAACATTTTAAAATAGATATTCAATATTCAACCAACACCCTTAGTTTAGAGGGTTATGAAATACCCATTTGTTGTAGTAAGCCATTGTATATCATAACCCCGCGGTCAGAAAAAGGTTACTATCGTCGTTTCATTGAAAATTTCTCCCACATAACGAAGCCTCTGACATCTTTATTAAAAAAAGATGTTAAATTCCACTGGTCCCATGAACAAGAACAAGCTTTGAACACGCTTAAACAAAAACTCATCTCAGCTCCCTTGTTGCAGTATCCAGATTTTTCTCAGCCCTTTATAGTTACGACGGATTCTTCCAATTATGCCGTCGGAGCAGTTCTATCTCAAGGCGAGATTGGCAAAGATAAGCCCATTTCATATGCATCTCGGACTTTAAATAAACAAGAAGGGAACTATTCAACAACTGAGAAAGAGCTCCTTGCTATTATTTTTGCTGTTAACACATTCCGGCCCTATCTCTACGGTTATAAGTTTAAAATCGTAACAGATCATCGACCTTTAACATGGTTATTTAATGCGAAAGATCCAGGTGGACGTTTAATAAGATGGCGACTAAAATTAGAAGAATACGACTACGAGATTGTTTACAAGCCTGGTCGAATAAATTCAAATGCAGATGCCTTATCTCGTTATCCAGTAAATTCAATCGTTCATTCTAACCTAAATAAAAGTACTTATGAAGAATATCTAAAAAAACAAACTACTAAAGCCATCTCTAATGATACAAAGATTGAAGAACACAGTCAAAGTTTACATTTATCGAAACAAAAATTAATTGCGTGTCCCGTTTCACTTGACTTCGACAACACTATGCCGCACTGCGAACAGCTGTTGTCAATGATACAAAATTCCGCTGAGTTGCAATCAGCTGAGCGCGAACTTGAAACCGTACAGTCGGTCGATGCAAACATTAAAATATTATATTTCTTATTTACTAAAGTTCATCATTATGACGAAACATCCTACAAAACAATTTACCTACAATTTATTACTAAAATTAAGGGATCAAATTATTACAAAAAAAGAAGTTGAAGAATTATCTATTTCAGATTTTCCAGAACCTTTTACTAAATTAGTTTACGTGAAAGTATATAACATGATATCGTACATTTTCCACGGCACTAATATTAAAATTGATATTTATAAAAACCAAATACGATATCCGAATCCTGCCGAAATTCCATATATCTTCATGAAGCTGAAAATCAGTCTCACATTGTATATAATACCTAAGTTTCCATTAAATTTGATTTGTATCTATTGATTTTATTTTATTTGAATTTATCTGATTTTATTTGATTGATTATTGTACCTAATTACTGTTATTTCTTCCTTTAATATGTACAACGTTTATTTCAAATGTTTTTCCACTGATTAATATACATCTTGTTGCATTCATTTACATAAGTAATCCATGTTTTGACAAAAAAAAAACAGAAAAGTAACCTCAGTTGAGCTAACAGATATCCAAACTGAATCTGTGGAATGCGACAAGAAGTCGATAAGAAGTCTTCCTGAAATGGAACTTAATAAAAATAAAAATAGAGTCGCTTTTAGAAATTTCGACAGAGCCTCATCTAGCCGAAACTTAAGTAATTTTTAAATAACAAAAAAACATTCAATACTGTTATTGATTTTCATTTCGGGACTTCATTAGACTTAATTACCTTTGTTTTTGTAACCTATTTGTATGTGTTTTTGTTTTGTACTTACCTATTTGTGAAATTTAATTATTTTGTAATTTATTTATAGTTTACCTTATAATAGTGAAATTATTTTCTGTTCTCTTTCCTTTTCGTTTGGAGCTATTTAATTCTTACATTTTATCCTTCGCTTAATTTATTAAGCTCCGTCTTAAGGGGGGAGATGTTATAAATAATTTCCATCACTATTTCAAAATTGCTGATTTGAAAATTCATGTATTATATAAAACTGCTCGCTATGCAAGCAGTGCAGTCAACTTACAAATTTTGTCCAATAATGTAATATTTCGTGTACAGTTTTTTATTAAATTAATTCAGTGGTAGCAAACCAAAGTGTTGTTTCAATTAAAAAAAGGACCCACGGAGCGCCATCCTAACAGTACGCGCCGTCCGGCACGGGCCTGGTCCTGATCGGACGGTGAGCTACCCATTACTCTCCGCCCGCAGGCCCGCGCCTACGGTGGCCCGGAGTCGTCCCGTGGCTCCTGACGCCCGGAGCGTCTCCCGCGGCGGCTGGGACGGGAGGCTCTCTCCCTCATCCGTCCCGCCACCTCCTTCGCTAGCATGACTGCTTCGCAGAAGGAGGTGACTGCCACCCACTCCCTCTCGCCCCGGACCATGGCTTGCACCAGGGCCGGACGCGAGAGGTCGCCGCCGCTGCCGATCGCCTCTACGAGGACACGGCGGTGCTCCGGCCAAGCGGGGCAGACCTCCACCGTGTGCGCCATCGTGTCTCCTGGGCGATCCTGGCAATGGTGACACCCGGCCACAATGACCCCTTTCAATTCAAGCGCGTGCAGTTTCCTGTGAGCGTGTGCTTCGCAATGACAATAAATAAGTCACAGAGGCAGACACTGAAGGCTACGGGTGTCGACCTCAGGACGAGCAGCATCTCACACGGACAACTGTACGTCGCTTGCTCCCGCGTCACCAGTCCTGACTCGCTGTATTTACATATTGAATGAGACCGAGGGAAAAACAACGAACGTTGTTTACACAGAAGTGTTACAGTAAATTATAACACTTCTGTTATTCGACGACTCCTAAATTTCCTTATTAACCTGTCTCTTACCATTAAATTATCTACATAACTTTCAAATTTTGAGTTTACTAAGCCAAATAGTTTTTGAGGGATCTAAGCTTTAATACAGTATGAGACGCATCTTTTGAGTGTTTCTGTAAATCAACAAACTATCACTAATTTATTTTGGAAAATGGAACACCTGATGCAGAACCGCAACAGATTAGCTAAAGTATAAGAGATATAAAAATGGTGCCATAGCAAAAAATATTCCACGTGAAGAGCATTTTCTGCTGTGAGAATAAATTTGAAGATCTGGAACACCTGTTGTGGAACTCCAAAGCCCAGCGACACTATAACATATAGGAATGACGTCTTAGCAAAAGTTGTTTAGTCTGATGGGCATTTCCTGTTGACTTACAAAAATGAAAGATCTGAAACGTCTCGAATCGTCTCGCGCATCACGCTGTTTTCCCGTCCCCGGGCTCTTAGTATTCGACGTCTGATCGTTTCAGATCTTCGATTTTGACGACCCCGTTGTCGCTGGCATAAGCAACAGGATCCGCGTACGAAGTCGCGGGCAGAAGCTAGTCTCTTATAAATATGTATTCATTGCCATGATTTGTAAATAGATTAAGAGAAATGTGTAATTTCAGGAGTGATAAATAAATTATTATTATTATTATTACCTCACTATGTGCACACATGTTTACGAAACCGGCTTCACGTTACTGTTGACAGCCCTCTGCCTTGGTTTTTTATTTGGTCTGATGTTAGTCTAGATAAGTACATATTTATAATAACCTCAGACCACACAAGTGTGACGACAGTGATTTCTCGAGGCGTCCATTATACCTTGACTAAAGTAGACACTTAGTTGGAAGTTTTTATGGCCAAGTTTCAAGAAGCACTTCTTACTCTAATAAATCGTTCTTTTTTATTGTAAGTGCCTTTCACCAGACGCATCATAAGCTGACGAGGTATAGTTTGCGTCAAACTTTATAGTGCGTTACCTACTTGCTGCGCAGTACGCCACCCCTCACCCCCGCTGAATTTGCTACTGCGCAGCAACTTGCCTCATGTTCCGAAGCGCCATAAAGTTTGAATCGGGCTGTATGTTGTGCACTTGTGGAGATATATGCAAAAAGCATTGTGTCTCGGTAGAGACTTCCTAGTTTATCAAAGTATTTTTAATTCGTACCCTAAAAGTAATGTTTCGAACATTTTATTTTATGAAATCGTATTTTAGAAGATAATCGTGAACTTCAGGGAAAATATAATGCTGTTAAACAGGTGCTTTGGTATTTATAGTTTTGACTCACTTTACAGGTACAAAGACAAGCAAAAGTTTTCACTCGACGTTATTCTCGTTGGTGCGGAAAGACAAGAACACCTATTTATATGCTTAATTAGTGTTAAGATTAAATGCGGGTGGTAGTTTCTCCATAGAAACGCTCTCGCCTGTTTTCTTTCTGATTAATGACCATAAAGCAATGGTTATTTACAGAATAATAAATATTAACTACTTATATGTCCCTGTTTTCCTTTTTGATGATACACTATTTTTATAATAAGCATTAGAACCCTCAAAAAATGCCGATTTAAACAGCTGTCAACAGAGGCCTAGTGTACAAATTTGACAACTATTAATGAAAAGAAAAAACATAGGGACACAGTTTATATCCATCTTATTCAGTTTATGAAATATCTTTTAAATTGGTCCAATATTGGAGGAGGAAGTAGGCGAGAGTCAAACCTCGAATTATGACTTTTTACTTAGGCTTTTTCGAAAGTCTCTTCGACCGCATTTCCTCTTAAGGATAGAGAATGGACGATGGACGAACAAAAATGTCTGGGAAGTAGAAAATATTTTTCTCTAATATAATGTCAGTAGACAGCTAATTCTCTTGATTCTGTTACCATACGATGACTTTGTTTCATTTTCATTGCAAAGAAATTTGTAATAACATTTTAATTTAAAAAAAAACCTTTTTTACTTTCAATTTTCATTTTGAAAACTTTTTTGTTTTTCCGCTATAAAATAACAATTGCCAATCACGATAACCAGGAAAAGGAAAAAGATAATTATTGATTAATTTTCCATGCATTACAGACCAATTTTCCTGCAAAGTGGAATACAAATTAGTTTATTTGGTCATGTGAAAAGCTTTTCAGGTACTTATACAGAACAATTTGTAGAAACATTTCCTTTTAGAGGCAATGGGGGAAATTGGGTAATTTGAGTATAATGTGGGTATTTGATGACTTCATTTATTTAATTAAAATCTCATATTGACATGTTTATACATTACATTGTAGATCTACCTACCCCCACTATCCACCAACCCGCACTGGGCGCACGTGGTGGATAACGACCCACTCCATCTCACATAGAGGACGCCTGCAGCCTGTGTCCCAGCAGTGGGAACGTAATAGACTGATTATGCTACCTACCCCATATTATTTGAATATTTACAGAATTGTGTTCTGAATAAAAAAATTAAATGAAATTTATACTGAAACACATCTGCCTATAGAACTGGTAAATAAAGGCTACATCGTGGCTACATCTGTGTGCTGAATTTCAAATACACTGAATAACAAATATCGAGCGAAATAGGAACCCGCGCCGCGTGGAAATTGTCATACCTTCCGGCGGCAGTGGGTAAGAACAAAAGACGAATTTTTTTACTGTATTGAAATTTTTTCAGGGCAAACAAAATAAACAAACATAAATAACAAATAAAAATAACAAAAAATTTCTATTAAAAATAACTCCTTTTAATATTTTTAGTAGCGTAAACGGTAAATTTAACATGAGATACAAGTGATTAAGTATAGACAGGTTATTGGTAAAACATTAACAACCTCTTAAGAGGTTCATTAATAATAATAATAAATTGTTTATTACCACAAAGTTCAAGTACATTGCACTGTATACATATTAAATATCTTAATTTAGCATTACGTAGATAGTACAATAAGTTCAACCCTGTCCCCTAAACTAGGCTAGGCCTGTATCTTAGGGGGTAGTGCCCGGCTATAAGGTATGCTTCTATGATTCTATTTTTCATTGTATTAAGAAATTCAAAGTTGTTCATAATTATGAGTACATTGTGTAGTCATCATTATGAACAACTTTTACTATGGGACCAAACCTGAAATCGCGAAAAAAAATCAGCTGTTCCCTACATTTTGATGAGCTATACGAACATAAATGTAGGAAACAGCTGATTGTTTCGCGATTTCTGGTTTGGTCCCATTATAAAAGTTTTTCAAAATGATGAGTACAATGACCTCTTACGAGGTTGTTAATGTTTTACCAATAATCATGTATAATCTAAGTTTAATGGATGTCTGCAGTAAACGTGAGGAAAAATAACATTAATATACAATCTAATTATGTAACACATACATACATCATAGGTACATAAACTTACGCCTTGTTCACCTGGTGGTAGGCAGAAACAACAACAGGTAAAAGTAAAAGTTTAGAGTGAAAATGACAACCTTACCATTTTCAATAAGTAGATGTAAATCTATGTACAGACGCCAGCACATCAAGCTACTACAATCTGTCAAATTTCTTTAATAGATTTTCAACTTTATCGCTAAAGCATAAGGTTCAAAGTAGATTACGAAAATTTAACAGTTTAGGGTAGCTCGGTGTGCTGGCGTCCGTACCTACTGGTACATAGATTACTACACTTATTTCCCACTAGCTTCTGCCCGCGACTTCGTACGCGGATCCTGTTGCTTATGCCAGCGACAACGGGGTCGTCAAAATCGAAGATCTGAAACGATCAGACGTCGAATTCTAAGAGCCCGCGGACGGGAAAACAGCGTGATGCGCGATACGATTCGAGACGTTTCAGTTATTTCATTTTTGTAAGTCAACAGGAAATGCCCATCAGACTAAACAACTTTTGCTAAGACGTTATTCCTATGTTATAGTGTCGCTGGGCTTTGGAGTTCCAGATCTTCAAATTTATTCTCACAGCAGAAAATGCTCTTCACGTGGAATATTTTTTGCTATGGCACCATTTTTATATCTCTTATACTTTAGCTAATCTGTTGCGGTTCTGCATCAGGTGTTCCATTTTCCAAAATAAATTAGTGATAGTTTGTTGATTTACAGAAACACTCAAAAGATGCGTCTCATACTGTACTATAGCTTAGATCCCTCAAAAACTATTTGGCTTAGTAAACTCAAAATTTGAAAGTTATGTAGATAATTTAATGGTAAGAGACAGGTTAATAAGGAAATTTAGGAGACGTCGAATAACAGAAGTGTTATAATTTACTGTAACACTTCTGTGTAAACAACGTTCGTTGTTTTTCCCTCGGTCTCATTCAATATGTAAATACAGCGAGTCAGGACTGGTGACGCGGGAGCAAGCGACGTACAGTTGTCCGTGTGAGATGCTGCTCGTCCTGAGGTCGACACCCGTAGCCTTCAGTGTCTGCCCCTGTGACTTATTTATTGTCATTGCGAAGCACACGCTCACAGGAAACTGCACGCGCTTGAATTGAAAGGGGTAATTGTGGCCGGGTGTCACCATTGCCAGGATCGCCTAGGAGACACGATAAACGACTCCCGGCCACCGTAGGCGCGGGCCTGCGGGCGGAGAGTAATGGGTAGCTCACCGTCCGATCAGGACCAGGCCCGTGCTGGACGGCGCGTACGTGTTCCACGCGCGCCTCAAAGAAATGTCAGCATCGAGGAGGGGCCCCATAGGGCCGAAGCCTGCCGGGTCAGCGGGATTGTCCGAAATGGTTACCGCTGGCCCGGAACATAAAGGGCTAAGGAAGGAACACGGGTGGGTTTTAGTCAGTAAGAGTCTGACACTCCCTTCCGCTCCACCCAGAGCAGGAGGGGTCATTTGATGACTTCCCATCCGAAAAAAAAGGGGTAATTGTGGGGAATCGGTGGTATACGTGGTATAAACACTGTCTCGCCGACACCACAACCCGTTATAATTTCCGCCTCAATGATATTTCTCTGCAGCGAGACGACTTTGAGCCGGGTCCCATTGCACAGTTTCGGCGGAGTGAGATTCCGAAGAAGCATAATTGGGACACCGACCTTTAGCTTAATGGTGTGCGCTGGTAGTTCACTTGCACTGAGGAAATTGAGAAATTCTACGGGGTAATGTGTAGCGTCATCTTGGTCGACAACAGTGTTTATTGAAGTGTAGATCACTTCATTTCCCTCAATTTCCGCGAGAATGCATTCATTGATCGCTGAAGGTTGGTCGTTTCTGGGTGTTAAAATGGCTCGTTCACACACCCAAGAATTATCTTGGTGCGGTATCCTATTGATGTCCCCGTACACCAGGCGTATCAAATCTTCTAAGGTGGACACCACTCTCCCAAGTATCTCAGGTATAACCACCTGGCCACCGTCTACTGGTAGCGTTGCCTCACCCAATTTTAAGAGAACATCAGAAAATTCTTGGGCGTGTACATTCCCGCCAAGCTGTGCTCTCATATTCATCGTTAAGCGCAACCTATGAATATGTGGCCATAAGAAAGAGCATTTCAACAAAGCATGCACCTCATCAGCCCTAGTTCCTCGCGTCACCACAGGCAGCGTTTGTCGGAAATCGCCGCTTAACAGAACTGTAACGCCACCCATCATTTTCTGGTTCCTGCGGATGTCCTGCAAAGTCCTGTTTACCGCCTCTACTGCTTTTCTGTTCACCATAGTGCATTCATCCCACACGATTATACAGCAATCTTTAAGCACGCGCCCTTTGTCGCTGTTGCTGTTGCGTTTGGAGTGTCAACTCCACAAACAACAAATGTGCTTGGTAAGATATAACTTAGAACCAAAAGTTTGACTTGACTTTATGATAGTGTAGCTTGTTGTACCACCAATCAATCTGTTTAGTAACATTGGTGTGAAACTCCCCAAACAATTAGATAGGACATGTATAGTTCTCAGATTTCATAACAGTATCGTTCCTAATGCACATAAAAAATGCAAAAACTGAAAAAAAAAGAATTTTACGATTTAAAAAAAATTATAATACGGGATTTGAACTCGCACCATTTAGTGTGGTAAACGGTCGCCTGACCATACCGCTAAATTTCCTGTTGACATATTGTTGAAATAGCTGTTCATTTGCAATTTATAATATTACTGCCCCGCTCCTTTATAAAAATAGCGTGATTGTTATGTTTCCAGGGTTAAATTTTTATTAACTAAATAAATAAAATGTCATTTTGGGCATTCAATTATTTTGTGCATTCAATTACGAACCAAAACCTTTTAAAATCAATATTGCTTACCTCCCATAACATACGGCGTGATAATATGTAGCCTAAAGCCTTCCTTGGTTTACAAAGAACATTTTTGCTGAATTTCAATTCAATCTATCCAGTAGTTTTGGCGTGAAGCCGTACCATACACACAGACAAACAGACAAACAGACAAAAATTCTAAAAAGTCACTTTTTGTCATCAGTTACGTTTTTCTAACAAAAGCCACTTATTTTTTCTCGAAAATTCGCAATGTACAGTTTTTCTTTCGTTACTGTTTTATTATATGTATAGATGAGGAAACAAATGACAATCAAAATGAAGTAGAGCTCAACGACTTTCAAGTTCCAGCGGTTGAATCAAAACTATGTCATCGGAACCCCAAGCTATAAATCATATATTGCTAAAGTGCAATAATCGTTAATGTGAATGACATCAGAAATCTATTAAAACAGTTCAAACAATAAAACATATCTGAAGATTATTCCGGAATATCTGAGATATTCTCATCACAGCACAAACTCTGCGTCGTCGTGACAGATATTAAAGTAGTCGACGACACCAGCACAAACTGTACAGTCACGAGCATAAGTATGTATACACTTGGCTTTATTCAAAGGTGATTTTCTCCTTTATTTTTTAATGAAATTTTAATATTATTGGGAACATAGTATTTTCGAACCTATAGGTTTATGTAAAGCGTCGTATTTCAACGTTGCATTCGTTATTTCGTGAAAAAATCGCAATTTAAAGTTGCCAAGTGTTGACATATTAGTGCTCGTGACTGTACATCTTTCCGCTGCAGGATGCGATCATTTTCTTTGAGTATTCGACACGCTTTGACATCCGATTTGTAAACATCGACATCAAACAAATCCACGTTGACAGTCGCTATACAAACACACATGCACTTTCCTCAGCGCTTACATCAGACTGACGCTGACCTCACATGCATGCGACTGTGCATCGTGCGACTATTCACTGCGACAAGAAGCGAGAGCGTGCGACTGTGCTATTACTAGTAAACCTACTCTGCAACTCCACGCCAAGTGAGCTTTGAACAAAATATATAAAAACTAGCAACGCCCCGCGGTTTCACCCGCATAAGTGTCGATCCCGTGGGAATATCGAGATAAAAACTATCCGATGTCCTTCCCCGGGATGCAATCTATCTCTCTGGCAAATTTTATCGAAATCCGTTCAGTGGTTTAGGCGTGAAAAAAAACGTCTAGTCGACGAGCAGTCACAGTCGCATGTCGCATAGTGTGGCCATGTCTTAGCATCGAGGTTTCTGTGCCAAATGACAATGTAACAGTTACAAGTTCTAGAGATTAGATTTATAGAAGAGTTTACTTGGACATAACCGATTTATTACATCGTTTAAATTTATAGCAGTCACTTTGGTTTGGTCTACACTGAACCATTAAAAACCGACCAGTTTATCCAAGAACTTGGTATTCCTCCATTTTGCTTAGCGGGAAAGGTCATGTTAGAATTTTAATGAAGGTTATCCAATCGTTAAACTATTGAAATCAGAGGCCATTCAGTTGATTTACCCTTAATTGGATCACCGAAATTCGGCAGTAAAGGTTGTAAATCCCACACTGCACAACTGCCATTTCAATTTCACGGAATTCAAGTAAATATTGCAACTTACAAGTTTGGTTAACAAAATGGGAAGAGACACGTAACTATTTTAAACTGCAATATCAACGACCTAATCTGATACATACCTACTGTGCAATAAATACTATAAACAGCTTTATAGACAGTTGTTCGATAACATTCATCAATAGCGCGGCGACGATGTAAAGCCTACCATTTCAATTGATGTCAACAGAGCAATCGATTGTTCAGCTGTCCCAATAGACTTCACTAGCACTCCCATCGTAAAATAAGCTTTATTTTTCACATATAGAGTATACATTTCAATGAGTCAAGCTGCAATATTGGCTACTGGCAGTCTGTTCAAAGATCTTATCCACTGCAATGATGTCTTCGTTTTAAATAGCTACCTACTTAATATGTGACGAAACATTAGGCGCATGTCACTTCTTCGCGGCTCCAGTTAATTCAAAAGAAGGAAGATTCCGTTTATTTACTTTGTTTCAAACAAAACCCAATGAGTTTTGTTTGAAGCAAAGTCTCAAAGCTATTTAAGAACAGAGGCTATGTCATAACCTCATGGCTTAGAGAAGCACAGAGCAGTTTTCTGAATAACTTGCAATACAAGACTTAAAAAGGGGGTCCCGTGGCTAAATAATAACAGCCGCACAGGTGGATCGATCAGGTTAAGCTACGCTTGCCGCAGTTGATCTGTGGATAGGTGAGCATCTTTTCTTCACCCCTCCGTGCCTCGGAAAGCACGTTAAGCTGTTGGTCCCGGCTGCCATTCTCTGGATTTTTGTCAGTTGTTACGGGTAGTCAGAAGCCCGAAAGTCTGACAACCACTCTTACCAAGGGATATCGTATTACCCAGTAGCCGGGTAGTGGAAGTCAGATAGGCAGTCGCTCCATGTAAAATACTGGTATTCAGCTGCATCCGGTTAGACTGGAAGCCGACCCCGACATAGTTGGGAAAAGACTAGGCAGATGATATTTTCCAAGAACACTGAAATAAATAATAATGATGACAAGACATAAAAATAAAACTTTACTTTCCGAGCTGGTACCGCCACCTACCGACAGCCCCCTCATACTTATGTGCACACATACTAACGAGCTTCAGACTGTTTCATGCGAGACTGTGACGAAATGCATTGACTGAGTTTATTAACCAACGTTGTTTGAACACCTGTATAATTTCCACATTACAAGCATTTTCCTTAATCACTAGTACAATGCTAATGGGCTGGTTATGCAAACATTATGCTTGTCGCACTTAGGAGCAGTGCCGAAATTATACAAGCGCGGCTACTCGTATTTTTAGATTTTTACAAGCTTTTATACGCAGAACATAATCTGCTTAACCAAAAGCTTTCTGGAATTAATATCGTTGAAAAATAATATGGTGGAGTCCAAATATTATTTTATCAATCATTTTTACAAGCTTTTATTTAGCTTGCACTGTTAAAAAAAGCTTGGGGCACTGATGGGACACAAAAACAGTGCCTCAAGCGTTTAAAATTTATATGTAAGTACTTAAAATGACAGTGTCACTTAAATTTATTTTTTTCTTTTTAGTTCGCGTTATTCTTTCTTTTTATTAGGTTACGTTTTTATTTAAATAAAAGCTTGTTTTTTTAAACTTTTTTTATTTTCTTTTTATTATATTCAGCGAGGAATGTTAAAATGAATAAACCCCATTTCTACTCACCTAAACTTGATTAAACGGTATTTGACCTTACTATATTTCCCTTCACATAAATCACCTGTAATATAACCGATGGTGTAAGGGCCTGTACACACTACGTTTTTTAAACGCGCCGTTGACGCGCGTTTGTAGCGACACAGACGCGATACGCACGCAAGTCAGACGCAGCCTGTAGACATTCTGTAGGATAAAAGCGCTGTCGACGGTGTTTCTAAAAGGCGCGTCAACGGCGCGTTTAAAAAACGTGGTGTGTACAGGCCCTAATAGTGCGATGCCCCTCGTAACGTATTCCGGAATCCTACGCTGCCTTATATTTGAATTGCTGTCATTGAAGAGCTCACGTCAGTTTAGTGGAATTAAATGTTAGTAGTTTCTAACAGTTAATTCCACTAAACTGACGTGTTCGAGAAATTGCGGAACGAACGTGATATGTTTTCTGATATTGGCATTATATGGCTTTGTACAAAGCCTTTCTCGCTTGCTACAGCGCTTTCAGGGAAACAAAGCCTACTGGAAAAATGAAAATGTATTGGTTGTGCTTACGAAGCTTTTTCCTGCAAAATACAGGAGACATAATTTGATTGACATCAATAATTCTGAGCGTCTGTTGTCATGCCATTCGATACTTACCTATTTTTACCGACTTCAAAAAAAAGGAGGTTATCAATTCGACACGTATGTATGTAATATTATTAGAATTGCATTATATTCACACATGACAATCTATTAGGGCTTCCAAACAAATATACAAAATTTTGTAGACGTATGTATGTATGTATGTATGTTTGTCCACGCATATCTCCGTAACTATTAATCGGATCGTGACCATTCTTTTTTTATTGGCTTACATTTACTTCAACTTAGGGAACAGTGCAAGTTTCATCAAAATCGATTGAGTAATTTTCAAGATATGGACTAAGACGTGAAAGTGTGACGGCCTGGCTTATTGATACGAGCTACGGGTAGTGTCAAAGGGAAAATATCACAAAACCTTGGTCAAATTCTAGTGCAACAACTAAAAATTACGAATTAAAAAGTAATTTAAAAAAATTAAACCGACTTGAAAAAGAAATTAACTCAAAATTATGAAATAATTTTAATTTCGGAAGTCGGTGGCAAAAAACTAAAACTATAAAATACAGATCCCAAAGACACCGACTTCCGAAATTAAAATTATTTCATAATTTTGAGTTAATTTATTTTTGAAGTCGGTTTAATTTTTTTAAATTACTTTTTTTCTAACGTCCATTTACAAACTAGAACAGTATATTTTAACCCTTTTCCTCACAAGTTATTGAACATGAAAGCTTCTAAGTAAAATGTCAATTTCGTTAAATATAGGCATATTTCCAGACTCACTTCAATGATCAAATTCGAAATGGTTCGCGTTCATAATCTCCTTTGCCAACGTTGTTACACTTGACGTCTTCCTCCTTTGAAAAATAATGTTAGTGTTGCCAATTCCGATGTTTTCAATTTTATTTCTTTAATGGCTGATTTTTCAATAGTCATCAGATAACTTTTATCTGAGGAATAAATATTGCAGTTTGACAGTGTTGTATAGAAAATATACAAACTGTCATAGTTATTCTTCAGATAAAAGTTATCCTCCGCAGCAAATACTCCGCATTACATAGCAATCACTGGCGGTCAGTGGTGTGCAATAATACCTCACGGGTAACCGCGTATTGTATCATCTTACAATCTTGAACTGAAAGGATTTTATATTAAAAAATCTGCTGTTATTATTGTTAGTTTAATGCTTGCAGAGTAAGCAAACTGAAGAGACAGTGGGCCATGATTGTAGAAGGACCGATGGCCGGAGGAGCAGACGAGAGTGGGGACCTCGTATCGGCCAGCGTAGTGTGGATCGCCCCCAGCTAGATGGACCGACGACCATAAGAAGGTAGCCGGGACAGACTGGATGCGGAAGGCGAAGGACAGGGTGTTGTGACGCAGCCTGGGAGAGTCCTATGTCCAGCAGTGGACTGCGATAGGCTGACTTGATTGATGATAAGATGGTACATAAATAACACACGGTCAAAATTGCATAAAACAACTTTACTCTAACTCAACTCGACATTCTTATTCGTGTCATAAATATTCTAATTTTATAATAAACAAATCATAGAATTTAAAATTTTCACATTCCCGGGAAGCATGTAGAAAGACAAAAATAATACTCAAAAAGATCGTAAAAGAAAAATAGCAACCAAGTTATTTCATTAATTTACATAATAAATGGAACCAGGGTATCCGCATGCATATATGCATATTATATCTAAGTATATATGAATCCGGCATTCGTAGTCTCTTTTAAACACAGGCTTCTTATACTAGACGAAAAGAGGTAGCAAGATTTTGAATATTTTTAAAAAGACTCTTTTCCGGTGAACTTTACTGAATTGAAAATATGCAAAATAATTATGTAGGTACTGAACGGCGCAGAATAGCCTTTACCAGAAGTGGTATCGTATTATGAGCTCCCCGCAGACATACAATTATAAGTTGGCTGACTAAATCGCAGAGTATAGGTTAGGCTACCAATAGGTATAATGACATAATATGCTAGCCCGCACATCTTGTCCAACTAAATCGTCCAACTAATTAATTGGGCACCCATCGTATCAGAATCGAGATTTCCTTACGATTACGCACAATTAAAAAGGTGTCCAACTATCGGCCAACTGCTCATTAGCACGGTAATGGTTCTGCAGCTTCAATATCATCAGGATTGAGCCGGAACATAGCAGTCCGTCGGACGACATAAAGCAGCATCATATTGTAGACTTTGACATAAAGTAAGTAATATACTGGTCAATCAAAAAGTACTCTGTCATACTGGTAGACAAGTGACGAGGTACGACAGCAGCTCCCCTGACATCATCTGTCATCAGAAGACAGCCGCCACGCAACCATCGATGCCACGCCCTGCCAGAATGTAATCAGCCAGTGTCACTCTTATCCAACTTCTTCGGTAATTTCAATAACATAGGGCTGATATTTCCATTGCAGATAATTTTTATTCGAGGAATAAAAATTGACGTTTGACAGTTTTTGTATGAAATACCTGTTAAAATTTCAAAATGATTCCTCGAATAAAGTTATCAGATGATTGAAAAATCAGCCCTTAGTAATACAACTAGACGGTATCGTTTATTTCTTACGTCGTCGACTCATTACAGTACCTACCCAGCTAAATAGTACTTAACACTTTTTAACTAGCACTTCATTCGCACTCACCAGCTTGCACCAGCACTCATCTCGGGTAATTCATCTAAATGTAAATGTCGTCGTTCAGGAAAACTTCGCTATTAAAACTAGCAGGAATCTGAAACTGAATAAAACTTACTTGAGTTGCGAAAATATAATTTCACGTAATAATGTGTTTCGTTGAAATGAAAGCCGAGACCGACGCCGTCGCCCGCCGTCGTCATGATCAATGTCTACATTTAAAATTGTTTAAGCTGAGGTAGTTACAGTTTAAATTCTTATGAATGTTTTAAAGTTGGAGTTTACATAGTGAAATATTTATACTAGGTACTTTGTAATATAAAAAAACCGGTCAAGTGCGAGTCGGACTCGCGCACCGAGGGTTCCGTACCTTGTAGGTATGTAAATAGTTTATCACGGGTTTTTTTTTAATGAACTTACAAATTTACTGTTTTCGGATTTTTTCCTTTATTTGTGCTACCTACATGATCTTGCTTCTTGTTAAATTTCATGATTGTAGGTCAACGGGAAGTACCTTATAAATTTAGATTTCCGTGTCGTTTTCTGCCGCATAAACGGCCGTATCTTTTTTTACGATAACTTAGAAGTTTGATTTTTCACAGCTTCAAGAGACTATAGACCTAACCGAGTATATTTCAACTCGATACCTTCACGAGTTCCCGAGATGAAGGGTCTTGACAGACAGACAGACGGACAACAAAGTGATTCTAGAAGTGTTCCGTTTTTCCTTTTGAGGTACGGAACCCTAAAAATAGGTACGAGAACGAAACGGTGGTTTTCTGCCAGCTTTACCAAGAAAACCTTTAGCTTGAATATTTCCTCGATCATAATTATTATTTCTTGCTACATGAAGCAAACTGCGGGAGTGAACGCGTTGTGTTACTTTATAAAATTGTGTTACAAAATAAACTGTTCTTAGGTACAATGAAATACCGGGTCAGCGGGAACTGCCGGGTCAGCGGGATTGTCCGAAAGGGTTACCGCTGGCCCGGAACTAAGGGCTAAGGAAGGAACATGGGTGGGTTTTAGTCAGTAAGAGTCTGACACTCCCTTCCGCTCCATCCAGAGCGGGAGGGAGTAATTAAGGAGGGAGGATTTAATGATTTCCCATACGAAAAAAAAAAAAAGGTACAATGACATCTAGCATTATGCATAATCAGCCTATAATATTCCCACTGCTGGGACACAGGCGTATACAGGCGCGAGCGGGTTGGTGGACGTCATAATTATCTTTTTTCGGTTCTAAATTGAAATCTGAAACAGCATATTTCCACCTCTGGAAATTTAATTAAATCAACAATTTGTGGCTTCGTGTTCAAATTACAAGTCACCTGTTTGTTCTAATATTTCATTTGCTTTTTAGAAAATTCGACTCGGGACGTTTAAATGAATAATGTATATATAATTTGCCATCTCAACGTCTCCCCTCGCTATATTGACTGTAACATTTTTATTTCGTTATTGTGTCATACTTTTTTGCTTTTATTTTCGTTACATATTAAAAATTAAATTGAAAGCTGGCATGAGTAATGCCAGCTTTCAAGTCCATGTTTTGCATAATTTGATATTAATTATTTGCTTCATAATTATTCTGCTTCACGGTTTGTTTGCTGACTTAATATCAGACAGACTGACATTACTGTGAAAAAACTCAGTGATTGTGAAGATATACTGTGTGGATTTTTGAGACTGGGCTAGATTCGTAGACAGAGTAGGTAATCTATAGACTCATGGTATCCGTGTCACCGAAAGGGACAAAAAATTCCGGCAATCTTCATCATACTATCGTTTTTACAGCTTACTACACTGCACCTTACCATTTTCACAGTTGCGCAAATGTAGGTACTATTATTGAATTATGCACGAAAAAGATCTTATTTTCCGTTTAATCGCGGTGTAGTTTTTATTATTTCATTCATAAACGTCAAACTTGTTGTGCACTTTGACGTGCTTAGCCGACACGCAGTAAGGGACAGACATATTCTTACTCTGTCTCTTTTCTTTGCTAGTGACGTTAATATATTTCTCTTTTTCTTGTGCGAATGAAAAAGAAGATATGCAGCAGTCTGTAGTTTACTCTGTCCACGTATGAAAATGAAGCGATGTTATTCGTTAGTTTCATACACATCCCTACGCATCCTCGCAAATTTCTGGTGGAAACGCAGCCTTATAGTGCAGCCTAATAAGACGTTTCAAGTACAATTTGATTTAAAAGGTAACATGGCTTGAATTGACAGTAAGATTACCTATTAATAAAGTTGAAACTAAAAGCGCTTTGAAAATGGTCACAGTTTGCACCTGCTGCCTTATTTCTTCAAACTGCACTGGCGAAGTATCGTTAATCATATGTATACCTCATACAACCGTCAAGAAAAGACATCGTAATGTAATGTTACGATGTTATAATAATTTAGGTTCACAGGGGCTCTCCATAATATGGCCCATAACATAGCCCATTCGTCCTACTTAACATAAAACAAACATAAAAAGCCATCATTTCGTCACATCTTTAACACCTCGCTATGAATAATTCTGCTCGCTTCGGGTGCATAATATACTGTTATCCGGAAGACATAACTTGCCGGCAGGACTCCTCGGTTCTTCGCCTGTAACATTCACTTCCTCACGAAGTTACTTTGGTTGTTAGGTTAGGTACTTATTTAGTTTATTTTGCGGTAGTTACATGTGATGGAACGTAAGGTATATGGAAGGCACGGAGATCAGGAGATCAAAAATTGGCCAAGTGCGAGTCGGAGTCGCCACAAGGCAAAAACGACCAAAAAAACGCGCCAAAAGAAAACATCATCTGTGAAAATTTCAACTGTCTAGCTATCACGGTTCATGAGGTACAGCCTGGTGACAGAGGGACAGACGGACAGTGGAGCCTTAGTATTAGGGTCTCGTTTTTACCCTTTGGGTACGGAACCCTATAAAGGAAAATCAAAATATTTTGTTACTCATAAAACCTACATGATTATAGAACGTCAAAAGCGAGGTGCACGGTTCCAATTGAGAAACTTATAGAGAAACCCCACCACGTTGCAAATCGCAAATTAGAATTGCAAATCGCCTATTTCATGAAGCTTTCCACGTGCTTTTATTCTTTTGCAGGTTATTATTTAATTCAGGTAAGCAGTTTAATATTCCTTTAAAAATATAACTTACAAATGTTCATATTTACACTCATATTCATAGATTTATTTGCATCTCATAATGTTGTAGAAGTGTTACAATGGCTTACAGCTAAAGGTACAATTATGGACCCTGTAATGAAAAAAATGGAATGAGTTCCGCTCTATGAAACATTCTGTATATAAATAAACATGCATAATGCATGTCTTGAGACTTGAGTCTTTTATCCGGAATTCAAACAATCTGTGCTTTGGGAATTATCGAACAACACAGCACTCGATCGGGCGACGAAAATGTTCGCAAGCATTCAAAAAGGTGATTGTAGTAAAATGATTTTTAACTGTTCTCTATATCGATTCTGATATCAGATTTATTAACAACATTTAACCAGTTCAATAAAAAACAGTTTTGTGTGAATCAATATTTCGACGGCAGCTATTACTGTAGTCGTGGCGCTGCGTTGCTCACGTGGCGGCCGCGTAAGTGCACTACGCCGTAGCAATGATTTAAACCATAAATGTGAGTTCTTATTTACTACATGTCTACATAATTATATGACAACATATCAAACACTCGGCTCACGAGGTGCTAAGGCAGCCTATTAACTCGTCAGTCTAACCCGGCGGCGGCGGTTCGTTACTTAGTTTAGCATAATTTGTTGTTTAGCATTTGGAATACTTACCCTTTAATTATGTAACTAATAGCGTGTGTAGGTACCTACTCCCTTAAGGGTACCCCTGTTATTAAACGTATTCTTCATTTTTACCACCTGTACCTATGTTATTTTAAATGATACATTATTCAAGATATAAAGAGCATTGGCCGCTCCGAAACGTACCTACCTAGGCCTGACTATGTCGAGAAGAATACTACAAGGGTCACTATTTGGGCATAAATCACGACACAAACACTATTCATCGTCCCCTTGCCAGTGCAACAGGTCAGTACCTCAAGTGCTTATAAACCCCTTCAACTGTCGAGAAAACTCCTAGAGATTGGAAACAATAGAAAAAGTAATTGTGTCTCATTAGTGACAGTTGAGCTAATAACCATACTTAAGTAGTTCAAAGTAAAAACATGTAATTATAGTAGCAATTCCGTGCCCATTGTCGTCTCTTTGATCTCCTGTCGCCTCGAGCGACTCAGATCCGCTGACACTCGCGTCACTGAAAAGCGGCACAAACGATACCTGGTGGGAACCACAAGAAAAGTTAAAAAAAAATCTGTGTCATATAACCTACATAATTATCTACCTTCTTTCAAAACCTTTGAAATGAGGCTCTCTCTTGGAAAATATTTAATACCAACACTGAAAACTTGACACAATTCTAACATTTTGCCGACGCTGAATTGCTAATTCTTAGCTTAGATAAGTAAAACGTGGAGCAGTATTCCGTAATGAAGCTTCAAGGTCAGCTCTCTGACTTCATGAAGAATCTCAGGAAAGACTGTTTCTTTATGCACTTTCATTTTGTAATTGGATCGAGTCTTTGAAGAACAGTTAAAGTTTACTCTCCTATTTTTTAACAATCACTAGCGTGATATTTTAGATCTATTGTAGTAGATCATGTTATAACGGCCGCGACTTGTGCATTGTAAGGTCGTAGGTTCGAACCCAAGCAGGCACTTTACTTTGTGTAACTTATTTCATCATCACTGCTGTCAAAACGGTGAATGTAAACATCGTGAAGAAACCGGCATGTCATATAACCAAAATTTCGAAGTCATGTGACATCCACCAACCCGCACTGGGCAGGTTATGGCCCTCTCCCTCTCACAGAAAGAGGTGACCTGTGTCCCAGCAGTGGGAACATTATAAGCAGATTATGCTGTAAGTAGTAAGTACATCAAGCACTTCATAGGAGAATACAGCTGCTTGTTGTATGTCTACACTCCCCAACGTCACCTACATTTCATAGTAACTCAGACATAAGCTTCAGAATATTCTCCTTCACCAGTGAAGAGTGTAGGCAAACGATAAATTATTTACAAGCGAATTCACGAATATCTCGGTTATAAACTTGGGTCTGAAATTCGTGAGAACTTCGTGTGGACTTAACAACTACTGCATTAAAACAGAACTGAGTTGTACCTAAGTAGGTAGTTGTTGTTTCGGAACCTCAACTTCAAATACAAAGTTGTTCTGCATTTAAAACTAAGTATTCCACCACCACACTACTGACTACCAGTAGTCTGTGGTGTATTTCACCACAGACTACCTACAGTATTTGTCTGTCCTTCCCCTTTTTTTAATCCATCCAAAGCTTGTCTTTAAAAAGATCGCTTTTAGCGATAAGACCGCCCATTGTGTCACCATTTGTACAGTTTCTATAATTATGTCTGTAATTTATATGGTGTACATAATAAAGAGTATTCTATTCTATTCTATTATATTCATTAACAACTTAACCTCTCTCGTTCTCGTTAAATTAATATAAGATATTTTATTAAATTCCATCAAATATAATCATATTGAAGAGTGTTGTCAAAGTCACACATTCAGAAATTCAAAAATGGGTCAGGAAGTATCTGTGAAATTATAAACAACGTTTCTAGAAAGTTTTGTAAAACAATGTTACCGTTTCGACCCATAAATAAAAGTACCTACCATTATCTCCTAATGAAAGATCTGAAAGCATATAAAAAACAAACGCTCGGCCTTAAGCGAACAATCGTGAATCATTATCGGCTTACATAGTGAGAAAATAACTAGTTTATTTTACCTTGAACATTATTCTCTGTACAAGAGGGTCTCTCGAGTGTTCCGCACTGCGGTATAGTTGTTGGGATATTATTATTCTGTCAGAACACGATTTATTACAAGCAGCTACATACGAACCACTAAAGATAATCACGAAATAAAGTCTAATTAACGGGATTGTTCACAATAGTACGGACAATATTATGTGCGGTGGCAAAACATGGATCGACCACTGCAAAATATGGAGAAAAAACAAAAGATGATAGCATTCACTGTACTTTTTCGCACTGCCGACTTCGATACATCGACACTTAGTAGTGGTCGTTTGGTGCGTCGCGCGATGGTCATCAATGTTCTCCAATATCGGGCCGATAATGGCTTGACACTTTCCACATACGGTGTTATCGGTCCGTCCTCCGCATTTAATCAGTTAAATGGCAGGATCGTGTTCCTAACACGGAGGTGCTAAAGTGCTTATGAATGATGGGCATGTATGCGATTTTAATGAAGATCTAACTGAGATGATAGGTAGATATATATACCATTAGACATTATTAGACTACCTAAAACCGCTTTCTCCTCAGAGCTCCTAGGAAAACGTGCACAGGGCGGGCCATAGATACCTGCGCTCCAAAGATGTCCTCATTCATACGTCACCTTATAAATTGTGATACCTTTGCTCGAAACCGAGAAAGATGCACTTCAATCTACAAAGCAATAGAATGCTTTGAAAAAAATCGTTTTGAAAACCTAGACAAAAAACGCCAAATACGCAAAAGTCGCCCAGAGCCTTCATATCCCTACAATGATGCCGTTTAGCTCTTCCGTACATGGCGTGTCGGTTGTCAAAACAAAACCAAATTTCGATTTGCTAGTCATTCGAGAGCTCGCGGGGGTTTCCGTATCACAAGGCAAAAACGCCGAAACAAAACACGTTTGTTCTAAGTTTAAATATTTATTTTATTCTGTTTTTAGTATTTGTTTTTATAGCGGCAACAGAAAGACATCATCTGTGAAAATTTCAACTATTTAGCTATAACGGTTCATGAGATACAGCCTGGTGATAGACAGACAGGACGGACAGTGGAGTCTTAGTAATAGGGTCCTGTTTTTACCCTTTGGGTACGGAACCCTAAAAAGGACATTATGCTTCACGCACTACGCGACCAAGATCACGGCCAGTGGCCGCTGTGAGTCTGTGACCAATAATTAAAAAGGATTTTTTGATGACAAAAATTTACAGTTTGACTAAATTACAAGCAACCCGATTTAGCGAATCCTCGTGTTCTGAACTGCTTAAGATCGCCATCTAGTGGTCAGTGGCATGCACTAGAAGGAAAACAAAGGACTGCTTTGGGGCACATTTCTCCGCTAGATAGCGCTAAACTTGCTTGCCACCATTCATCAAAGTGAATAAAGGCGTCTCATCTCTAAAAGCTTTATAATGGCTTGCTTCGATCGCATTGTTTCCAGTTACTCTCATTGTCATCCATTTTTCAAGCACTTATTGGCATCCGATTGAGCTGAAACTTACGTACCATACTTAACCTAGAAAACATAATATGGACATTCTGGTGGACTGGTGGACCACATAGGAAAATAATTTCCCATAGTCCACCTAGGTGGACTAGCCGGGTGGACCATGGGCACACGTAAATAACTTCGGTGATAACCAAAGAGTTTTAAGATAGAATAATTTAATGTCTTTGGTGATAACCCAAAAATATGTTACTATGGAGCTCTGATGGAGGTCTGACTGAGGTCTGATGGTTGAGCCGGTAGGTAGCCATAGGCACTCCTTATTCAAACAATATAGCACAATCGTGTTTGGACTCGTTGGTTATGTATTGACAAGTGCTATTACACTAGGTAGTGTCCAGGGTCTGATGATGAAGCCGGAAGGAAGCCATAGGAACTCTTCAACCCAACAAGACAGCACCATCGTGTTTGTACTCATTGGATATGTATTGAAAAGTGCTACTACACGTCTAGGTGGTGTGATTGTATTCAGGTAGATTTTTACCTATATTTTATATTCTAACAAAATAATATAACACTGGTAAGATAAATAAAACTCTTATGAAACGAGTAATAAAATATTTTTTATTAAAGCTCAACTAGCATAAATAAATAAAAGAAGTTGATAAAAAAAGCATAGACTAATCGGCAAAGAATAGTATTTTAACATATTGTTCGCTATGATACAGTTTTGACACACTGTACATAAATATAACGAATTCATTATATACAGTGACTAACATTACACGTCAAAATATATTCCAAAAATTTAATTTTATCGGAAAATCACATGCACAACTGAACGGGAATTTTTATTTTATATTACCTACATACGAGTATAAAGGTGCATTATTAACATTTTAAATAACTAAGGCTGGGTCCTCACTTGTAACAAACACGCCAACAACTCTCCCAACAATGTCACGAACATGTTAGGAAGTTTAGGTTTTCTTTCATTTTTCACGTGGACACGTTTAGCTACCCCTATTTGACACGTTCGACGTTTTGTTGGCGAACATGTTACAAGTGTGGACGCAGCTTTATACAAACACATTCACAATCTAATGAATAACAAGCACGCCAACAACCAAGTTTAGGTTTTCTTTCACGTTTCACGTCGACGTCACATTTTGCTACTCGTATTTGACATGTTCGACGTTTTATTGGCGAACATGTTACAAGTGTGGACGCAGCTTTACACAAACACATTCACAATAAAATGAATAACAAGCACGCCAACAACCAAGTTTAGGTTTTCTTTCACGTTTCACGTCAACGTCACATTTTGCTACTCGTATTTGACTTGTAGGACGTTTTGTTGGCGAACGTGTTACGAGTGGGGTCGTAGCTTTACACGAGCACATTCACAATATAACGAATAAATACTTGAATTGTTCGGGCCAGCACACACTATCAATTTTAAACGGATCGACCGTTTCAGTAAACAGGCTCATAAGGGATCAACAAGTTTTTCGGTAATAATAAATGAACTCTCGATCGCTTGAAATCGATGTGTGCAAAGCTTCTAACAAAAACATAATATGTTATCCTGTAGGTAGACATACCTAAACCGAATCGAATGCTTATGACAAATTATATTAGCACCAGTTTAGCAATACAAGAGAATTAACTTCTGGAGTCCTAAATCAAGCCACCCTGCCATTTTTTTGTAAGGGCCGTAACTTTTTAAATGGTCGTGAATTCAAACTTGGAACAAAATTATACCAAAATATCGGCCAGTATGTCGGCAAAACTAATAAAGACTTTTCTATGGCACAATAATTATTTTGATGTTTGAGGCCTTTTTACATGAAGTGGAAATGAAAGGTGGCTCGATTTAGAAGTCCGGGAGTGTATTTTTATGTTCGCAAGTTTTCACGCAGTATGAAGATAGAAACGACCTAGCCAACGAAGTGGATCTATTGGCCAATTGTGAATTAGCGTGGATAAATTAATAATAAGCTGACCCGACAGACGTTGTACTGTCATCCATGGAAAATAGGACGTTCAGTTTTTCCCGAGTTTGATAACTTTCCAGGAAACATTTACAATTTTACTTTCTATAAAAACCTAATACGGACTATTACGAACATTTTAAAACCAAACATAGCCAAATTGGTCCAGCCGTTCTCAAGTGACGCGCTTCCAAACCAACAGCATTTAATTTTTATTTATATTGTTTGATAAAAATGGCGAGAAACAAATCGTTTTCTTTCACTACTGTAATAAATTAGCCTGCTTTGTTCATGTAGTAAAGATATTTTCTTTTGCCATTTTTTTATTTTATGACAGCTGCCTAAAACATTGGTGGTGCAATTAACACACAATGCAACGCAAGTGCTTCACGCCATGTGACTAGCAAATTACAGAATTAATTTGAGATGCAGTTTGTTCAACAAGCTGTAGTCATGTCCAGAGAGGCTCGCCAGGACCACAAATATCGCCAGTTGCTCTTATAGAATAGAATAGAATACTCTTTATTATGTACAACCGAACGTGAAGCAACGGTGAACGTGGTTGGCGGTGTGTGTATAATATTAAATAATGATACTTATGAGATGTCAAGTCGATATATTCAGAACTTTAACATTACATTTATAGCTGCTACCGCTAGTCTATTGGAAGTAATATTAGCTATCACAAGGCACTGATATCGTAAATTTTACTCGCGATGATTAACATTGATACTCGTATTTTCCACATTTTTTTAGGGAAAGTCTAAACTAATTGAATATTTCTGAAGGCTTTACTATCGATGCCAGTTCTGATTTATTAGACAGTGCTGTATCAACGCTACAAAACAAAATGGTTTGACTGCTGCTGCTGTTTTCCGGTCCACAAAATTAGGAAAAAGGGTTGATTGCTGTTGCTATTTTCGGGCTGACGAAATTGACAACTCATTACTTTTTATAAAAAAAAAAAAGGTGTCACAGAATTGGCATCGAGTATTCACCCCGGATGTAACAATTCTATTTGGCATACAATCGTACTTTTGACTAAATTTGAAATACAGACGTGAACTTGACGTATTCAGTACATTTCTTTCAAAATGAAGCATCGATATTATCAAGTTTAATTTTATACATTTATCATGCAAATACAGCTATCGATACACGACTGTATACAATAAGGTTCAAAATACATACATTTGTTACAGATGAGGTAAAGGACTGGAAGTAACAGTTATATTTACATATTAAGTAGTCTGCACGCGTAGCATGACCACCAACCACCATAGAAACGGGTTTTGTTGACTGAAGAATAGATAAAATGACAAATAGAGTAGACAATTTGTCATTTTGTCTATTCTTCCGTAGCATCACCGCCATCGAAACGGGTTTTGTCGACGGAAAAATAGACAAAAAAATAGAATAGACAATCTGTCACGTTGTCTATTCTTCCGTAGCATGACCACCATAGAAACAGGTTTTGTTGACGGAAGAATAGACAAATAGAATAGACAACCTGTCATTTTGTCTATTCTTCCGTAGCATGACCACCTTAAAACGGGTTTTGTCGACGAAAGAATTTACAAAATGACAGATAGAATAAACAATCTGTCATTTAATCTACTCTTCCGTCGACAAAACCCGTTTCTACGGTGGTCATGCTACGCGTGCTGGCAAGGGAGACATAAAGATGGACACTATAACGATATGCCGTCACGACTAATAGACATGGGCTAATATTTATATAGGTATAGCATTTTATTGACATTCAATAGGACATTTTTATTTCGTATATTATGCTATCCATATATTTGCTATAATATTATTTATTTATTACAAGGATTATTCACATTTATTACATGAGCTTTCACATCTATAAAAGCTATAACTTAAGAACAAGTTTAAACATCCACGATCTTAGACTATAAACGGTATAACTTACATAGTAGACTACTTACAGTACTTACATATAAGTTATTTATATTATTCCTTGATTTTTAGATAAACTTTAAGCTCAACAACACGTACAAATGTATTTAGTGCCTCACAAATTATTTATAATCTAATACACTATCATGTATAACGGGTATAGGGACGTTTGATAAGAGTTTGATGACATGTGACCAATTCGAGGGCTCAGTTCTATAGCTTCATCTACAATATCATCAAAATAAAGGTCTAGTGACGATAACTAATGTTTTAAATTGATTTTAACACAAAATAAAATGCAGAAACGCCGGAGGAGAGTTGAGTTAAGCTACGCTTTCCGTTAGAAGACCGTTTTCGTCATATTTATAATGGACGTCATGAAAATTTTGTCATTTTCACCAGTATTTGACATTAACGTGTCAAACAAACGCTCTATATTTGGACATTTCGGCCGCATGTGGCGGTCACCGCTTTTCTAGGAAACTGTAGCTTTAGGGCCTGTTTCTCGAACGAAAATGAATCTGACAAATTGTCAAGTGCGCGTGAACTACTGCGATTGGCTGTTGATACATCATTGAACTTATCACGGGCGTTTACTCGCGCTTGACAATTTGTCACATTAATATTGCGATAATTTTCGTTCGGGTCACGGGCACATAACTTCAATTTACAATTAGTACACATGTGTACCACAAGCGGCAAAAAATTGTACTAGCTCCCTGAGAGGTATATCATGCATTTTTTACTAAATATAATTTGGACTCGTTTATAATTACAACCGATATCGTTTCTTTTTACTGTCAAAAATGTCAAAGGAAAACATTTCTAACAGTTGGTCACATGTTTTCAAACCCCAGCAGTATTATAATAGTCTCGATATATTATTACAATAACATTACATTATTAGGTTTTATATTTATATCACGTTGAGACGATGAGTCGCGTGAGGCTGAGATTTCTTAGTTATAACGTTTAGATACTAGTAGTGTGATCACAACTTAGTTGAGGTCCCTCGCTTAAAACCTGGACTACACTACACGAGAAGTTAAGCGAATGCGAGAGTGTAGAAGGGCAGTTCGGTGCGCTTCGTGCAACCTCGGCTCGCCTCGGGCGACTTCCGATCGTTGTCGATTTCTGCGCTCGAGTCAAAGGACGGAAGCCTCCCGTAGCTTCAGACTTCGATCAATTTCGACCAGTACTTCGTCGAAGCAACTTCACGAGTAGTGTAGTGTAGGTTTGAGATTTACTTTAATTGAGTAAAAGATGCATTGAGTAAAAGAGCAGTGGTGGCCCGTCTAACAAGTTGTAAGTCGTGGGTTCGAACCCAGACAGGAGCTTTACTTTGAGTAATTTATTTCATCACCGCTGCTCTCAAAACGGTGAAGGAAACCATCGCAAGGAAACCGGCATATCCTAGAACCAAAAATTCGAAGACATGTGACATCTACCAACCCGCACTGGGCCCGCGTGGTGGATTACAGCCCACTCTCTCTCGAAGAGAGGAACCCTGTGTCCCAGCAGTGGGAACGTTATAGGCTGGTTAACCGCTGATTGACAGTTTACTTTCGACGCATTTCAGAAACAGTACCAATTTCATCATTTGCTCTATTATAGTTGTACATCTTAAAACTTTAACAATAACGCTATATCAAGGGACGTGAACTACAGTTAAACATAAAGACATTAAAAAGATATATAATTACGTAACAATTGCAAAGTATTATTACTTTTATGCATTGCTTTCATTCATATGGGGGTGTGTGTGTGTGTGTGCGATAATGTTTACCTTTAGTAGTTATGAAGACAACACATTTCATTTTATGAGTTGATGAAAAGAATCATACAAACTTTTGTTATCCACGTTAATTCTAAACTTCACAAACTCTACACCTTAGTCAATATATATGTGGCTTGGCCGTTCCGCTACCGTAAGGCGTAAGGTGAAAAATTAATTCACTGTTCATTACTTTTCTGTTATACAATAGTTCTTGTAGTAACGAAACGGCCAAGCCTCATATTTTGACTAAGGTGTAGAGTTTGTGAAGTTAGGGCGTGTAGAGTTAGAAGCTTGGCTCTACATGAGATTAATTCATGGATTTTGAGACGTTCGAATGGCAATAAAGTCTTATTAGATCTTCTGAGTGCAATACACACGAAATGAAGGAATCTCTATAGGAATCTAGCCAAGATTAAGATTTTTACTACATGAAATAAAATCAGTTTCATATACATGTGCCTGATACGTCGCAATATAAATGCTCGAGTGGAGACGAGCCCTAAAACTAGGTAGGTATTTGAAAGGACGCTCAAGTCAACAGGGTGACTGCCCACATCGACGTGTAAATTGTAACCATGAATTCAGCACATGATTCTAGAACCCCTAGCGTCGACATTATTCATCGGTTATCAAAATCATGGGTGAACTCGTCATAGATTTAAGAAAAACTGTATTTAACGTTAGTCTTTATATTTTTGAATAAATTGTATTATTATGTTATAACATATCTCGGGACCACGGGGTCCCGCAGGGTAATTGTGTAACACACTATCAGTAGCAATGGGTTTCATTTTGACAGATCAACAACATTCATTGCGTTATATTATGCGTTGATGAGCAGACACATTTTTCGAACTTATGGAGCAATGGATTAGAAATATGCTTCAAAATGATTCAAATTGAGAGTAATAGTGTGTTACGCTATTAGGATGCCGGTCCTTTGGAAGGCGTACGAGGGGCCGAAGCCAACTCGCAGAGGCCTGTTAGACGTTTTCCATTAAATGAGGCACCAACCGACGATTATCTCTGTTCGCACTATGCAAGTGCACCCAAGGACAACCCCCGGTTGGTGTAGGACTATTGCAAAACGTGGAAACAAAAATATTGGATTATGGGTTTTGGAGGCTAAAGTGAACTGGTTATCTAGGACTATGGAAAATCTATTATTATTATTATCGGTTATCAAAAAAAATCTGCTGTTTCACAGTGCAATACCTACACGATCAAAATAAATGGAACAATTTTTTTTTTAATTTAATAACTGACTATAAATTGCGACACAGTGGGGTTCAGAATCATCACAGAATCCATGGTACAGGAAGCGCGCAGAGACACCTCTTATTGATAACCCCTGGCTAGAACCTATAGATAGTAATTACACGTAATTTTGAAGTTAAGCACATTACATTAAGAATACAGTAATCTAATATCACTTAGTGGCCTCACGACTGACTCACCGACTGTACTTGAGTGTTCAGTGCGGCCGCGATCAGCGACACGATCGCGCGACGCGACCACTGTCTTGATCGCCGACGACCGATCGCTGTGACGTCAGCACAGCGCAGGCGCATGGCGTTCATTGTAACCGCGCATACCTGGAACGATTTAATGTCATGATAAGTATATTTGAATTGAATGATAGCGGTTAGTAAATAGGGCGGGTTACTTGGGACTACATCAGACCAATTCAAACGTAGCATTCATGGTTATCATTCCAAACATCAAATACTAGGTTTTAGTCGCGGCTTCGCCCGCGTGGAAGTGGTACTATCGGGATAAAATGTATCCTGTGTGTTAAATTTTATCGAAATCCGTTCCGCCGAGGCGTGAAAAGGTGTGAAAAGTGGTTATACATAACCATAACCAGGACAATAAAACGCAGCAAACAGGGCTGAGTAGGTCCCGTGTCAGTTGGATGGACTTGGAACAACAGTTGCAACGTGTAGGTTGCTCTTAATATAAAATTGACGATGCTACAAAAAACGCGGTTAAGGCTCTTGTCCCTAGTGATGATAGGTACAGTCAACAAAAGAGATAAGTATGCAGGATCGTCGGATATAGTTGAAGTTTATTATGATCTTCATGATTCTATTCTATCGTATCAAATTAGTTGTATTGTAAGTATTATGTTTTCATCAACACACTATCTACCTAGCATAATTATATCCTGAAGAATATCACATATTTTTCTGATTTTGTTTACTGTAGTCGATCATATACTTTATTTTTATTGTTTCTAAAACTTGCGTTTTTTTTGTGTTTAGATCCTGTAAGCCCCTTAAGTCGTTAGAATCGTGTGAAGTAGGGGCAGGGCACTAGTAATAGGTATACGGACTGGTGTCCGCAACACCACGTCAATGCGCGTATTTATAGCCCACATTTGTCATGATGATTAGAGTCGTCAATGAAATCGTAACGGAATAAATGTGTCGAAAAAGTTATGTAATTATTGATAAGAGGCAATAAGGAAAACGTTGATAATCTGATGTGACAAATTAATATCGATGAGATTATTTTGATTGCTTCCGTAAATTATATTGATACTAACTAGTGCCCCGCGGTTTCACCCGCATAAGTGTCGATCCCGTTCGAACGACACGAGACGCCATCTATTATCATAATAACGTTATTGTTGTTTTCCTCGGGAACAGCACTTTTACTCGGGATGTAAGGTTGTCCGTTTCTGTACACCTGACAACGTATATGCAAAATTTCAGGATGATCGGTTCAGTGGTTTAGGCGTGAAAAGGTAACAAACAAACAACCTTACTTTCGCATCATCATCATCATCATCATCATCATCATCAGCCTATAGCAGTCCACTGCTGGACATAGGCCTCCCCTAATGAGCGCCATAGCGCCCTGTCTTCAGCTTGACGCATCCAGCATCTGCCTGCAGTCTTTCGCAGATCGTCATCCCACCTGGCCGGAGGGCGTCCCACACCACGTTTGCATATATGTAATATATACTTATGTAATATGTATATAGTTAGGATTACGATACACTTATTAATAATAAAACTGAAGAGTTTGTTTGAACGCGATAATTTCTGGAACTACCAATTTGAAAAAATATTTTTGCATTCGATAGCGTAACTCTTCAGGTCATTTATCATCACGCTAGGAACCTTAGGAGCCAAGCACAAAGAAAAAAGACTGAAAGAACGCTAGGCGACCACTAAGTAATAGCGCGGGCAGGCAATGCGATGCGACGGGGTGGGCCGGGATAACAAGAAATTTCACGCGGACGAAGTCGCGGGCAGAAATAAACTAGTTCACAAATACATATGTTAAAATCACTTGCCTTATAAAGTTATAAAACACGTGAACTAATCGTAATTCAAGTGGGCGCGGGTTACAGTTCAATAACACTGTTATCAGTGACACATCATTAAATATCATTGCTGCTATAAACTCACTGATAGAGTGACCGCGGCACAATATCGTGTGGCGTTACTTCATGACAATTAAAAGCGTAGTAATGGCTATATCGTGTGACTTATATTGTGTATGGATAAATATATAGTATTCGTCATGGTAATGAGACTTTTGGAACTACGGTTGTCAGTGGAGTTCGAATTGGTTGGTTGTAAAATACTTTCTGGGCAAGAGGCAATGAAATAAAGAAAATACATTCATTTAGCACAGACTAAAAGACAGTAAACCAGACACATACATCAGATAAAAACAAATAAAATAGTGTAAAGTCCCATGTAACAAATTAACAGGAAAGAGTGCCTCACGGCTGCGCCAAAAAAGGCCCAGTACAGCAAAAATGCCAGACAACTAGTGCCTGACGCTGGTTTTCAACTGGACCGGATGTGTGAGGTGACAGATGTAAACCAGTTTTACACTGCAACGCAACGTGACGTGTGTACTGTGTATGCATCCTTAAACAAATAAACAGTAAAGAATGGACAAGCCAAGATCACGACCGAAAACTATAGCAGGGGAGAGGCCTACGCTGTAAAGCAAAACCAACTCATTACCGATGTCCAATATATGTAAATTACTAGCTGCGCCACGCGGTTTCACCCGCGTAAATGTCGATCCCGTGGGAATAACGGGATAAAAAGTAGCCTATGTGTTAAGGCGCTGAATAGACCCAAATAGGCTTGTCTCCAACAATTTTTTAGCCAAATCTATACAGTTTGAGACAGCGGAAAAAATATATGTTAATCTTGAACATATTTCCTAAAACTTCGTTGTTTTCAAAACACGTTTTTGAAAAGTTTTCTCGATACAAAAAAATGGTAAACTAACCTCCTAAACTGATCTTCCAACAAAAAAATCTGAATTATTTACCAACGTACGTTGGTAAAATTTATAACAATAACGTATCATATCAAAATACAAAACTTGGTTGTCTAATATTTTTGACAACTCAACTTATTTTTAAGTAATTAATTATTTGGTGGTTTGTAAAAATGTACGAGCGTCGCGAAATCGCGCTTCTCTTTCTTATGTACGCAATCCGACAGTGATCGCTTAGGCGCGCTGCTAGACGGACGTATGTCGCTTTGCCTCGCAATCCGTTCATTTCATATTATCATCAAACAAAAATGTCGAAGGCCAGCAAAAAATCACTTCTATACTAACAAACCAATACGTCCCATGGAAGTAGTAATATAAGTAATTTTTATATTGACAAAACAGGTACACGAACAGAAAAAATGAAACTCTAAACAAATAGTTACTAGGCTATTTTGTACAACGCATTGCGTAAATTCATCGCTTTTAACAAGGCTCGCTTGGTCGAGTGGTTTTTGCATAGATTCTGAATAGCGAGTTATCGGGTTCGAAACCAAGTTGAGTCTTATCAGGGAATTCGTATTGTTTTTTTAGTTTTATGATATTATCATTGTTTTTTTTTAGTCTTAGGATATTTTTATTGTTTTTTTTTTATTTATTTTGTATATTTTTAGAATAATTATTAAAGTTCTTTACAGTAAAAAGAGACGTTTGGCGAACAGTTCAGAAGCGAAGCAGACGCGCGAATCCGCTTGCGCGACGAGACAGTTGCGCGACAAAGTTGAGGAAAATGAGATTTCACCATAACATCACGCATGTATTCTTTCCAAGGGTTGGGCAGGAGTGTATAGTACACCCACAATTCACCAATGCTTCATCATGGATATCGTTTATGATTTTCGAAAGTTGTAAAGCCGATAGAAAAGTCGAAATTAAAATCCAAGATGGCGGCTGAAAAGATTTTTCAAATTTGTCATCATGGGTGTCGTTTTCATGGTTTTCGAGGGTGCTGAAGCCGATAATGAGGTCAAATTGAAAATCCAAGATGGCGGACGTGAAAAGTTTCAAATTTTTCATCATGGGTATCGTTTTCATGGTTTTCGAGGGTGCTGAAGCCGATAGTGAGGTCAAAATGAAAATCAAAGATGGCGGACGTGAAAAGTTTCAAATTTTTCATCATGGGTGTCGTTTTCATGGTTTTCGAGGGTGCTGAAGCCGATAGTAATGTCAAAATGAAAATTCAAGATGGCGGACGCGAAAATGTTCAAATTTTTCGTGATCGGTGTCGTTTTCGTGGTTTCCGAGGGCGCTGAAGTCGATAGTGGGGTCAAAATAAAAATCCAAGATGGCGGACGTGCAAAATTTCAAATTTTTCATCATAGGTGTCTTTCCCTGATAGACTCAACCAAGTCTTTTAATCTTATTGAAGCTTGCCCATATCTTGGACGGCTATTTGTGTTTTGAGCCACTTGACAAAATTTGATAAATTTTTAGCTCCGTTAGGCTTTTCTGCTGACGTAATCCGTCTAAAAACTTCCATTGTCGGCACGGTTGGCGCAGTGGTTAAGCGTTTCGCTACCATCACATGGGCGTAAGGTGAAAAATTTATTCACTGTTCATTACTTTTATGTTATACAATAGTTCTCGTAGTAACGAAACGGCCAAGCCACATATTTTGACTAAGGTGTAGAGTTTGTGAAGTTAGGGCGTGTAGAGTCAGAAGCTTGGCTCTACATGAGATCTGATAACATTTTGACAGTGCGAGCCATATATGGTCTCGTCTTGGCAACATTTTACATGAAAATGTTTTTAGTGGGATTTTATAGTTACTTATCAGTTTAAGTTATAGGTATTTATATTACTTATTAGGTAATAGGCTAGATTGTAATGTAAATAAAGTATCACCAACTGTGCTACCACAAGGCAAAAACGCCGAAAAAAACACGTTTGTTGTATGGGAGCCCCCCATAAATATTTATTTTATTTTGTTTTTAGTATTTGTTGTTATAGCGGCAACAGAAATACATCATCTGTGAAAATTTCAACTGTCTAGCTACCGCGGTTCTTGAGATACAGCCTGGCGACAGAAAGACGGCAAAAACGCCGAAAAAAACACGTTTTTTTGCGTTTTTTTGTATGGGAGCCCCCCTTAAATATTTGTTTTATTTTGTTTTTAGTATTTGTTGTTATAGCGGCAACAGAAATACATCATCTGTGAAAATTTCAACTGTCTAGCTACCGCGGTTCTTGAGATACAGCCTGGCGACAGAAAGACGGCAAAAACGCCGAAAAAAACACGTTTTTTTTGCGTTTTTTTGTATGGGAGCCCCCCTTAAATATTTGTTTTATTTTGTTTTTAGTATTTGTTGTTATAGCGGCAACAGAAATACATCATCTGTGAAAATTTCAACTGTCTAGCTACCGCGGTTCTTGAGATACAGCCTGGCGACAGACAGACGGCAAAAACGCCGAAAAAAAAACTTTTTTTTGTATGGGAGCCCCCCTTAAATATTAATTTTATTTTGTTTTTAGTATTTGTTGTTATAGCGGCAACAGAAATACATCATCTGTGAAAATTTCAACTGTCTAGCTACCGCGGTTCTTGAGATACAGCCTGGTGACAGACAGACGGACGGACGGACGGACAGCGAAGTCTTAGTAATAGGGTTCCGTTTTTACCCTTTGGGTACGGAACCCTAAAAAGGTTAAAAGTTGGACACCAAGCGACACTAAGTAGGTTATCCAATCTCCGCGCCGAACGGTTGATGAGAAACTGATGGTGGTGGATCTCCACCACCATCAGTTTCTCATCAATCGTTCCGACCGACCGTATCTGACCGTAGAAATTGAGAATTTGAGAATCTTTTCAGCCGCCATCTTGGATTTTCATTTCGACCTTTCTATCGGCTTTAAAACTTTCGAAAACCATAAACGATATCTATGATGAAGCATTGGTGAATTGTGGGTGTACTATATACACTCCTGCCCAACCCTTTGAAAGAATACACGCGTGATGTTATGGAAAAATCTCATTTCCTCAACTTTGTCGCATAACTGTCTCGTCGCGCAAGCGGATTCGTGCAAGTGTCTTTCGCGCAAGCGGATTCGTGAAAGTGTCTTTCGCGCACGTGGATTCGCGCAAGTGTCCTTCGCGCAAATGTCTTTCGCGCAAGAGTATTTCGCGCAAACGACCATTCGCGCAAAAGTCCATTTGCGCAAAAGTCTATTTGCGCAAAAGTCCATTCGCGGAAATGTCTTTTGCGCAGGTGTCCCAGATCCGTTTCTGAACTGTTCGCCAAACGTGTCTTTTTATTGTAAAGAACATTAATAAATATGTATTCTAAAAATATACAAAATAAATAAAAAAAAAACAATGAAAATATTCTAAATATATACAAAATAAATTAAAAAAACAATGATAATATCCTAAAACTAAAAAAACCAATACAAATTCTTCTTCAAACTCAACTTGGTTTCGAACTCGATAACCCGCTATTCAGAATCTATGCAAAAACCATTAGACCAACCAAGCCTTGTTAAAAGCGATGAATTTACGCTATGCGTTGTACAAAATAGCCTATAAGGAACTATTTGTTTAGAGTTTCATTATTTCTGTTCGTGTACCTGTTTCGTCAATATTACATTATAAAAATTACTTACTTTACTACTTCCATGAGATGAATAATCATATACTAGAGCGCCATCTATTGGTTCATTGTTAATTATTATTAACCGCGTCACCGTGCCTGACTCGGTAGTTCACTGTATCACCGCCCTTTAAGAATGGCGCTAGGATATCGGAGAAATAGTGGGCGTGGCTAAAAATACCGAAACATCGGAACTCAATTTCGGGTGACAGCCCCTTAATCCAGGGTGTCAGCTACCTCCATACAAAATTTTATCAAAATTGGTCCAGCCGTTTGAGCGTGAAGAAGTAACAAACATATAAACACACACACGCAAACTCACAAACTTTCGCCTTTATAAAATTAGTGTGATTTAAAATAAAATTCTCCACCGCACCCATCGGACCGACCTCGGCAAGCGTTGCTTAACCTTGAAGATCTACCCGTGTGGTTGTTGTTATTTAGCCACGAGCCCCTCCTACTTCACTACCTACCATTTTCTTTTAAAATGTTGGGATACTTGGGCTTGGCACATACATGGAAGTACCTATCACAAAAGAGACTCAATTGGAACAGAATTGAACGGAGAGCTACTAAACATTAACAATGAAATAAGAAGTATGGCAAAGCTAATTTAAATATTTCTGAATAAAGTAAACATAAACCATTTTTCTTCAAACCCAGATTGTTCTATTATTGCACATCATAAGATTGGCACACACTCCGACCGAATCTGGATCATAAAAATATGCATTCCCGATCTAGAACTTATACAACGAGAGTAACCGCGATGACGTCAAAGACTAGAAGCGTTACATTGCAATAAAAACAAGCTCCCAAACTATCCTATAAACATGTTAGCACATCATTGGAACATAAAACTGATGCAGCAAACTGGGCAGCGAATGAACGATATCAATGGCAACGTTATGTTTTCTGTTAGTTTTCTGAATCAGCAGCTATTTTGAGAGGAACAAGAATTCGCCAGTGGCTTGTTTGCAATAACATTTTGAAACACAATCCATCAAAATCAACGTGTTACAGAAGCCCGTTGTGACTTATCTCACTGATGTTGTTGGCCTGCTGAATATTCGTGAGAACAATGACGTCATAATTATCACACTTTGCGAGTTTTGTTGAACACTGTAAAGGATGCTGTTGGACATTATCGTCAGCCTACAGTAGTCCACAGCTGGACATAAGCCTCTCCAATTGGACGCCATTAAGCTCGATTCTCGACCAGCCACCCTGCGAAGATCTTCGCACGGTTGAACATCATCTTGACTAAATCCCTGAAGAGCTTCTCTACGACGACTTTGCTTTTCTTTGTCAGTTTTGTGTCTTTTAAGTATGTACGTGACATCTGACAGACTACCAGCGATGACGTTCATTGTATTTGTAAATATCCGGCAATGACACTTCGGCAGCCAAACGAACTGAATGGGCAGCAGGCACCAATCTGTTGGTTGGCCAACTATGAACTGCGTGATATACTGACGCTTGAATTACTACAAGGAGGTTGATACTAAGACTTCGGAGACCGAAATTTTTAAGATCAAAGGCTAATCAGATCAGCCAGGCTTATAGAGGTATGAAGAACAGGGTGTAAAGTTCACTTAACCTCCATAGAAAAGGGAGGATCCTCCGACCAGACGGGTGTTGTGTCTGGCGGGCAACTGCCCGATGATTCATGTCGGGCCGTTGTATCTATGCTAGTTGCGCGGTAAACTCTGCTTGCGCGATGCAGGATTTGCGTGACGTCAGTATGACGCGTTGTTCGCGTGTCGCGTTGTAGATACCACTACAGGCTATTCTGTAATAATCTCACCGTGAAAACTAAAGTGAAGTGAGATTGAAGTGAGTTGTCATTCTACCTGGTGGTAGGGATTGACACTATTGACAGCTCACATCACCGAAGTTGTCCCGGTGAGATTTTTACAGAATTGATGGGCTGACGTTAGCGATTGACACTGTTGACATCGATCTTCTCTTCATGATTTCACGTTGAGATTTTTACAGATGCAGGTGTCTACCTAACCTCTTGACAATACACACCTGCGCTGCTTCGGCCGCTACAACTGGAACAGGTCATCGTGCGCCCTCTCCAGCCGTCTGAGCGAGGTGTCGACGCGGCGGCCCTGGGTGAGCCCGACCGGAGGCGGCGGCAGCGGGGGCGGGATCACCTCGTTGTACGACGTGGAAGCGCCCATGGACGCCGATTGCCGGAGCCGCGCCGTCGGCCGGTGCCGGACGAAGCCGTCCTCCAGGTCTTTTACGAATCTGGAAATGATTAAGGAGTATGGATTAGTTAAAAGCATAAGCTAGGTGGGACAGTGGACAGTCCGTTTAGTTTGCCTGATTAAGCTACAGGGATCAGTAGATACCCTAATTTCGTAACACTCTTAATCACAATCTGAATCATTTTGAAGGATATTGCTAATCCATTGCTGCTTATGTTCGAAAAATTTGTCTGTTCAACAACGTTAATAGCGCAATGAATGTTGTTGAATTGTTAAAATAAAAGTCATTGCCAGTGTGACCTTGCCGTGTCTCGGAAAGCACGTTAAGCCGTTGGTCCCGGCTGTCATTCATGGATCTTTGACAGTCGTTACGAGTCGTCAGAAGCCCGAAAGTCTGACAACCAGTCTTACCAAGGGGTAACGTATTACGTAGTAATTGGGTTGTGGAGGGCAGATAGGCAGTCGCTCCATGTAAAATACTGGTATTCAGCTGCATCCGGTTAGACTGGAAGCCGTCCCCAACATAGTTGGGAAACAGCTATAGGCAGATGATGATACAGATGTTTTAAAATGAAACCAATAAAGATGGAAGTTCTTATCAGAATACTTTTTCGAAGCCTATCTTTGGGAATAAAGAACTGCGTCTATATTCTTGGTTTTATCAACAGAAAACAACCTTGGACCTTTGTCTTAATAAAGCAATGTTTATCGTTAGAGAACTCAAGATAACGGATGTTATGTTAAAAGAGAATGAGAAAATGAGACAACATCCACATGTCGTATTTACTCTGATTATTTTCCAGAGGATTCCGTGGCTAAATAATAACAGCCGCACAGGTCGATCGATCAGGTTAAGCTACGCTTGCCGCGGTTGGTCTGTGGATGGGTGACCATCTTTACATACCTCGAAAAGCACGTTAAGCCGTTGGTCCCGGCTGTCATTCGTGGATCTTTGACAGTCGTTACGGGTAGTCAGAAGCCCGAAAGTCTGACAACCAGTCTTACCAAGGGGTATTACCCAGTAACTGGGTTGTGGAGGTCAGATAGGCAGTCGCTCCATGTAAAATACTGGTATTCAGCTGTATCCGGTTAGACTGGAAGTCGACCCCAACATAGTTGGGAAAAGGCTAGGCAGGTGATATTTTCCAAGAACACTGAAATAAAGTATCGCAGCTGAAAATACTCGGTTTTATTACGCTTTAGTCCAAACTTAGCCGTCAACAACATTCTAATTACTCATGCAGTTAAAAAAAAAAATTTTTTTCTGAAAATCGCCAGTCATAAGAACAGGAATTCGGAAATGACGTGCTGTCGGCAGGCGCAGTCATAACCAAGTATTTGTTAAAAACGGATACTGGCAGCAGGCCAGGGCAAGGCTACGCGATAAATCGCGAGAACACCCTGAATCGATACCTGACTTACGTATTCACATAGACATTTCTTGAAATAGGAATCGAATTTTCGGCGAAAACTCTTATCGGCTTCGCATTGTCCGTTTAAAGGTTTTGTCCAAGACTACTCGCATTGCAGTCGTCTTATGCTTACGTTAGCATGGGCCATCATAGATATTTTTCGTCGGTTATCAAAAAAAAACAGCCTTTTCATAAAAAAGTGCAATACCGACGCGGTCAAAATGACGGAGTCACGTCACGTCCGCCACGCGTAGCGTTCCAAAATTAAGGGGAAGTGCTAAAGTAGCCCGCGAAATTTGAATTTTCTTATGTTTTTTGCAATTTGCTGGTCAGTATTAAGTTGTACGTTGATTAAAATATGATTCGCGGCCGTAACAAATACAGTTCGCGTCAAATAACTTTGCCGCTCTGAAGTAGGCAACAAGTCTCTCCGCAGTAGTTCCTAGTAGGGTTCCTTGTAGGAACAAAAAGGATCATATTTATGTACCTTTCCTCAACCCCGAATTGGATACTTCTATTATAAAACTATGTAGGTTAATTTCAAACTATTTTCCCTGCTCACCTGAAACCATAAGCATTAGAAGCATCGACGTTGCCAAGGCATATTAATCTTTATGATAAAGGAATTCCGGTTATAAAAGATCCTTTGAAGCCTCATCCCGTCACCGATATACGATACCACACGCATGATCACGAAGTTCCGGTCACGGGATCAGCAGTAAACTAACCCACACACAAAGAATCTTATTTTTAGAACCACTCGGCGGAATAAAACCGACTGCACAATTGACACTCACGACTTCCGATTACAAGCCCAAGGCAAACTAACTTCTATTAGAGCAGCGGAAGGTTTGGTTTGCGATGGCTTATTTGGTGCGAATTTGAAGGGCATGGCTGTGTGTTAGTTATTAGTTTTTTTATTTGTGCATTGATAGCAATGATACTATATGTGACAAATAGTATTTGCCGATGTAAAATATGTCTATGGAAAACGATTTTGCAATTTTACGTGTAGTTTTCACAACATTTGGGTGACAATAGTGTGTAGCACTTAAGAACCATGTTCAAGGTTGTATGGGGACCACCAAGCAATGAGGTCCAAGGTTACAAATAATAAAAATGATTGTGTGAGCTCTTTATTTTGAATCTCGTTTCAGGGTCTCAAGCAGTGCCGGATTAAGACTACTTGATGCCCTAAGCAATCCACGCCTGCTGGCCCTCCTATCCACAAGTCGCCTCGTATTTTTTCAAAAAGATTGGCGCACATATTCTCTAGAGTGACTTTTGGGTCTTGTAATATCTTGCTGATAAACAGCCTTGCCTTTCATGTGCTAGCAAATACTGTTTCGGTGCTGTTTCTGCCTGCAGCCCCCCGAGACGTGATGCCCTAAGCAATTGCTTAATTTGCTTATGGGCTAATCCGGCACTGGTCTCAACTATCAGGTAGCATTTCAATGGGTTTCTTAGGCCCACTTGCACGTTCATGGGTTATCGTAAATAACTCGATTGCGAGTTAGGAAAATTATTCATCTTGGGCCACCAAGAGTTAGAGGTAAGCCTAGAGTGAAACTTTGAAATATTTAACCCCCATGTGTGAGAGTTAAGTCACTAAAGTCTGGATTAGTGTAAGTTATTTTTAAAAAAGTGACAAAGTGGGAACCAAGAAACCCCAATTACTATATTTATTATGCTTTATAATAATCATGGTTGATCCTATCGCAGTCCATTTCAATAGACAGTACACCGACCTTGACAGTGTCACGCTTACTCGAGTTTAGACATTCGTTAATAGGTTTTTAATTAACTCCTCTCCATTACAGGCTTAACAAAGCCACAGAATTATCTAACCTAAATACCGTCTGTGATAAATTACCGAGTCTTTTGTTCACTGTCTCTGACATTTCCACCCACCGCTGCCGACGCTGGGAGGCAAGATTATCTGCGTAATAACATCTGCACGAACGATTTTAATCACCCGATAAGATCTCACGGATAACGTGAATATTAATACAGCAGATGAGCAGACACTGTTCTATTTTATATTTTACTACTTAGCATCTGCTCGCGACATCGTCCACGTGAAATTTCCTGAGGCATAAGTGTGAGTTTTTTCACTCACATTCGATTGCGAGCGCGTTAGAATTTTATATTGGAAAAAGTTACAGCGCCACCTGGTGGTCACTAGGAGAAACCTAATTTCCCATACAAAACTGTAACACGCTCGCAATCGGACGTGAGTCGAAAAAACTCACACTAAGGCCTGTGTTCCCGGACCCACACCGTCGCATCGCATCGCTTTCACGCGCTATTACTATCGTTTTCGCTTAGCGTTCTCTGATTTTTTTTCCTTTTTACCGACTTCAAAAAAAAAAGGAGGTTATCAATTCGATACGTATGTATGTAATATTATTGGAATTGCATTATATTCACATATGATGATCTATTAAGGCTTCCAAACAAATATACAAAATTTCATAGACGTATGTATGTATGTATGTATGTATGTATGTATGTATGTATGTATGTTTGTCCACGCATATCTCCGGAACTATTAATCGGATCGTGACCATTTTTTTTTTATTGGCTTACATTTTCTTCAACTTAGGGAACAGTGCAAGTTTCATCAAGATCGATTCAGTAATTTTCAAGATATGGACTAATACGTGTAAGTGTGACGGCCTGGCTTATTGATAAGAGCTACGGGTGTAGTGTCAAAGGGAAAACATCTCAAAACCTTGGTCAAATACTAGTGCAAAAACTAAAAATTACGAAATAAAAAGTAATTTAAAAAAATTAAACCGACTTCAAAAAGAAATTAACTCAAAATTATGAAATAACTTTAATTTCGGAAGTCGGTGGCATAAAACTATAAAAAGTAATTTAAAAAAATTAAACCGACTTCAAAAAGAAATTAACTCAAAATTATGAAATAACTTTAATTTCGGAAGTCGGTGTCTTGGGATCTGTATTTTAGTTTTATGCCACCGACTTCCGAAATTAAAGTTATTTCATAATTTTGAGTTAATTTCTTTTTGAAGTCGGTTTAATTTTTTTAAATTACTTTTTATTGCTTAGCTTCTTAGGGCCTTAGCGCGACGTTAATAGCCTATAGAATTCCCCTTCCTCAAGAATTTGTCTATGAAATGCAAAAAGAATTTTTGAAATCCGACTAGTAGATCCAGAGATTAGCGTGTTTTCAAGCAAAGAAACACAAAATCTTCAGCGTTATTATTGGTATAGCTAAATAGAAAGATAACGTCTTTACCATAAGCAGTTATCAATTAATGATTTGACTTCTGCGGTGCTATTCTGTAAAAATCTCACCGTTCTCAATCTTTGGTGAAGTGAGCGTGGAGTGAGCTGTCAATAGTGTGTCAATTCCTAGCAAAAACAAACTCACTTCACCTAAGTTTTCACGGTGAGACAAAACACTTGTTCGTAATGGGTTGACGAATAATATTGTATCTTGCACACCCACACATGTAGAGGTTTTGAGTACCTACTTATACATATTTCAATGATAATAAAGCCTTTTATTCTGGACTACCTACTGGGTGAAATGCAGATACTGTGCGTAAAGTTTTATAGTCAAAACAAAACGCAAACTGTATCTGTATATTTCAATAACATGAACCAAAATTATCATTCACGGCTATAAAATATTGCAGTCCAATTCCCAAGAAGTTTTATTCAGTTATGTGACTGATTGGCAAACAGCCAGACGACCTCACGGAACTGGATTGCCAGCGTCTGTTGACACCTGCTACACTAAGGGGTTTCCCAATCCCCTTAGTGTAGACACGGTGGAGCATACGGTGGAGGTCTGCCCACTTGGGCGGAGCACCGCCGTGTCCTGGTAGAGGCGATTGACTGCCTCCCACTCCCTCTCGCGTCCGGCCCTGGTGCAAGCCATGGTCCGGAGCGAGAGGGAGTGGGAGGCAGGCACCTCCTTCTGCGAAGCAGTCATGCTAGCGAAGGAGGTGGCGGGATGGCTGAGGGACAGAGCGTCACGTCCAAGCCGCCGCGGGAGACGCTCCGGGCGTCGGAAGCTGCGTGACGACTCCCGGCCACCATAGGCGCGGGCCTGCGGACGGAGAGTAATGGGTAGCTCACCGTCCGATCAGGACCAGGAACGTGCCGAACATCGCGTACATGTTCCACGCGCGCCTCAAAGAGAGGGCCGAAGCCGGCCGGGTCAACGGGATTGTCCGAAAGGGTTACCGCTGCCCCGGAACATAAAGGGCTAAAGACGGAACACGGGTGGGTTTTTTTTGAGTCTGACACCCCCTTCCGCTCCACCCAGAGCGGGAGGGGTCATTTGATGATTTCCCCCGACAGCAAACAGCTGTTGGAAGAATAGCTGTCGTCTATCAAAATTTTCGCGTTTTGGACTTGGTAACAGGCCAGCGCGGCAGCGCTTAGAGGACTCCTAACATTGATTGATGTTCGCTATGGTACGGAAGCGTAGCGAGTGGTTGTGAATAGCTATGCCGGTCGCGAGTACTATGCACCTGACCTTTCTGAAGAACATCACACTAATATTATAAAGGCGAAAGTTTGTGAGTGTGTGTTTATAATTATGTTTGTTACTTCTTCACGCTCAAACGGCTGGACCAATTTTGATAACATTTTGTATGGAGGTAGCTGACTCCCTGGATTAACATGTAGGCTACTTTTTATCTCGATATTCCCACCGGATCGAAACTTATGCGGGTGAAACTGCGGGGCGCAGTCACCAATAAAGTCACTATATGTCCTCCAAAGGCGTCCCCTCCCGGCGTTTTCGAGTCCTCTTACAAGGAAATTAAACAGTCGACCTCGAACTATTAACACACTAATTACGAATAGAACGTAAACAATCACTCATCAAACAGCGATTTGACCTTAACGGTGACGTAATTCGAAGGGGTAGACATTGTATAGACAAAGTAGTACTTCCGTACACCCACATTTCGCTGGAAGCAGCATTAGGTAACAATGTTACGAAGGCAAGTTCAAAATTTATCGGGTACTGTTCCAACCCTGAACTAAACTAATTGTGAAAGGAAAATGCTTTCCTAAGAATTGGAATCGAGAACTAGATATTGGAAAGTGGAGCAGTATTATTGTGTCTGCAATAGTCTGCATGCTCATGCATGCCGCTCATGCTGCACTGCTAAGCTTATTTCTTGGTGAAACATTCATCCTGTCAGAGCGGCTTGGTAGCGTCAGTCGCTCCATGTAAAATACTGGTATTCAACTGCCTCCGGTCAGACTGGAAGCCGAGCCTAACATGGTTGGGAAAGGTAAGGCAGATGATGAGTAGCTTGGTAGCGGCCAGCCGGGCTGCCTGCCCAAGGTACAATCATTTATACATCGACAGCTATAGATAGGAACTGTTGGAGAAAAATCCGACAAATCAAAGATCATAAAAACCAGCCGTTTTTAGGGTTCCGTAGCCAAATGGCAAAAACGGAACCCTTATGGATTCGTCATGTCGGACAGACAGACTGTCCGTCCGTATGTCACAGCCACTTTTTTCCGAAACTACTACACTGTTGAAACTTGGTAAGTAGATGTATTCTGTGAAACGCATTAAGATTTTCACAAAAAAATAGAAAAAAACAATAAATTATGGGGGTTCCCCATACTTAGAACTGAAACTCAAAAATATTTTTTTTTCATCAAACCCGTACGTGTGGGGTATCTATGGATAGGTCCACTTCCAAAGTGGTAAAATGTGTGTCCTGTAACTTCTAACTTCTTCTTTCCCCTGTAACTTCTAAAATAAGAGAATGATAAAACTAAAAAAAATATATGATGTACATTATCATGTAAACTTCCACCGAAAATTGGTTTGGACGAGATCTAGTAAGTAGCTCGCCGGTGAAAATTCAAAAACATGATGGTACGGAACCCTCGGTGCGCGAGTCCGACTCGCTCTTGCCCGGTTTTTTAGTTATGACTTTGTTTTATTTATATAGACCAAGCAAAAATACCTACAACTACCTAGTTACAGAAGAAAGGGTTGCCAGAGCAAATAAATCGGCCTAACATGACAGTAACAGTCAACAAGAGTGTTATTATTGGTGTTATGAAAATATTTGCCCACCAAACTGCTCATCGTTATCCTAATCTGTTCAGCAATGTTTCAGGCGCTCGCTGCGGCCCATTAAATATGACCACGAGACGAGTTTACTTGTGCTGAAATAGAGTTTTACTACATTTAAAAGAAGATTTTTAAAGCCTTTGTGTGTTGTTAGATCGCCTATAACTCGAGAGCTTATTTAAATTCACAGAGACGTTGTTATAGCTAGTTTTAATGGGTATGGTCAAATTAACATAATACTAATACATAATGCCTGTTATCTGCGAGGGGTTAGGCAGAAGTGTACCTAACTAATCTGCATTAGCGATTTATTTGCCAAAGACGTAAACAAATATGAGAGTACTAGTCACTCTGAAAGCAACTTAATTAACATTAAAATAAAGTTGATATTAGTTTAACTTGAAATAACATCAATTGGAAACATATTTTTCCCCAGGTATGTTTAAGTCCCATGAAATTGCCATCAACCGGACTCCGAGCTACTATTGAGAAATCCCTGATGAAAAACCTAATAACACTTTTCTCGACCTGAGAATCGAATCCAGGACAGGACCTCATGCTCTGCAGGAGTGCTTGCGACCATTAGATCAACGTGCCCCTCAGGTGGTCAACGTATAATGATATCCGTAGCCTCCGTAGGGGGGACCAGTGAGTCTGTCGTCGGAAATGGTCTGTTAATATTTTATGGAGTAATTGAGTTTCTTCTTCGTCTCTTGAACTAAGTATAACCAATTTTACAAGTTATGACAGCACAAGCCCTAAAATAGATTAGCCTTTTGTGTCGTGTGAGTGGCCTATAACTGACATTCAGAGCACCTATGAATGTCATCGTCTCACTCAGGCCGACGAATTACGTTAGCCCGTCTATGTCTAGTCATGAATCGATATTGTTTGTTTATCTAGTTTGACGAGACTTTCGAAGAACTATTTATTATACGGCGACTGAATTTATTCGAATCTTTTTTTAGATCCTAACCTGTGTCCTAACTTTGTATTTTAGGCAAAAGCAAAAGCATCAGGCAGGGTGGCCCGAGAAACTCAATTATCTTATGTTTTTTTTTAATAAAAATAATAATGAATCGCTGAATGTGTTGCTAAGCGCAAATCTCGAGAACAGCTGAACCGATTTCGCTAATTCTTTTTTTAGAACATTCCTTGAAGTACGAGGATGGTTCTTACTTCTTACGCAGAGAAAATTTAATATATCTATGGGAATAGGGTAGAAGTAGGGTAGGAGTAGGTTAGGAGTAGGGTAGGAGTAGGGTAGGAGTTGGTTAGGAGTAGGGTAGGAGTAGGGTAGGAGTAGGTTAGAAGTTGGGTAGGAGTAGGGTAGGAGTCGTGCAGGAGTAGGGTAGGACACCACGCAAACGAAGTAGCGCCGGGCAGCTAGAAATAATTTATATGGCAAAACAACGTTTGCCGTGTCAGCTAATTTACATTTACACAATTATAATCATAAAAATCATAAATACAACTCTCTAAGTTCATATTACCCTATTAAATGACTATTTCATGAAATCATGACATTTGAGGCCAATTTCTAACTTAGGAGTTGTACTGCCATTTCTAATGATAATAATTCTGTAAGTCATATTTGTTACGGTCGCGAAACATATTTTAATCAACATACAACCTTATACTGACCTGCGAGGTAATTGCGTAACACACTATCAGTAGAAATAGGTTTCATTTTGACAGTTCAACAAAATTCATTGCGTTATTTACGTTGTTGAGTAGACACGTTTTTCGAACATATGAAGCAATGGATTAGCCATATCCTTCAAAATGATTCAGATTGAGATTGATAGTGTGTAACACAATAAATTAGGGTGCTGCAAATTGCAAAAAACGTAAGAAAATTTGAATTCCGCGGGCTATTTGTTTCTAATTATTTTCGGTCTATTATACCTCACAGTATGCGTAGGCATATGGTCCAACTCGATATCCGATGGGTCCAACCTTGAACCTTGTTTTAACATGTTTGCAAGTAAGTAAGTACATAGAATAATTGTCTTTAATTACAACAGCACGTGACGGTTTTTAATTGGACAAAATTTTTAGACATGGTCTTTGGATATTACTCAGTTACCTAATGTTTGTTTTGAAGATACAATTATTGAAATAATTTGCAACTGAAATAACTCGTTAGTATTTATCTGGCAGAATGTACTGAAAAGTAAACAGCGGCCATTTAAAAATCGCAATCCAAATAAATCGTGCACATAATCTGCGTTCGCAATTTAGTTGCCAAACATGTAAACAAATATGAGTTTTTGGAAAATTGCTTTACGTCCTACACAATAAAGTCCACTTTACGCTACAACTTCAAAAAAAATTATAACATTTTCAATAGTGCTAGTCACTCAGAAATCAACTTAATTACCAATATAATAAAGTCGATATTCATATTTGTTTAACTTGAAATAACATCAATTGGAAACATACATTTGAATAGATCTTATCTCTTCACCCGTTAAAAATGTATCATTCCAATGTTTATCTCGACACGGTTCAGTGAAAACCACAAATCGTAAATTAAAGGTTAATTAATCAAATTTATATCAGACAGCACGTCATAACATCCTCAAACAAATGCCTAACGTTGTGATAATTTCAACCAGCAGCCATACTGCAGTAATAATATCATCGGGCTGCTTAACTGAAACTAAATTGGTAAGAGGATAATAAATATTAAGCAGAATGTAGGACGGGAACACCTTTTCATGACATTTCTGAAAACCGTCTCCGTAAAACGGGCGGCCACTTTAAATCAGGGACTTGAAACGTTACTCAAAATAACGGTACGCAGTCCAGTACCGATAATTTGTACCGTTCTACAAGGATCGTAACAAAATTAATTCCGTGGCTATAACAATACTGACAAACGGAACGAAATCTTAAACTGTTCACTAACAATATGATCAATATATCGTTATTAGTATAACGATATAATAATGTTATTCATTTCAATACTCAACTTTGCCAGCGTCATGACATAAAAGATGACGAAAAAGTATGAAGAATAAAGTTACAAATGAATATGTAACGTTATTACAAGCGGACTGATACCTTTAACGTTACTTATAATATTGTTCTACGAAAATTATATTCTATTTATTTTTTTGTAACGATACAGACTTTTTATGTTTTAGTATCGTTAAAAATTTTGGAACGTTATACTATAACATTAGTGGTAACGGAACGAAGTTTATTTCGTTTTCAAGTCCCTGCTTTAAATGCTCCCGCAGACAGGCGCAACGCGACATCGCGTAACCACTTTCGAAAATCACAACCTGAATCCTTTTGAAGGATACTGCTAATCCATTGCTTCATATATTCGAAAAATGTGTCTGCTCAACAACGTAAATAACGCAATGCATGTTGTTGAACTGTCAATATGAAAGCCAATGCTACCGTTAGTGTGTTACGCAAATACCACGCTGGTAGAAAAAAATCCATTAAGTTTTCATAGAAATTGTTCCAATAGCGTCGCGTCACGCATGTTTGTGAGCCTTGGAACTCGCGCCTGTGGCCAATTTAATTAGTAGGTAATTAAAACGTTAGTTATAGGTGGAACTTTCACCATCAAAAGCAAAATGAAACCTGAAATTACTATACTTAACTGAAAACAATGATAATATTGTGTTTCGAACAATTTTAATCAGACGAAACGGGACTTTTTGAATTTCATTTATTTCCTTATGTGAGTAAGTAAATATAAACACCACTCGGCACCTACAGCTGGGTTCAATGAGCTTTCCAAATCTTTTCATAGGTATTATAAATTAAAGTTGCTTTTCGTGTCTGTGTGACCGCGTGATTCTTCTGAACTACGCAACAAAGGTTTATGCGTATAATATACGAAATCGCTATGTTTTTTAAAGTCGTAAAAACCGTGCGAAGCAAGGGCAGCTCGGTAGGTAGTCCCACTAATATTATAATGGCGAATGTTTGGGGTGTGTGTGTTTATATGTTTGTTACTTCTTCACGCTCAAACGGCTGGACCAATTTGATAAAATTGTTATGGAGGTAGCTGACACCCTGGATTAACATATAGGCTACTTTTTATCCCGATATTCCCACGGGATCAAAACTTATGCGGGTGAAACCGCGGAGCGCAGCTAGTGATATATAAATTACATATTTCTTCTACAGACTCAATTTGCCAAGGCGTGTCCCGATTGCCCTAGTAATATCCCATGAGTCGGCACCGCAATGTGAAAGATAACAGCTCGACAGCTGCGTGATAACGCCCATGACTTCGGAAGCTAATATCACAACTAATATCAACTCTACATAACATAAAATAATCACGCCTGCATTCCCCGATGGGTTGGGCAGTAGTGTACTGTACAGTCACGAGCAAAACATTCCGTGTTATGTTTTAAGTCCCATAATATAATAGGCCTATGTCCAGCAGTGGACTGCTATAGGCTGATGATGATGAATATAATAGGGGGCAAAACTGGTGGTGCCCCCACAAAATGGAAAGGACCGGAAGGAAAGGGGAAAGTTGGTAAACCTTATAAACTATGGATATGTCGCAGTCGGATTGTATAATCCGCCATATTACATTACGGCTAGCCGTTATCAAAAAAAGGGCCGCCGTTTTGAAATGCGGCGGTTCAACGATTAGCTGTATAAGCCGGATTGTCATTGCGATACGTTCTTCAATTCTGATATTTGGCGACTGATTCCGACTAATTGGCGACTAAATATGGGAGAAAACAGATCTTCGCTAGGTGCCCTAGTTTTTGAGATATAAAGGTGGCCCTGCTGGGGAGGCTCTCTCCAGATCGGCCACCTATAAACCCTTATATCTTTTGAACCAGTGACCGACAAATTCTGATATTTGGCGACAAATTTTTTGTGTTATCAAAATTAAAATCCCTGATGAGTGAATGCGAGACTTACGACCGACAATTGATATAAGATATAAGAAGAAGGAGATGAGCAATAAACGACGAAATTTACAAGATTAAGAGGAAAATAAAGGCACATAAAACTTCATAAAACGCATTACAAACTTCAGCAGAAGCAAGACAATTTTCTCATACGCTCAAGGAATCCAATACTCGTACGATGCATTATCCCTACGGCCAAGGGTATTCTGACTATTTATTTATGTAACTGTCTAAACAACTTAAGATCACGTCATTTCATCGATCGATTAGTTTGCACTGTCATGCTGAGATCCCATTTGCGTAAATTCAAATACGTCACTTCAAAGACTTATGATTGAAAGTTATCTATCAGCCTATCAAGAAACGAAAATGGGTTACTGTGCACGCTCCCCTTCTTGGCAGGCCAATGTGGGCCAACGTGTACAGGATTACGCCCACTACTCCACTCTAATGCCAGTTTTAATATTGTAGTTAGCCACGGAGTAATCGACTTAATTTGTTGGCAATGGGCAAACTAATTCGCGGTGACGGTTTAAAAGATATAAATGTAAAATGATGCTGATTCCACCCGGTACTAAAACAGCAGCTATTCAAGAATAACCAACAAATATAATATAGATATTTCAAACTATAACGACCATCGTAGGGACAATTATGCTGGTACTGCTTCTCTCTTCAGTGCACAGGGGGTCTACTCCGAAGTGGTTTTATCGTATAGGCCGAATGTTCGGTCATTTCCTACTACCTTTCATTTCCTATATTGACTATGGTCCTATATTGACTATGGTCCCGACCAAACTGAGCCAATCCGAACTTTTTCGTAGTAGGACAACAATATTCGGTTCGGCCCATAGAATATCCGATATCGATATCCGTGGTTCGGCCGTGTGTCGGATCTTTCCGATCATTCGTATGTGTAACTTCGGAGTAGACACCGAAAACATTTTATTTTCAAGGCCCATTTAAAGTATTAATTACTCTTATGAGAATATTGTCTTTTTCACCCTATTATGTTCGACCATCCTAGGGACATTTAACACTAATGCTGGTGCTGCTTCTCAGTCCTGTGGTCCGTCCAAAACATTTTATTTTCAAGGCCCATTTAAAGTCTTAATTAGTTTTATGAGAATATTTACTTTCGATGTACGGCCCTATCTATGCAGTGGCCATAATAACTGACCTCTAGAATTACAAAAACGTGAAAACTTGATAAACGCATACATTATACCTACAAAGCATAATATCTAATAGCAAGGGGCAAGGCCAACCAAAGCTCTTTGGTTTCTCGTACGTCTTTATTAATAACGATATATTAAAACGTATGCTGGACAAGTGTGAGTTAGGAATTTAGGATACAGTTAGCATGCAGTCGGTGCATGCGGCTGCGCAACTGCATCAGAAATGCACAATAAGGTCGCATTCATACTATCGTTCGGTTGGAAATATTTTATGCATAACTTTCTTGTCTTAGTAACAACAATAGTTTCGTAGATATATTATGCGTTTACTGCATAGCAACTAAGTTTTGGAAAATTGCGTTTGAACTGAAATACTTACATCCATACTAATATTATAAATTCGAAAGTAACTCTGTCTGTCTATATGTTACCTTTTCACGCCTAAAACCATTGAACGGATTTCGATAAAATTTGGCAGAGAGATAGATTGCATCCCGGGGAAGGACATAGGATAGTTTTTATCGACATACCCCGCGGGCGGAAGCTAGTTAATCCATATTTACATAAAAATGGTTCATTTAGCATACCGCTACTTTCATAAACACGAATATAATCGTCAGCCGAATGGCATACGTAAACAAGAAAGGAAGCTAGGGGCTGTCATGTGACTGGCTGACTGCGCTCGCGTATAGAAAGTGTTAGACGCAAGCGCTTAAGGGCCCCTTTTCCCGAAACTTTAGGCATTTTACGCGCTGAGTCGGCTTGCGCCCGCGTTGCACAGGAGCCGTCGCGGTATGAACTCCGGTGACCTATGGCGGCGGACGAGCACGCCACAGTACAAATAAATCAGTAGTACAAATATTACACTAGTTTACAAATTTTTATTTTTTTTCGTTCACAGGACAAAACCGTTGGATTTGTTTTGTGACTACCTTCTAATCAGTAAAAATAAATGTAAAATGTTTTTATCAAGTCTGGTTTTTTTATAACACTCACAAGAAGTTTTGGCTTAATCTGGTTACGTAGTGATCAATTAATTGTCTTAAACTCAAAAAGGAAACATTTAATGAAATTCTATTTTTACCGACTTCACAAAAAGGAGGAGGTACTATGTTCGGGTGATTGTATGTTTTTTTTTTTTTTTGTATGTTTGTTCATCGAATACTCCGCCAATTGTCGACGGATTTTCAAAATTTGTTCTTATTAAAATATATTATTTTTTTGTTCGAAAGTAGATAGTTCTGAGGTGGTCCCATTGTCACCAAGTTAGGATCTGATGATGGGATCTTATAGAAATCGAGGGCAACCCTCAAATTTTATAGACTCACTTATTGTTTTTCGCATATTTTATGAAGTATCTTGTGTATTTGTGTATGGTTGTCACCATCTCAGGTAGCTGGGCTGATGATGGAAGCTACAACTCCTTAACAGTAAGAAGTTACTCGACCAGGCATCAAAACAATTTACTAAAACAGTCCTTGTTTTAGTAAATTGTTTTGATGTTTGATATGGCATTTGCCACATTTGGTACCTAACTTCTCGACAAGTAACAGCAGATATATCGTGTTTAGGCTCATTAATTAACAAAAAAAAAAAACCGACTTCCAAAAAAAACACTACAAAGTGAAAAATAACTTTTATTTCGGAAGTCGGTGTCTTTGGATCTGTATTTTAGTGTTTTGCCACCGACTTCCGAAATAAAAGTTATTTTTCACTTTGTAGTGTTTTTTTTGGAAGTCGGTTTTTTTTTTTTGTTAAAAAGTTTTTATTTCTCGCTTTTTAGTGTGTCTGTTTATAATGTATCTAAGTTACAATAGCCTAATGCCAACTTGCTCATCGCCTTTTACAAAATATTGCTTTTCCCGATGCAGGGACGTTAATTGTTGAGGAGTTCTCCTGGTATTCCACCATCAGCTCCGTTTCACCATTCGCATTGTGACGAGCATAACTTGCTTAGTAACCATATTAAAGTAAGTAATCGAATCGCAAACCGGTAAATACTTATTATTGAGTAGTTCGGGTGGCCATCTGTGGTTTTCATCATCAGTTCCATTTCACCAAATGATGCTTTCCGAGAGCAAATGCACGAGTTACTATAAAAAATACCCAAATCGCTATAGGTGTGCCTATAATACTTGAAGAGTTCCTTCGATTTCTCCAGGATCCCATCATCAGATCCTGACCTGATGACAATGGGACCACCTGGAAAGTATACCCTTTCAAACAAAAAAATAATTTTTGAAATCGGTTCAGCCGTCTCCGAGTAATCGGGGAACATACATAAAAAAAAAAAAAAAAAAAAAAAAAAAAAAAAGGTTCCGACGAATTGAGAACCTCCTCCTTTTTGAAGTCGGTTAAAAAGGGCTCGATGTGTGGATAAACGTACTGTTACTGAGAAACAGCGAAGACCTGATGCTGAAGCCAGGAGCATCAGAAAAAGTACAAACCTTGAAATTACAGCACCGTACTCGTATTTGGGCTCATTTTAAACAGGACTAATTTTAAGTTCAATGCAATGTTGACATAAGTCTGGCCTGATGCTGCAGCCAGGATTATCAGCATCTAGTCTAAAAACTAATAAAAGGAGAACTCCTCAACAATTAACGTCCCTGCATCGAGAAAAGGAATATTTTATAAAAAGGCGATGGGCAAGTTGACATTATTCTATTGTAACTTAGATAAATTATAAATAGGTACTAAAAAGCGAGAAATAAAAACTTTTTAACAAAAAAAAAACCGACTTCCAAAAAAAAACACTACAAACTGAAAAATAACTTTAATTTCGGAAGTCGGTGGCAAAAACTAAAATACTGATCCCTAAGACACCGACTTCCGAAATTAAAGTTATTTTTCAGTTTGTAGTGTTTTTGTTGAAAATGTTTTTCAGACAGTGCAAATTAGATCATAACATTTTTTGTTTTATTTACAAGAAAAATATGTAGTAAAAAAAACAGATCGGTTACAGAAGCTATAAAAATGGATGCACTACTTTATTTAACTTCAACTTTCGGTAGCAAATTTTAATAAAAAGGGAGCAAGTAGCAAGTAGAGGAGGAGGAGGGGGGGGGAGTAGTATTTAGATTGTCAATTTTGTGGCAAGACCTAACAAATCACGAAACTAGCTGTTATTTTTGCCTAACTAAATATGTAGCCTTTAAAAACCAGAACAAGTGGTGTTACATACAATATAATGATGACCCATGGGTCAAAGAGTGTGGTACTTAAGATAGAAACACGTTTGTTTGATACAACTACATACAGAAAGCATGGCTAATAGAAATCTCTATTCCTAGACAGCTCGTTTCGCCGAAAACTTTGTTGATAGAAAACATTGTTCGTAGATATCTCGGTTCATAAGAAGCACTTTTGACAGAGATCTCTGTTTATAGATAGCATTTCTTGTCGGAAACTTTGTTCATAGAAACCACTGTTTCACCTTGGTTCACAGAAAGCACCTTTGGTTCACGGAAACAAATTAGATCATTATTTTTTAAGTAAGCCGTATTCCTATTCACTCGCTCTTGCATCCTATGTCGACGGAGCCCCGCTTGGCGGGGCTCCAATTTCTGTGTAAAGGGTTTAAAGTAACCAAACCGAACCTCGGGGTGCCCTTCGCTCGCTCTTGCATCCTATGTTGCGCTTTTTTAACCAAGGGAAACAGTGGTTTCTATGAACAAAGTTTACGGCAAGAAGTGCTATCTATGAACAGAGATCTCTGTCAACAGTCCTTCCTATGAACCGTTATATCAAAAACGAAAACGTGCTGTCTAGGAATAGAGATTTCTATTAGCTGTGCTATCTGTATGTAGTCGTATCGTACAAGCGTGTTTCTATCTTAGGTTCCACACCGTGGGTCAAATCCTATGCTACATTCGAAAAGAATGCCTTACCCGATGTTGCCTAGTAGTTTCAGTCAATAAAACGAAGCAAAACCCACAGAATTGGAGACAGAACCTAAGACCCCATTTCGAGCCAGATGTAGGTATGATTTTGATTTCGAAGGATCTGAATTGAAGGATGGCAAAGTCAAAGTCAAAGTCAAGATTTCTGGTATAAAAAAAAGTTTGCAGATTACTGTTGGTCTAATTTAAGAGATACTGATACAAATCTGAATTAAAACAGAGTAAAATTTGCAATATGTAATACTTTCACTAAATGGTAATCTTAAAATTAACAAAAAAAAGTAAACATTTTGAAAACTAGACGATCTAAATTGTTTCCACTTCAGAATCTCATTAAGCATTTTATCATCTATGCAAACACATGGTTTTCATCTCATGAACAAAAACGCTGTAAAATAGTGTTATTGGCGTTGGCGACAGACACTAAAATTCATAAGATTTAACGTGGGAGATAAAAAATTAAATTAAAAATTTAAAAAACCCCCGACAAAAATAAAATTAAGGAATCCCTACAAAAAGCACGAAATAAAAAAATCACACACACGTTAAACTTAGAACACCCCGTCGTTTTTGCGTCGGGGGTTAAAAATTAGATAGGAAGCATTGTATAGTGTTTCTTAAGTTCGTGGTTCTCTTTGTGCTCTTTTTGAAGGTTTCACTTCTACCACGTGTGAATTGCACACATGTTTTTTTTCATACACTTTCAAATTTCCACGCGAACGAAGTCGCGGGCAACAGCTAGTAAATAAATAAATATCGTTGGCTTGTGTCGTGGACACCAGGTAGTTGATATAATAAATATATACTTTTTTTGTAAATACATAGGTACCTACTTCTTATGAACAAACATCCATGACTCAGAAACAAAATAATGTCCATGCTCATCACACAAACATTTGCCCCTACCGAGATTCGAACCCGGACCCTAAGATCGTAAGGCGGCCTCACTACCGCTGCGCCATTCGGATCGTCAGTTTATGTAAAAATATGTAAAGGTGAATGTTTCCATTAAAAATATTAAAGATTTAAAACTCTAGTCATACTGACTTCGCTAGTCTGTGTAGAGAACCACAAGTTTTCTTCACTTCAGATGCCCTTTTTTTCTTAATTTTGTTTTTTTTAGTTGCCATTTTAATTACTTCTAATACAACACGTTTTTACTCAGGTAAGTAGGCACTATTACGCGCGCGAAGACGATAATGTGGTTGCGAGCAAAAATTGCGTAGGTCCTCCCTCGATGACGTCCGGCAGGACACTGGCGCGGTGCGCGCGACTCCGCGCGAGTCGTTTTTCACGCATTTATTTTATATGGAAAAAAATAAGTGCCATATTAAAAATCTATCCAATAATATCCCTGTTAAACCTGATTAGTAAATGAAATGTAAAATTTTCATAAAAATTGCGTTCCCCCAAGTCTCATACAACTTAAAATCCTTTCAAAATCGACTTTACTTCTGATTTTTTTTTTGTCGAGCAAAATGTTAAATATTGTGTTTTTAACCAAAAAAGTCACTAGATTAAACATGTATCTGTACTATATATTTTTTTGCGAATTTAAATATGGTGATTTCTATGAAAACAACTCGATCTAGAAACGTAAATTTCGGAAAAGGGGCCCTTAACCGCGACCTTCGCGCAGTCGCGGGGAAAAAATAATCAAGTTTTTATTGTTAGAAGCAGCAGCTGGTTCCATGCAATAAGTCTGCTGAAATGTATGGTGGACTAAGACAGGGCCACACATTGTTCTTGAATACATGACATACAGTTTGGACCTCATCTCTTCTGTGGACACAGGACAGACAGCGACTGCCTCGTTGGTCCAAGAGCTACTGCTGAGGAGGTCCTGGGTTCGGTTCCCAGGATGGGCAGTTTTAATGGGTTTTTCCATCAGGGGTTTCTCAGTAGCAGCCTAGAGTCTGGATTTGTTCCCGGTTGCTGGCAATAAGCTGGCCCCTATTACATGGGACGTAAACGTCACTGGCGAAATGTGGGTGTACTAATGGTACACCTCCGCTTAAACCTTCGGGGAATGCAGACGTTATGTTATTTTATGTTATTCAATATTATTATAGATTATGCATAAGGTTTAATTTAAATTGGGAAAGTATGGTAAGCAATTAAGTATGACTTGTACCTAGGTACATCTATTAGAGCCTATTCTGTAAGCTGACTACATAAAAAAAACTTGTTTGTTTTAATACTAAGTTCAAGGCTAAGGCCTGAATTCCTCTTACGGTGACGTCTGTCGCGTACCGTCGGACACGCGCACAGAGCATGTAATGCTATGTTCACACGCGCGCGTTCAACTCGACATTCAACGTGCACATTCACATTCACGAGCGTGTAAACGGTACGCCCGAGCCCGTAAACGCGCCTGTGAACGTGAATGCCGCGAACCGGGCGTGCTGACTGACACGACGGCGTGCGTGTGAACAGCTTGAATTTTCGCCGACCTGGGGCGGGCTGCATGCCGCGCAGCCCGCCAGGCAGCCCGCCGGGCTGCACGGCGTGCATGTGAACATAGCATAACACTTTAGACACGCGTACCAAGACCACAAAATACAGATAGTACAGAAGGCAATCTACATACAAAGTGCGCTCGAGCAACGCACACATAGACACGGCTCACAGACCCGTTATCTCGGACGGGTTGGGAGTAGTGCGAGCGCGAGTGCCATCCGCTTGAGACACGCGTCTGTGAAGTGCAAAAATGGAGCAACAAAAAAATGCCTATCTAAGCTCGATTTATAAAATAGTTTCCTATTTTGAATCAGTATAAACGAAGTAACTTTTTTGTATGGTAAATGTAAAATCACGTTGAAAACATGATTTTTTTGTTTGTGTAGATATTGTGTTGTTTTTAGTGTCATTTGATAGATTTAGGTCTAAAACGGATAGGGCAAAATAAATTGTGTAAATAGGGTAATCCGCTTTGAAGTTATTAGAGATTTTGATTGCCTTCTGTACTCTCTGTATTTTGTGCCAAAACGCTGACGATAAATGGACGTGTTTACTGTAGCACCGACGGACGTCGGCGTAACAGGATTTCCAGCCTTAAACTAAATCAAAAACATTTGGTGAAAAAGTTCTAGAAGAGCAGAATGTATTGTTTGTGTAGGCGTGATAGTGGTTCGTAAGTGTGACACTGATAACTGACTTCCTATCGTGATTTCATGTGTTTACAAAACATGTTTTTGCATATGAATAAAGGCAACTGTATTGTATAACGAATATTGTTACTTATTGAATAAAATACTCTTTATTATGTACAAGTACATCATATTATGAATCACAGATACAGAGTGTATCGGAAAGGCGTGGTCAAAATTAAGGGTGGCATATAGACCATAAAACTGAACAACTTTCTCCATGGATTTCAACATCGTCATCACGAAACAGAAATCAGTCGTCCTATACAAAACTTCAATACCAACTCAACCCAAATGCATGGGCGACTGACACCCTTAATTTTGACCACACCTTTCTGCTAAACCCTGTATACAACACGTACACGTAGTACGTAACACACTATCAATCAAAATCTGAATCATTTTGAAGGATATCTATCGCTAATCCATTGCTTCGTATGTTCGAAAAATTTATCAGCTCAACAACGTAAATAACGCAATGAATATGGTTGAACTGTCAAAATGAAAGGCATTCCTACTGTTAGTGTGTTACGCAATTAACCCGCTGGACTAGACTTATGTAGATAGCAGCCAAATAAGAAAGCCCTTGAGAAGTAAGCTAAAAACTATCCGTAGTTTTAAAGGATTTGGAAAAAGCAAGGATGAAACAATTCACTAGGTATACAAATGTGTCCATAATGGTCGTTTTCCGCAAAGAGCTCTAATTATGGCACACTAATTAACTGACGACCACATTAGCAGCATATTGCTACCAAATCATTATCAACTGCGGAAACCACAATAGCCCGGAAAATTAGGGCAATTAGCTAATAAGGTGTTCGTTTGCGGGATATTAGATCCAAATCAGTTAATATTACTTCATACTTCTTGGTCTTTTTGTTTTTATCCCAACCCGCACTGGGCCCGCGTATTCTTGTTCCATACTTGTCTATGAGTCGTCATCTCAGTAGTCACCCCATGCTCAGCAGTCGCAACTGTCCAGCAGCTGGACACAGCCGCCGCAGCTGTCGCGACTGCTGAGCGTGGGGTCCCGGGTTCGATTCCCGGGTCGGGCAAAGTGTTATTGAGTTTTTCCATTAGGAATTTCTTAGTAACAGCCCGGAGTTCGGAAGTTGGCGGTGTGATACCCCCGTGCCTCTGAAAGCACGTTAAGCCGTTGGTCCTGCGCCTGATCTCTCTCCGGTCGTGTCGGATTGCCGTCCCATCAGACTATGAGAGTGAGGGAAGAGGGAATGCACCTGTGTCTGCGCGCATACTTGTGCACTATAATATGTCCCGCGCCGAAGGCTAGTCTCCGTTGAGATTGGCCGCCGTGGCCGAAATACGGTCTGGAGGACTTTATTTATTCTTTATTTTAGTCACCCCATTTCTAGCCATACGAGTATCATCTTTCACACAGTCCATCCATCCCCATCCTGTCTTCCTTTTTTGGGTTGGGAAATCATCAAATGACCCCTCTCGCTCTGGGTGGAGCGGGAGGGAGTGCTAGAGTCTTACTAAAACCCACAAACCCACCCGTGTTCTTTAGCCCTTTATGTTCCGGGCCAGCGGTAACCCTTTCGGACAATCCCGCTGATCATCCTTTCTTCCCCTTACAGCAACATAATCATCCGATACACGTCTGAACCGGTCTGACAGATATTTACCTACGCATAACGTAATCGATACGTAACAGTTGCCGGCTGTCCATTCTTCACACAATTTTTTTACCTTTTGGCATGTGCACTTACAAGTAAAAGTAAAAATGGTAGAAGTAATATTAGATTGGTGGTACTGACTGCCGCGCCGACGAAGAATCGAAATATGGAATAGAGGTAGAGATTGTCTAAATTAATAAATTTTTGATGATAACATACATACACATACATAATCCCCTATCCCTGCAGCTGATTAACATGTTTTTAATTAATAAATCTAGTAGTGCAAGCCTCAATTATATGTAGATAGTCAAATCAAATAGTAAAATCCATACTTATATTATAAATGCGAAAGTGTGTCTGACTGCTACCACTTCACGCTTAAACCGCTGAACCAATTTAGATGAAATTTGGTATGGAGATAGTTTGAGTCCAGGGAAAGGACATAGGATAGTTTTTATCCCGATATTCCCAAGGGATCGAAACTTATGCGGGTGAAACCGCGGGGCGCAGCTAGTTCTACATAACTGCCACCTAGTTGATATCATCATTTCAGCCGAAAGATGTCCACTGCTGGACGTAGGCCTCCCCCAAGCACCTCCACTTCGACCGGTTCTGTGCTTCTCGCATCCAACGGGTAGTTGATATACTGATAAATTATTATAAGTTGCCATCATTTATACCAATATTTTATTTTATCACTAATATCAGTTTTTTTTTTCAATTTTGGAAAGCATGTTTGTAAAATATTGTTAGATATTGATCCTTGATAGTGGATCTGCCGACCCCAAGTAACGTAGGAGAAAGGCGATGAAAGAAAATGAAATATGATAATGACTTTCCTTGTCTGTTAAAATAAAATATAGTGTTATCAACCACCCCACATAGTTCTTAGAAAAACATAATGAGAAAATCAACGATGGTTTCCTTGGCTGTATGTTTGTTGAATCAATAATTTTCTTTTCATAAAGTTTATTATTTTGGAGCTTTTGTTCGCTTTTACATAATAATTTATTTTAAACTATATATAGTTACCTAGACACAACCAACACATGAATTATTAACTTTAGCACACATAAGTATGTCAATTAAAATGATTAGCATTGCAAATTATATTTGTTTACACAATAAATTGTTAAACTCAAACTCAAAGCATTTATTTCAATTAAACCATTTACAGGCAATTTTGAATTATCAAGAAGTCGGTCAGTCAGAAAATATGAAGCTAGTTGCCCATTCCAAAGCGTAGGTACCTATGGAGAAGAACGGGCAAGAAACTCCATGGACACGGACATGGTTATTTATTGAAAACACATTTGAGTTAGGAACTGTCATTTCATTGGACTGAGATTTGTTTGTCGTCAACGAGAAGTATCTTATCATTATTTATTATGATGTCACATTATTATTTGCACATTTCTCTCTTATTTGCGCAATAAAGTACCATATAGGAACAAAATATGTTGGAATATTTTATATTAAAATGGATGCAGTACTTGCTGATAACGTGTATGTATGTACACCCCAAACATCAAATACGCATGCTGTTATCAATGTTACACAAACACACTTTATCTTAAGAGCAGACACCTTCCACATGTATTTACTCAACATTGAGATTATTTTATCATAAAATAAAATGTATTGTATTTTATAATTCAATTTTTCCTACTTCAACATTATTTAAATTATTCTAACAGAACTTTAGGGGAAGACGTAAAAATGTAAATGATTTACCAATGTTTCTTAATGAGCATAATTAGTTACAAGTACAGTATGTTAATTTAGAAACTTTTTTAAGAGAAATTCTGGTCAGTGGGTCGTCTTAGGGGTCTATTTATTTGAAGCAAAAAGTTTTTATTCTTTCTGTCATAGAAGGCCCTTTGGTAATAGCTTAGTATTACTTGAGGACCTTTGCCTAAATAAATAATGAAGAAATTAATAAATTACGTTAGGTACTCACTCGCTAGTTTCCTTGGTCTTCTCTACATGCTTCTTGATATCAGCAAGTGAAGAGTCCAGTCTATTGAGGAACTCGTCGAAGCTCTTCTTTTCGTCCGGGCTGCCCGGGGAAAAGTCTCCCGTAGGCATTCCCGCGATGGATGCTCGGTGATTCGGCGGGGGCAGCTCCGTCACCCGCTCACCATTCTCGTAGAACGGAGAATCTTTGGTGACGGGGATCAATAAATACTCCCGCAAATACAAACTGTCCGTAGCGAATAAACGATTCGCCCGCCTAATTTTCTCCATCTATAACAACCAAACGACACATTTAACACTCTTCCCGTTCAAAACCCGAAGAGTTAACGAGATAATAACACTTTTATTGCGATGTTGGTACACTTACGGTAACACCATATTTGAGGGCAAGCCCTTGCAAAGTATCGCCTTTTGCCATCACATGCTTGATATATTCTTCGTTCCTTTTCATGTGGTTACAAGTACTTCCATATTTTTTAAGAGGGCGAGATGAATCCCGAATAGAAACTCTCTCATCGAAAAGACGTTCCTCCTCCATTTTTGACGTGTGTAAATGACAGCGTCGAATAGACTGAAGTTAGTTTCGAAAACAGGTGCAATGACCTTTCGTTTGATAGGTATCCTCCCATTCATCCAATTAGAACCAAATAGAAAATTATGAGTTAACATTAATAATACTGTAATATTTATACTGTACTAAAATTACTGTAGAAAATAGAAATGTGTTTCCAGCCTAATTCTTCTTTATTTCTTTCTCATTAAATCAGGAGACAGGATTTACTGCCACCTAATGGTGGTTGTCCAGTATAATAATAATGTACTCTGTGGTGGTTGTTGTACTGCTGGTACTGCATGGCTGGCGCTTTTTCCGTTTTAAACTACAGCAAAAGATGGCGCTGTAAAATGTTAACCGCGTTTTCGATAGATGGTGCTTTACTTTAAAGCTAACTCAAATTCTGACGACCAATCATAAATCTGGAACCTTTAGTTCATTCAACCAGATCAGAATCGGTCTTTCTCCTGTTAATAGTGTTCAATTTGTTCGTTCATTTCATTCAGTCGCACAGTACAACTGGACGGGAGTGGTGTTGTGTTATGTGATTCAGAATTAGATGAAATTTAAAAATTGTTATGAACTGAAAACATTTTCAATCGTAGTGTTTTGACTTATACATTTAAATTTTATTGTATTGACTGACGATTCATAAAGGACCAAATTTTCTCGTTTTGTATTGTTTTTTGGATTTTTATTCGATTTTTATTTATGGTTTGTGTACCTAAACATGTGATCAATAAAATAATCGCGACATTTCTTCGACAAAAGGGGTATGTATGAATGAAAGTATTATTTTTTGCACGTTTAATGAATTAACAGTGTTGTATTTAGTCGTTTGGTCGTTGGAGAGCTTGTTTTCCCCTGTCGAGCGCACACCGCCCCATTGCGAAAAATATATTATTGCGAGGGTTGGCCCCAGTTGGCCGCGCGCGCTCCGTTCACGATTATTTTATTGCTGGTGGGGGCCCAGCTTTTTTAATTGTTGAATGCTTCGGATATAATTTTATTTACTGTATATTTGACAGTTTATTACTGCTATTACATAGGTACTGTCTACCCACATCCCATCAAACTGTTTTATTTATGCTTTTGGTATTCCCGTATGCGGATTTAAAAACACACCTACCTAGGGCTTGCAGGTATTTTAATACCTCGATATACCTACATATATTCATACTGTAGGTATATCGAGTACTACATATATTCATACTATCAGCGCCCCGCGGTTTCACCCGCATAAGTGTCGATCCCGTGGAGATATCGGGATAAAAACTATCCTATGTCCTTCCCCGGAATTCAATCTATCTCTCTGCCAAATTTTATCGAAATCCGTTGTGTGGTTTAGGCGTAAAAAGGTAACATACATTGTCTGTATGTATCTAGTGACAGAGTTACTTTCGAATTTATAATATTAGTAAGTATGGATACCCATGGGAAATGTGTGTGCCCTAAATAGATAACACTGGGTAATCTAGACTCATAAGTTTACCTAGGTCAGCTGGAGAACCCAGCTGCCACAACTCATCTTTCTGGCTAATACTGTTTGGTAATAAGATAGAGAACTAGTTACCTCCTGATTAAATCAATTAGCACAACGGGCAATGCTAGAGATCAAAGAGATTTCGATGTGGTTCAGGCATTACACTGTACCTAATTACCCCACTTCAACGGAGCAATAAGTATCTACGTACTTACTCACCTAACCAATAAGCAATTAGTTTAGATGGGTTGATAATACAGTTGACTTATAATAACTACTAAAGAGTATAAAGTATAAAGATATACCCATACCTACAGGCTACGTTCAACAATCGACGCAATAATACACACAGTCGGCAAAAAACTAGAACCCTTGCCTACATCTAACGTACTGCTTACGTTCTATAGAAACGGCTTCTATAATATAGTCGGACTTTTAATTAGCTGCAGTAAAATGACAGCTTGTGTTACTGAAATTGGCGTACTTATTTTTGTTTTTTCGCGGCCATCAACCAAATCTTGTTTTTCTAGTACCGTACAGAATAGTCAAACAAACGAAACTTATTTGACATGCTTATCTCTAAACTCAGTTCGAATGAGTTATTAGGAAGTGTCATTTTACTGCAGCTAATTAAAAGTCGGACTATACAATGTAACAAAGTAATAAATTAATCTTTCACCAAACAACTAAACATTTTAAAACTACGCCTCAATAAGTAAGTAGGTACCTGCTCCAAAACCTACGTCAAAAAAGGTCATGACCCCAACTTATGCACCCTTACACCAATAACATAAATATCAAATTCCGAACTGTTGACTCACACAAACATCCCTCCGGCTGTTGAAGGAGTGTTATTAAAAAATGCATTTCGAAAGAAAAAAAAGTGCGCGTGAGTTCGTGAGTCAGTGTAGACGGAACCAGTTCGAAATGAGTAAATCTTCAAGATCAGCGTGTCATTATCGTGAGTCATATCGCTAGAATCCGACCTCCGAGGGAACTGTTATCTGTAGGTAATCAGAATCACTAATCTGTGTAGATTAGTAGGTAAATGAGCTGTCATTATGAGCCGAGCATTTTTCACGTGCTTGTTTATGAGCGTTTAGATGCAGTTCGGTTTTACGAAAGATTTGCTCTTATTTCTTAGACGTGGACAATGTCAGAATGTTTAGGTCAATGCACTATCATGAACTGATAATAATGTTTTTTGTATCACAAATAAATAAAATGGAAGGGCCTGTTTGTAATGTCAAAATAACAGTTTTATACTAAAGGCATAATTATGAAGCTTAAAGATACGATACTTATAACAAATAAACAAATTTTTGTTTGGTCTGTCTGATTGTTCCGGTTAATCTCCGAAACGGCTAGACCGATTTTGACGGGACTCACTGACAGATAGTTGATGTTATAAGGAGTAACTTCCGCGAGACTTTTAATTCTATTAGAAAAAGAATTAGTAAAGATAAACATTATTGCTTTCCGACATCCACGCGAACGAAGTCGCGGGCAGAGCTAGTGTTATTTAAAATTCGGGTTCGGATCATCCAGGGATAGTTAAGTGATTTTGTAATATTTTACATCCAAAAGTTGTGACATGTGAGTAATTGCAATGCATATGCATCCGATCCAGGCATCAGGTGAAACATTATTTATAACCTCAATTAATATGTACCTGCTAGCTGCTGGTTAGGTGCATTAATTTTGCACCTTGTAGTCACAACAGCTGACCGGCTAACAAGCTTACCTACACCACATCATATTTCATCGGTCCTTACCGCCGTAATACAACACTCGGCCATTACTAAAACCCCGACGGTTTGCTACTGAGAAACTGCGTTGAACAAGCCCATAAACTGAGCTACTCATTCGTTAAATCCCATTAATTTAACAAACGAGGCACCTGAGTCGAAAATATAACTGTAGGCGTAAAAAACCGTTATACATGGTGACGGTCGACTAAATTGTTTTGTCGAATAAATGACGCAACACAAGTTCTCTTTATTTGTAGGCAAAGAACTCACAGAACCCGTCGATCGTGTGTACAGTCACGAGCGCTAATATGTCAATACTTGACAACTTTCAATTGAGATTTTTGCGTGAAATGACTAATGCAACGTTGAAATACGACACTTTACATAAACCTACGGGTTCGAAAATACTATGTCCGTATTATCATGAAATTTCATTATAAAATAAAGGAGAAAATTGCCTTAGAATAAAGCCAAGTGTATACATACATACTTATGCTCGTGACTTTACACTACCCGCAGCCTATACAGCAAATCTTTCGACCAATGCGTGTCATAAACCCGGAGTCCTAACCTAAGACAAGTGGGTCGATGTCTCAATGACGTCATGACACCGGTACTGCGTGTACGCTGATGATGCGTCAGGCCATTCACGGATCTTTCGCTCGGTTTCCGAGAATGATATTACTGAATGACCGGGGTGTTGCGTTACCATACATTAGTTGTGTAATGACATTTCACTCACCTGAGTTGAAAGCAGGGTAATGTTGCCGGTAAATGACTTTAGAACGGGTATGGAATGGTCATTGAAAATGATAAGTACAGTGAACTCAGAGCTCATGAATGATAGCAAGACATTACCGCCTGGCGTGCTTGTAGTTTCAAAATAAATAAAAAGAGAAAAGTCGCAAACTTATTATGGCGTTTCGCCAAGACTTTCCAAACTTCAGTGGACAAACTATAACATAAATGAAAGTAAGTAGTTGATGAAACTTAGCTCATTTCACTGGAGTTTTATAACTTGTAATCAAACTTTGAAAACAAACAAATCTAGAAAATGATCCAGAAATATAAAATAATTAATTTATGCTAGCTGACCAACCCGCAGACTGGGCCTGCGTGGTAGATTACGGCCCACTCCGTCTCGAAGACAGGAGGCAGGTCCCAGCTGTACATTATAGGCTGATTATGCTAGGAGACCTCGGACGTGACTTTTGTGCATACTCGAAAGAACAAAGAAGTGTTTGAGGTTCAAAACTGTCAACTCACGACGTCTTGGGTGCCTCTTAGACGTGATAGAACACGTTAAGCCGTTGGTCCCGGCTGTCATTCGTGGATCTTTGACAGTCGTTACGGGTAGTCAGAAGCCCGAAAGTCTGACAACCAGTCTTATCGAGGGGTATCGTATTATCCAGTAATTGGGTTGTGGAGGTCAGATAGGCAGTCGTTCCATGTAAAATACTGGTATTCAGCTGCATCCGGTTAGACTGGAAGCCGACCCCAACATAGTTGGGAAAAGGCTAGGCAGATGATGATGATGATGCCTGTGTGACCTGTGGGTTAGCAATTTTACACAATACGGCAGCCGGTTTATTCTGTAAAAATCTCATCTTGAAAACTTAGGTGATGTTATAAGTTCATAAGTGCGTAACACACAACCAATCACAATCTGAATCATTTTAAAGAATATTGCTAATCCACGGCTTCATAATGTTCGAAAAATGTATCTGCTCAGCAACGTAAATAACGCAATGAATGTTGTTGAACTGTCAAATTGAACACCATTGCTACTGTTAATGTGTCGCAGTTACACGCAGGTGTTGTTCGAAAGTTTGAACTAATAGCATGTCACCTTTCAAACTTATTTTACAGCAGATTTATTTAAGACCAAAACTGATCTCCTAAAAGCTATCTTATTCCTTCGGTTCTTGCATAGTCCATTGCCATGTAAATATACTCCACCTGCCGTACATTACACGGATGTATTGGCAGCTGGATGTGCATCCATCAATCAATAGTCAATTTCACAACGTAAGCTTAGCAGGCATCATGCTCCATGTATTGTAATCTGCAACGGTTGATTACACACAACACGATATAGTACAAGAAGCATCGATGCTGATAATTGGCGCGTTGGAACATACTCTTGGCTAGCCATTAGGAATTTGTTATTAATATGGCCCATTTTATACCCTTTTTAATCCATCCAAAGGTTGTATATGATCGCTCTTAGCGATAACACCGCCCATTGTGTCACCCTTTGTAAAATTTCTACATTTATGTCTGTAATTTATATTGTGTACTGTTTGCATAATTAAAAGGTATTCTATTCTGTTTACGATATCGACAACAAGTTAAGTAATATAAACATCACTCCTAAAAACAATTTCAAGAATCTGCGCCCCAGAATTCGACTAACGAGATTTTTCCTTTTGCGTACAATTTTAAACGAAGTGCGCTAAAGGATTACGATCAATTAGTGCCAAGTGCAAAACCACTGACAGCTGTCGCTCCGCAAATCAAACCAGAAACTCTCATCATTAATTTAACAGCTGGTGTTTGGAGTGAGAATTTATTTAAATAAAGCCGTGTTTGATAAGGATCGAATTGCGAGAAAGTGAGAAACTGCTAATAGTAAAGTCAGAAAAAAGATACTCAACCCCAACTTTGTGCCCTTTCAATCTTTTCATCAAAATAAAACTGGAGAATTTCGAACTTTGGTCCTTCGAACTTTTGTAGTTGCGAGTTTTTATTCAGCTAGCTCATTGTATAGTTTTCAATATCAGCGTGTTGCTGTATTCTCATTGAGAGAGAGTGCAGCCGCCTCTGGTCTGGGTGCCTTTATAAATAGGTGCAGTTTTCGTCGCGTAAAGTAAAACGCGGTAAATGAAAAACAAACACGGTCATAACAAAAGGGCGAGTAAGGAAAAATAAACTGTTTTTTAAAAGCATTTTCTAAAGTAACGCCTTCTTTAAAAGGTTTTCATTTGGAATCGTAATTACTTACAGAGTTGTATTGTAAATAAAGAATTCGGTATGAAATTCTTTCTTTGGGTTCCGTTTAGTAGAAAAATTGGTCTTTATAATGTGTTTGTTGCAAAACTCCGTAACAGAGAACCTGCACGCTATTTGCGTAACGCACTATCAATCTCAAAATTAATTATTTTGAAGGATATTGCTAATCCATTGCTGCTTTTGTTAAAAAAATGTGTCTGCTCAACAACGTAAATAACGCAATGAATGTTGTTAAACTGTCAAAATGAAAGCCATTCCTACTGTTAGTGTGTTACGCAATTACCCCGTTGGTTTATGCTTCAAACAATATTCTATACCTACATCACTGTAAACAATGTACCAACACAACGCACCAGGGGATTATATCGGAAGACTTATCTTCTGATATAATCCCCTGTTGCGACCACTAGAAATAATGAGGTGGTATATTAGATTTTACTGCAAAATAACTAACAAGACTGCTTTTATTTTTCATCTTGCAACTAATTAAGTATCTTGTTCCCTGTGCCTTGGAATAGATAGTGTATTTTAAGCCCAAGTTGGCTTACAACAGGCGCTGAGCTAGACTTAAAAAAAAAGTGTACACGTATATTGAATTACAGCGCAAAATTATATGTATTCCGCAACTTGGCTCCAAGTCTCCGCCGCGCTTGGATGGTTGAGCGAAAAAAGGAATTAATTTTGATCCGCATCGATACTGTGTAATTATTTCTTCAAAGGTTAATACAAACTTGGTTAAAGATCAAGAAACCGTTACCGCTAGACTACCCAAGTACCCATGCCTGTTAACGTCTTTCGTATCGCCTCGAGCAAGGGGTATTGTCCACCACGAGTCGCCCATAATCTTGGCTAATATACTTGCTTTTTACCGCAGACCTTCCAACGCACGCTGATACTACAACTGCCACCTATGCGGATGATACAGCCCTTTTGTCGGTACATGTGGATCCGGCCATAGCATCAGCCAACATACAAACCCACATCCATGAAGTGGAAAAGTGGCTAGATAAATGGCGTATTAGGGTTAATCAAGGAAAATCTGTCCATGTGACCTTCACCCAAAGAAGGCAGACTTGTCCGCCAATAAGACTTCATAATGAAGAAGTTCCTCAAGCTGATGATGCCAGATATTTGGGTATGCATCTGGATCGAAGACTCACCTGGAGAAAACATATCTGGACCAAGCGTAAACAACTGGATACGAAAGTCAGATCAATGTACTGGCTAATAGGTCGCAAATCAAGCCTGTCACATGAAAGCAAGATAGCTATTTACAAGACCATCCTTAAACCAATCTGGACTTACGGAATCCAACTGTGGGGTACTGCTAGCAATAGCAACATAGAGATTCTCGAAAGATTTCAAAGCAAGACACTGAGAGCTATGCTAGACATACCCTACTATGTAAATAACAAATACATACATGAGGACCTAAAGATCACTACCGTCAAACAAGAGATCGCTAGATATAGTGAAAGCTATCAGACGAGAATATCAACTCACGTCAATGAACTGGCATCCAAACTAGAAGGCACAGGAAGTGTTACACATTCCCGATTGAAACGGCATAGTGTCCCTACACTTACCGTGAGATTTGGTGACACCAGATGAAAGGGACTCATAGGAATTCCTTCCGCTAACAAGACATAGATCGAGATACCTCATCTGAATGGCTTATTGTGTAAACACAGATTGCCAAGTTACAGAATTCATAATAAAAAAAAAAAAAAAAAAAAAATATAACAAATGCGAAAGTCTTGTTAGTTTGTTATTCAATAGCGTAGCAAGGTAAGGAAAGCTGCGGAGAAACCTTAAAGACTCCTAAGTCTGTAGCACAAAGCACTTTGTATTTCCTTCCTTCTTGTTTCCCGTTATTGTTATGGTTCCGTGGTCCTTTGGCCGTGTTGCTTGAATGAGCAACCAACTTTTTCTCCGTGAGGATTTTAGTTTTATGAAAACCAACCTGGCTTTATGTCTAAAAGATGGGCACAGCATTTTTTCTATACAAAATTTCCTCACAATCGTTCATTCTTGAACAGCCTGTAATGGGAGCAATGGTGGCCCAGTGGTAACGGCCCCGACGACGACTTGTAGGTCGTGGCTTCGAACCCAGACAGCTGCTTTACTTTGTATAAATAATTTCATCACCACTGCTCTCAAAACGGTGAAAAAAAACATCGTGAGGAAACCGGCATGTCCTAGAACCAAAAAGTCGAAGACATGTGACATCTACCAACCCGCACTGGGCTCTTGTGGTAGATTACAGCCTACTCTCCTCACTAAAAGAGGAGGCCTGTGTCCCAGCAGTGGGAACATTATAGGCTGATTCTCTGAATCTACAGGTTCAGTAGTGAACGTTTGCGGACAGAGATAAGCCATTACGCTCCACAGGCTTTAAAAATAAACACTATCTCTTTCACTCAATCGCATTGTTATCAATGTCAAAAACACCAGGCGGGCGGCTCCGGTATTGTGGCAAGAGTATAAAGCTCGGGCGTCTTACAAAATGGTTGTCAGTGAGATAAAATCGCGGTTTTGTGCCCATAATAGGCATGAGACTGGAAGTGGACACGACGGTGACCCGACCCGGGGCACTTGCCCTTACTATCACGACATGGAAGTGACTTTATGTCACATCTTATTGTGTACTTTGTCTTATTACCTTTTCATTATGAGGTACTGCTTTTACGATGTAATGGCGAGTGTACGCTGATCGTTTGGTCGTGTTATTTCTAACGTAACGTTGTAACGTAATAAGGTTCATAAAAATGAAATTGGTAGCCAGTCCAAATTCTAGCGCCTGCATATTCAGAAGTAAGCTCATTCTTCAGCACCAATTCAAAGCCACATCTAATGGTTCACGGTATTTAATTCGAAACCTTATTGTCGCCATACTCTTTGGCCTTCTTTTGTTTGCCTATTTTGTGTCCCACTTGTGGTCCCACTGCTGAGCAAAGGTCTCCCCTTTTTTCTTTGCTGACCCTGATGCTGGCCCTGCAAACGTTATCAGATCGTCACACCACCTTCGCCGCGAAGGCGTCCAGTGAGTGACGATCTTCGCGCATCCCTCCGGCTGCATTCGTGAGACGTGTCCGGCCGACTCCACTTCAGCCTAACAGATTTTTCCCCAACATCCGCTCCTTGAGTTATGGAGCACAGAACATTTACATAAAATTAATAAATGCTAACGTAAATGATGGAATTTTCTACAGAAGCCGACCCGTCTAATCCCTGAAAATTTAATTTAATTCACGTTATTGCGGTGCTAAAAGTCTCTTTGAGCATGCTTCGTTTAGCTTGATGTATTTTTATCTAGGCATGTTTTTCTTGTACATGCCTCATAACATGGGCACATTAAATTCAGTCATCAATCTTAACTTGCAAATGTTAATGTAAGCAATAAGTTAGTGCTAATTACCTACGTAATAAAGTATGAAGTCTAGTTCTATTAATAAAAAAAAAGTCGGCGTTATGATGATGTGATCATTAATAAAGTGCTTATGCCTTTATTTAACGTCTGATTTTATTTCATCAGGAATTAACTCTTTAACAGCAAGCAATGCTTTAAGTTTTTTAGGCTTCACTTAGTTGTGTCGCTGTTACAATGTTAACAAGAGTTGTGTTAAAAGTTAAGACTTAACAGTTACGAGTTTCGGATCGTGTTTTAAGTACAGCTTTATCTTTTCCTTGGAAATATACATATATATGTACAGTCAACAAAGGAGTTAAGTATACAGGAGCGTCGGATATTGTTGAAGTTTACTAAGAAACGGGCGCGGTCGCAGCCTGAAATTTTGGAGGTGGTCACTCACTACACTAATAAAAAAAAAATAGGTATCTGGAATAAAATAAACATTATTGCACAAGACACAATTTTATTATTATAAATTTATCGCTGATATTATAAATTTATAGCTAGAAATTTCCTTTTATTATTTGTAAAATTTTTGAGATTTTTCAATTTGACCTTAGATTTTGGGGGGGGGTTATGTCCCCTGTGACCCCCCCCCCCCCTTCAGAATGCGCCTGCTAAGAAACCGATGGATATTCCCGAATAAAATTTTAGTTTATTAGAAAACAAACAGCTCATTTATTAAATTAAATTTCAGTCCAGAACATCCATCGGTTTCTTAGTAAACTTCAACTATATCCGACGCTCCTGTATACTTAACTCCTTTGTTGACTGTACATAACAGAGTAGGTACAGTTTGTTTAACTGCTGGGCCGTAATTATCTATGACACAATGAACGAAACCGCGCGAAATCAACGCTAGATTGGCGGGATTACCTAAGGAACTGACGTGGTTTCGAAGCAAGGAACCGTTAAGTCATCATCTGCCTGCCTAGCCTTTTCCCAACTACGTTGGGGTCGGCTTCCAGTCTAACCGGATGCAGCTGAATACCAGTATTTAACATGGAGCGACTGCCTATCTGACCTCCACAACCCAGTTACTGGATAATACGATACCCCTCGGTAAGACTGGTTGTCAGACTTTCAGGCTTATGAGTCTTGTGACTACCCGTAACGATCGTCAAAGATCCACGAATGGCAGCCGGGACCCACGGCTTAACGTGCTTTCCGAGGCACGGAGGGGTCTCAGTATGTAAATATGGTCACCCATCCACAGATCAACCGTGGCAAGAGTAGCTTAACCTGATCGATCGACCTGTGCGGTTGTTATTATTTAGCCACGGGCACGGAATCATTAAGTGGTCATAGTGAATTAGGGCCCAAAAACTGCTGTTTCCTGCTGCTACTGGTCTTTGTACTCATTGTCTGCTAAAGTCGACCTTATGAGCTTTCAAATATTTGTATTAGGTTTTTGTTTGGAAGAATGATTGATAGATAATGTATAGCCGGGGTGATGTCAAGACGTTCGCTTGGAATAAAAGCAGAAAATATAAAGTTATATGTTTTGAACACATACACCTGCTACAGTACTTTTGAAATAGACGAAACAAATAATGGTTCGGTTCCTATGAAGATGTGAGAGTTTAGTGCAGTGTAAGTGCAATGTTGTTGTTTCTCAAGTTCTCTACACTTTAAAAGGCTCTAAATTACGTTGAGGCAGCCCCTTGATACACTTCGTTGGTTGTAGGATCCAATTTATTTTCAAGTTTCTGCCACTTACGTTGTTCCGTATCTCTTCGTTGGATTAGAATAGTTAATTATGGCGAAACAGCTTCCAGTACTAATGAACCAATTCGCATTTAGATTTTGCATACTTGAATTTTATCACCTCCTCTAAATATTCGGTTGTAGGCTGTAGCTGTAGCAACACTGTAATTTACCGGTAGGTACTCGTTACAATATAATGACGGACAGATGTACGGATCCCTCGGCTCACAACAGGTGTGCACGCGCCTTAATTTTTTTTATGACTCCGCTTATACTCCGTCTCGCTCTTTCGAGATAACGACTATAGAAAGAGACACACAAACACAAAGCGACAGTTGATATCGAATAAAAATGTGTTAGATATTGTTAATATTTCATGTCAACTTGGGAGTGTTTTTATGTCATCGATGATGGATGACCATAGATATCCGTGGATGACAGTACAAAAATGCTTTTAAACAACCTGACGTTAGTATTAATTGGAACAGTTCGCTCACTTAAATAATTCGCAAAAAACAAAACTTAATTTTGGAATAAATTGTCGAACAGAAAACAACATTTGCAAATAAAGGATATTAATTAACGCAACCTGCAAAAGTACCGCATAAATATGTCCGCTAATTAAAATTAACTTGTTAAAGAAGTGCAAACCGCATTTTCAGTCACATCATAATTACTGCGGACAGCATGTTTCAAATATTTCCCGTCTCTCAAAAACCATCGGAACCCGTTCTTTGAGCAAAAAAAGTCGGTAAATTATATCGATATTATCGTGCATCGATACCGCGCGGGCCTCGGCGTGCGCTGCCTTACTCCCAGCATCGGCAGCTGTGACAGATTTTGTATTTTTTGCACGAATACACCAGACATCGATTTGCAATTTTCGTGCAAGTGGTTCCGACCTTTAATGTTCCTACCTGCTGGGCACGAAATATGTATTTATAGTATGCATCTGCAATTCTGCATTCAGTGTGAAATAATCCAATATTAACGACTTTCCAAGTAGTGTAATAACCAGCTTGTTAAATACACCTTTCAGAACAGGAAATTCGCAATCGCAAAAGTAACATCAAGTAGCTAACCTGCAATATACTCTCGACGTTCCGAATCGAATGATCCTATTCTGTAAGTACCTATGAAGAATTCAGCAACACTCAAACCCGAATAAAATTCAAGGCATTTTTACGCAGGATCATCTGATGAAAGGTCCGGACGTAATATAAAAGGAAGTTTTAGGAAAATAAGCTCACATAACACTGATAGGGGCGGCGTTACGTTGTTTTGTTTGCCACATTCACGAAATAAAATACAAAACCTCTAGACTATTTCGAAAATTTTCGAGATATAGGAATATTTTACGCATCAAACATAATGTCGTTACTGTGTTAGTTAATCATCTTCTGCCTCGTAAACGAAGTAGCACGAAATCGCTCTGAGGTTAGCCATCAGCCAATTCGCTGCGATCCCTCGATTAACTCGGTCACATGTGCCGTAAACATCTGGTTTACATCTCCAATGCCAAGTCTCCTATAACCCGAGCCTCGCAGGACATCAAATGCTCCATCGAACGTCACATAATGGCTTTCGGCCAGCAACGCGACGAAGTTACAAATCGCTTTTAATGTCGTAGTTTGCAGACTCGGAAGACAGCTGAGGTCAAGTGTTGAATATTCAGCAGGCGGTTTAAATCAAGCGTTGGTTTAATGGTGTTAGGAAGAAGTTACAGGTGGAGCTTTGCGAAAAGTTAAGTAATTTTGGACGAAGATGTTCCCTTCGATACCAACAAGAGAAACGTTCTTTGTCATTCCTTTAGCTTCGCCTTTCAGCCCAGTGAGTAGCCCAGTTAGTGAGCAGTGGTGGCCCAGTGGTAACGGCCGCGATTTGGGAGTTGTAGGTCGTACGTTCGACCCCAGATAGGCGCTTTACTTTGTGTAAATTATTTCATCACCACTGCTCTCAAAAAGGTGAAGGAAAACATTGTGAGGAAACCGGCATGTTATAGAATCAAAAATTCTAAGACATGTGACATCTACCAACCTGCACCAACCCGCCTGTGTCGCAGCAGTGGGAACATTACAGGCTGATAATGTTGATGTTATGTTTCAGCCCAATCTCCCTTGGTTTATTTCTTCTTTCGTATACTACAGTTTTTTCTCACTGCAGTCATGAATCAACCACTTCACGATGTGTTAATTTGTCGGCAATTTTCGAACTCGACTTATTGCTTGCGCCCACATAAATCTTGCGCACAATTATACCTCGATGAGATAATTCCTTCCAACTGTAACTAAAAGAAACATTCTCTGAGACCAATTACAAGCTATTACCTAACGTAGCCATGAATAAATAAGTTTTACGATTGTGATCAAGCGTGTCTGACTTTCTCGTAATCTGATGGTGGATAATGTCCGGTTATGAGCGTGGCATCAATCACCCGCGACAGGGATGGAAATGGCCGCATAATAGGCCCCTACTTTAGTGTGACCTTCGTGGACCTTCTTTTATCATGGCATTGGGGTAATCATGGTGTTGTTTCTTGGAAATCTGTCTATCTATTTTCGTAATGCTATAGCATAACTAGCATATTATAGTGTTCCCACTGCTGGGACACAAGCCTCCTCTCTTTGAGAGGGAGTGAGCTGTAATCTACCACGCGGGCGGTGAGCTGTAATCTACCCAGTGCTGGTTAGTAGATGACATGTCTTCGAATTTTTTGGTTCTTGGACATGCCGGTTTCCTCAAAATGTTTTCTTTCACCGTTTTGAAAGTAGTGGTGATGAAATTATTCACAACACAAACTAAAGTGACGAGTTGACTACCTACGGGCCGTATTAACGCGTACTTAAGCGTATTCTGACTTTTCTTGCGAGAAAAACAAAAAAAAATACTGTCTACTTGTTTTGGAGGAAAGACTTTCCTTCAGGCAAACTTATAGACAACTATTAGTTACAATTTGCCCGTTAGGTACTGTCGTGTCCGGAATAAGAAGTTTCTGTGTTATAAAAAGTTTAATCCCACGAATCACGGACGGAAAAATAAAATTTATTATTAACAGCTTCAGTAGCAGTATAATAGCGGTGTTTGAAATAAGTGGGATCTACTTTTAGAGAAACTATTTTTTTTTCTCTTTGTTGGAATCCTTAACTCGCCACAAGCTAAAGCCGGGCTTAACGATTAAATAAGCCTTAATAAGCGCTAGAAAATTCCATAAAAATCCGGGAAACGCCACAGACGGGAATAAAAACATCCTAAATTTATAATTCAGTCAAGTCCTGGCAAAGTGACAGTCCTTTAAACTCTGTAACCCGAGGCGAGTCAAAATTAAAGTAGTTTATACTCGAGGAGACAAAAATATGTTAGTGACATGACATGGGTGAACGGTGCTACCATATCGCCCCGTACAATAAAATCTACTATGTCTGCACTACTTTAAACTTGCGAATGGCGATTATCTGCAATATTTGGAAGCAATATACTTGGGCTATCAACTTAGGCTATCGCAGCCTTCTACTGGACATAGGCGTCTCCCAAGTTGCGAAATGCGGCACGACACCCTGACCTCTGCGTTCCATATCCAGTCAGCCCCAGCTGCAGTTGTAAGGTCCCTTCAGTCCATTTAGACATTTAGATGAGGGTCGTCCACTTTGCTTTTCAATTCGCGGTCAATCTCCAAATCCTCGTCTACATCAACACTGTCATCGGTTAGTTAGCTAAGTGCTAAGCTAAGCTAAGCGGGCATTATTATTGTCTAATTCTTGTCGCATATTGTGTGCATGGCTTTAACTTCAGACGGCGGTCTATTTTGGGAGCCAAATTGTTTATTTTTATATTCCCGACTTGTCCTAACAATAAATAAACGAAAGCACCATTTTACTTTTTATTTTTTAACCTTCGTATCCTATAGAAGGATGTAGGAAATGTTGGCAGTGTCTAAATGAGCGATATTTATTGCTTTTATTAACATAGTATATAGGTTTAACTATTTAATTAACTTCTGCATGTGTCTAGTTACAGAATGTAGTAGTGCATTATCAAGATTTATGTTCTTATTTGGTCTGAGATGATGTCTATTCTTGGTTTGGTGATCAAGTGAAAATTCTTTTCACAGTTTACTATTAAAGTCCTATTCTGCCAAAGTCTCACTGTGAAAACTTTGGTGAAGTGAGCTGTCAATAGTGTGCACACTCACTTCACCTAAGTTTTCACGTTGAAATTTTTACAGAATACACCGGTTTTTTCTACATATTTCTTCAGTGTGTCAAAAACGCTACGGTTTACCAAGCGTAACTTTTATCAAACAACGTAACGCATGCGTGTGCATATAAAAACATCACGCGTAGTTAACGCGTTACTTAATGTGATAACGCATAAACATGCGTGTTATTGTTTACATAATAGTTCAAACGAATCGAACGAGAACTATCGACTCAGGAGATGCATCGGAGTTGATTGGAAGTCACGGCATTGTGTCCACAATAACGGAACGGACAAAGGCAAGCATGGTTTAGGACGTAACAAGGCGCTTTAGAACCTGGATTGCACGGAATAGGTCAAATAGCACTTATTGCTCAGCGCTATTGGCACGTAGGGTCTAAGATCACAGACTATTCTTAAACTAAATAGAGAAATTATAAATATAAATTGAATTATAAACTTTATTAAGTTCACAACAGAATGTCGTACCTATGAAGCCCATCCTAAAAATACACTACCGGACATCCAGTATCTCGCATTATCATGCGCCCGCGCTTCGCAACTTATCGCCAGCGCGAGCGCCAGCATTCCTCTCTGCGGTTTGAACAAGGATAATTTGCCACGCTAAATATCCTGGTATTAGTCTAATGTGGCTGGGTAATAAAATGTTGTTTGTCACGTCATCAGTGGTTTTGAGTTGACTCCACACGACCATAACATTAAATCATAATTTATTATGTAATTTCACACTGTATCTTACTATTTTATTGTTTACTAGCTGTACCCGCGACTTCGTTCGCATGGATGTCGGAAAACAATAATCTGTCTCTTTACTAATTATTTTATAATTTATAAAATAAAAGTAGCCTATACTATACTATAACATCAGCTATCTGCCAGCGAAAGTTCCGTCAAAATCGGTCCAGCGGTTTCGGAGGTTAGCCGGAACAGACACAATTTTTTTTTTATAGAAGTTACTGTTATACACTTTCATTTAATTTTGCCATTACTAACAGACACTTCAATTTTATTTATTTGTATACATAGATAAAATACATTGAGAAATGACATAAGTACTATAATTATTATGATAACTATGTGTTTCAATAGACAAGTAAGCAATGTCACTACCTAGAAATATACATACATATTACAAATAGACACCTACCTAGCAATCAGTTCTTACTATTCATAGATAACTGGTAACAAAGTCATGCCGTATTGTCAATATTTCGTTAGAAGACAGTTCAATAACAAAATAATGTCAACTATGTGTAACGACATGACTTTTAGCCAATAATGTTAGATTATCGATAGACGCACTAAATCACGTTCCATTACAAAATAAACACTATGGCGCTTAATTGGTCTAGATAGACGTAATCTGCAAGCCTTGAGGTTTTACCTAGGTTTATTTTGTACTAGGTGTTGCCTATTTCACTCGCGTTCAATGGAAACTTCTTGCCCTTGTCCCAAGTTACTTTGGGTCAGAGCAACACGTTTTTTAGGGTTCCGTACCCAAAGGGTAAAAACTGGACCCTATTACTAAGGGTCCACTGTCCGTCTGTCACCAGGCTGTATCTCATGAACCGTGATGGCTAGACAGTTAAACTGTTCACAAATGAAGTATTTCTGTTGCCGCTATAACAACAAATAGGGACTAAAAACAGAATAAAATCCATATTCACTCTTCCTATTGGTCAAGCAATCTCGCCCCGTAGGTACCATCAGAAGAAATAGCCCGAAGTATTGCCAAACTGAAGTGGCAGTGGGCAGGGCACATTGCTCGCAGAACAGATGGCCGATGGGGCCGAAACGTTCTGGAGTGGCGACCGCGTACCGGAATACGTAGCGTTGGAAGGCCTCCCACAAGGTGGTCCGACGACCTTGTGAAGGCCACAGGAACCCGTTGGATGCGAGAAGCACAGAACCGGTCGAAGTGGAGGTGCTTGGGGGAGGCCTATGTCCAGCAGTGGACGTCTTTCGGCTGAAATGATGAGGTACCATCAATCATCATACCCTGCACCACATTTAACGGCAAAAAATCTGTAAAATATTAGCAGTCTTTCTTTATAAAATTACCCCTATAACGCTGGGTCGTTTGGACCAATACTCAATCACTGATAGCAAATGTTTGCCCATGTCTCCCGCCAATATACCTATCCTTCCATGTTAAACTTGGGTCCATTACTTTTAGCTAGTTATGACAAAACTTGTCGAGTCTTATAGTCTTCAGGTGGACAGATCACAGAACGATCATGTATAAGTTGTATGACTATCGTAAACTGCAGCGGAGGTCATAAAAATCCGAAAGGGTTACCGCTGGCCCGGAACATAAAGGGCTAAGGAAGGAACTCTAAAAATTCTCCACACAGCATTTAGATCTCTATTCTCATTATGCTGTTTGAGACAAACATCTGGGAATGCGTGTGACCAAATTATATTGTATGGACTATGGAATGAGTCAGAAATTTTTACGTGTGTAAATACTAAGTTGTATTTATTGTAAAGTGTTAATATGAATGAAAGACAAAAAAAAATGTTTCAACATAATTGCTGTCCAGTCACGGATATCGATGTCCAGTGGTGCTATTTTGTCAAAATCTTACCGTGAAAATTTAGGTGAAGTGAGCGTGGAATGAGCTGTCAATAGTGTCAATTTCTAGCAAAAACAAACTCACTTCACCTAAGTTTTCACGGTGAGATTTTTACTTAACGATGCCCCCTTAATATTAAACTTACTTATAATAAAGAAATAGTGATGCTTTGTCAAGTCATAAAAACCGTGCGAAGCAGGGGTGAGTTGCTAGTTTCCAATGTAGGTGCATGACTAACAGGTTGAAGCCCATCTCAATGGAAAAGTACTTATCACAAAGATGTTGTCCCCCTCTAGAAACAGGAACAAAACGCCACGTGCTCTGATCCTTTACAAATCCCTCGAGCAGTCGTGAATCTTTAAAGTACAATGTGCGTTTCGAGTACTACGGACATGACCTTTTTGAAGGCCATCAAGTAAATTATATTCTGTCTTGCCCTTCTGAGAGTAAAAAGGAAACGCCAAGAAAGTTCTGCCCGCAAAAAATAATTGTGCACCAGCTGCTCGTCAATACTTGCAAACAGCTGAAGATCGGGCAGCCTAAAAAATCTGGCAAATAAAGACATTCAGATCGACGTTAATGACTCTGAAAGTCTGAACATAAACAAATTACACAAATAAATATAATTGAATACCGCTCAATCAATAACGAAAAGCAAATAAAATGGCGATTGAAACACATCAATAGATTCAATTACCTGATTCAGTTCAGCCCTTATTCCCATTCAAACGAATCAATCTTCATTACACGAACATACAATATAATTTACTGTGAAAATAAATCTATCTACTAATGAGAAATTGATTCTAAAAGTATTTTTATGGGCTCTAACGTTAGTTTTATAAATAAACAATTGAACATTCCTGAGAATCCCCAAGACAAACTGTATGCATGCAGGTGCTGCATGGGGAACAATTATTTTGTGGTTGTACACATTTTCCTGGTACTAATATTGATGAAACGACATAACAAGCCTATTTTATGTTTAAATTAATTTAGTTGCTGATAATTTGGGCGCAAATCTGCCCTTCGTCACATCCTGAGCGTATTGACCTAAAACAAATCGAGTATGGTCCAAATTATGGCTAATAAATTGTGTTTACACACGTGGTCAGGACGTTGACCCGTATGCCCGAAATTGTAACCCCCTCAGCGAACACATGGGTTTGCTCAGGCTTAGACTGTGTTTGCACATAACTAGAGTACGTGGTTATGGTCGGGCTATTGATAGATGTGTGTATGTAATTACGATTTGTAGGTCAATTAACGTCCTATATTGGTTGTAAACTATTGCAAGGGCGTACCTATTTGTTTGCCCAGCGAGTAATTGTTGGACTCTGATCGATTACAAACAAAAACAGCAGTGGAAAGCCTCGTGCGTACAAGGTTTTCCACACTGTTGCGATACTCGCATTCCAGAATTCCAGATGCAAACTTATCGTAATATATAAAAAGGCGATCGAGTGCGTCCTACATTCGGATGCTCATCCAGTAGGGCATGTGCAGGGTACTAGAAGCGTCCACAAACTGTAGGAGAGCTCTCGACGTCATTTACGAGTACCTTCACGAATGGAGCTCCGGTTGACTCGTCAATTCCAGTCCGCTTCAATTCGGAAACGTGATCCTTTGCAATTGGGTTAGCTACCCTGTGACATTTGGAAAACGTTTTTAGGCATGTGTGGAATGCTAACGAACATCGTTTTATTAAGAAAAAGATAGTTAATAACGTTATTTTCTCTGAAACAAGACAAACTAAGCGTTACTAATACCACAACTAATACCCGACGCGATACAAATTATAGTAACTTTTATGGCTGGTAATACAATAATCTTACATCATCCTAACTTATAATATAAATGCGAAAGTAAGTTTGTTTGTTTGTTACGCTTTCACGCTAAAACGGCTGAACGGATTTGAATGAAATTTTGGCACACAGATAGACCATGACTTGGGCCCTTACCCAGTCCTTAATCGCAGATGAAGTCGCGGGCAACAGCTAGTAAGAATATAAAGACTTAATTACCATAGAAAAAATGTACTGTCGTCAATCTGAAATCTCCTTGTTCTGAAACATTGTAACTTCATTGTTGCAAAAACACTTTCGTAGCATTTCATTAGTTCATCTGGAACAAACGATAAAAGCAGTTGTAATTAATTAATTACACTAAGTTTTTCCTCCGCGATTCAAATTGAATTTGAAACGATTTTGCTTTGCAATGTAGAGCAGAATCTCACTAAGTTGCTATGCTGGCTCGAACAGTAGTCATTGTTTCTACAAAACTTTGTTCATGTCTCGATGTAATGAATAGTAAAATGCTTCTCATTTGTGTATTAGGTAAATAAAAAAGTAATTTAAGTTTATTGCCACAGACTTCCGAAATTAAAGTTATTTTATAATTTTGAGTTAATTTCTTTTTGAAGTCGGTTTAATTTTTTTAAATTACTTTTTTATTTCGTAATTTTTAGTTTTTGAACTAGAATTTAACCAAGATTTTGAGATGTTTTCCCTTTACCCGTAGCTCGTATCAATAAGCCAGGCCGTCACACTTACACGTTTTAGTGTATATCTTGAAAATTACTGAATCGATTTCGATGAAACTTTCACTGTTCCCTAAGTTGAAGTAAATGTAAGCCAATAAAAAAAAATGGTCACGATCCTATTAATAGTTGCGGAGAAATGCGTGGACAAACATACATACATACATACATACGTCTATAAAATTTTGTATATTTGTTTTTTCTAAGCCCTAATAGATTGTCATAGGTGAATATAATGCAATTCCAATAATATTACATACATACGTGTCGAATTGATAACCTCCTTTTTTTTTTAAGTCTGTAAAAAAGCTGATTGCAACCAATTCGGGAGGTGTAGTCTCAACAATCAACAGAGTGATTCGGCAATATTTTTCAAAACCCTCATTGACAGTGTCGCTTTCATGTACTCAATACTTTGTGAGTAATTATCTTAAGTAGGTACCAGCTTTTTGTAAAGATACTTAGGTACTTATCTTTTTTTATAATTTTCTTTTCATTGCCATAAAGTACCGCTCTGACAAGTGCCACCACATCGTTCGATGATACTTCATTAAAGTTACTTGCGATATTTTTTCTTCCAACGCATACACAGCCGTGTTTAGAGTCCTATTACTCAATCTAAGGTGTTTAAAACTGTCATGAAACCGTGTGTAATAGAATGGCCCACGTCGCGTGGCTCAAAAGTCCCGCTCGATGGCCCATAGTAATGGCTGCCGACACGCAACCTCTACTATCTTACTATTTTACTACTACGAATCTTTACTTCCGAGTATGCGGGCTAATTGTTACGTCAAACTGTTTTTGCTATCTTCGATTTTAATGATCCTCTCTCTTACACATATACCGTTTATTTGTTTTTTCGTGCACATCACGCAATGTTTGCTTTTTGCGCATTCAACGTGATCTTTCATTGCAGCCATTCTAAAGTTAATGTTCGTGACTTTTTTAGCCACTTCATTAGATCTTTTCAGTAATCCATTAGGTAGGTGTTTCGTTCGACGTTGTCTTGTTTTTTTATTTTATGTTTGTTGATTGACAAACATGACAGTGTGTCGACGGGTTGACAGTAGAATGGATAGGCTAGGAAAGCAGCAGAGGTTGTACCGTTTGCTTGTTGATGTTGTGTTGCGCCTCTATGCAAATACCTGGCATGCTCCCACAGATCGTGGTCACAGGCCATCAACGTAGTGTTGTCTCGAAAAGCTGCGGATTTTCTCACATGTTCTGTATTTGTCCATACATAACAGTTTGTTCCTCTGGGCTCTCGTGTGTTTGGACTATTAATGCTATGGTAATGACTTGTTACTGTTTCTTAGGAATGATTGATGAAGCATTACGCCTGTGATGGTTTTACGTTTTGTGAACATGGACACTATGTATATAAATATATGACAATAAGTGTTTGTCTCTTGTTTGTTGCACATCTATACTAATATTAGAAAGATATTAAATCTTTGAGTCTCATATAGTGTAGGGGGAAGTACCTACTGATCCGATTCCGAAAATTGTTTCATTAATGGAAAAGTTGCAATACCTATTGCCGAGTGTTATTGGATATATTTTATGTTATTTAAACAAGAAATTTCACAGCCATGAAGTCTCGGGCAGAAGCTTTAAGTGGTATAATTATAGAAAAGCGACCCCACTTTATTTGAGTAGACTTGGACCTTATTACAGACACTATTGAACACAGACTAAACACACTCGTTATCGGACATTTAAGTACAACATGCATTATTGTATACCTATATATATATTTATAAAACATACCTAATAAACAGTGAACTTAGATACTAAATGCTGTGGTTTTCCTTCCTACATTATTACTGACTACTGTACCTACCTTCCTGCACGATTCCACACATGGGAATTAATTTCGCTACTCCATCATTTTGTATTTCGCGGTTAGTCCTGACTCCTGATGCCCAAAAATGGATCGCTTTGTTTTGGCAATCGCATAATTTAAACTAACAGTTAGTTTATACCAAATTATGCGATTGCCAAAACGGAACTGCTTCGAAAATTCTCGGAAGGCAATCCCATCGGTAAATAAAGGTCTTTAAGCAAAGCTATGACGAATATAGTTTACGCTTCGATAAAACTCATTTAGTTCATATAAGTAAATTAAATTATACCATATGAAAATACTAACAAAACTGTCAAAGCTGTAAGCATTCATTTTTACAAATGTACAAAAATTGTCCCAAAATAATTCATCTAAGTTCTTTCAAATGAAACTTTTTTTTTGCGTTGTTTCTTTTTAGGGTACCAATTTGAGGGTAGTTCACATAATATATTTAGCAATCTTGACCCCAAACACCATAAAAGCAGCCCAAGGGGGTAATTTGCTTCGCAAACGCTTTGCATCCCCCTTCAGGGACGAATTTAAAAATAAACGAGATTGTTTTACGTTTCAATAAAATATTATCAGATTTTGAAAGATGTTGCGTGTTTAAATTACATCATTTTTCATTGCTAAAGGTTTTTAGAACTTTATAATTGTATGTGTAATGCTTTTTTTTTTTGTGATAGGGAACTCATCAAATTAATGACCCCTCCAGCTCTGAGTGGAGCGGAAGGGAGACTCTTTACTGACTAATGATGATGATGATTTTATAATGATGTGCATTGCTTGAAGAAACAATTATTGATAAAAATATTGATCAGCTGCTGCCGGACAGAAGGCAGCTTCCTATTGATTCCTCTTTATATTTTTAACTACCTTCTGCCCGCGACTTGGTCCGCGTGAAATTTCGTCCCCCGACCCACCGCGTCGCATCGCATCCCATCGCCCGCCCGCGCTATTACTTTGTTTTCACTTAGCGTTCTTTTTGCCTCGGCTCCCGAGGGTGGGTCCTAGCGTGGTGTTAAATAACCTATAGCCTCTACTACTCTTTGAAAAATTCTTTTGGCTATCAAAAGCAAAAATAATTTTTCAAATCCGGCTGGTAGTTTCAGAAAGTAGCGCGTTCAAACAAACAAACTCTTTAGCTTTATTATTAGTAGTATGATAGATAGATTTATATCAAATGCAAATACCATACCATAATCGGCCTATAATGTTCCCACTGCTGGGACACTGGCCTCCTCTCGGTGAGAGGGAGTGGGCCGTAATCCACCACGCGGGCCCAGTGCGGGTTGGCAGATGTCACATGTCTTCGAATTTTTGGTTCTAGGACATGCCGGTTTCCTCACGATGTTTTCACCGTTTTGAGAGCAGTGGTGATGAAATAATTTACACAAAGTAAAGCGCCTGTCTGGGTTCGAACCTACGACCTACAACTCGTAAGTCGCGGCCGTTACCACTTGGCCACCACTGCTCTCAAATGCAAATAGGTACTTTTTTCAAATCCGGCTGGTAGGTAGTTCAGAAGATTAGCGCGTTCAAACAAAAGAACAAACTCTTCAGTTTTATTATTTGTATCTATTAAAGGCTCCTTCAAACAGGCGCGACACGCGATAAAAACGCGCGTGACAGAATGGCACCGCAAGTCGCGCAACGAGCGGTGCCTTTGTGTCGCGCGCGATTATATCGCGTGTCGCGCCTGTTTGTAGGAGCCTAACAAGTAATCATTGGGTTCATTGATGAATTACCAAAAGAATATTAATCTTTGGTACTACTACTATTTACTCAGACAATAGATTGTCTAATAACACCAAATCAGTTGTTTGTTTGTCTATTTCGCTTCTGGGCTTCGTTAGACTTGTTTGCGTGTTAAAACAAAGCGGTTTATGTTCTGGTGGTGTGCGTAGCTTGGCCGTTGACCTCTGATCCAGGCTTGGAAGTGATCCAACTTAACGTTTTCGGGTAACCGAGCTCATACGATGCTGAACTGACACAAAGGATATGATGAATAGAATGATCTTATTCACTTGTCCGAAGGTCTGACAACCAGTCTTACTAAGAGGTGTACCCAGTAACTGGGTTGTGGAGGTCCGATAGGCAGTCTCTTCATGCTCCAGATGCATCCGGTTAGACTGGAAGCCGACCCCAACATAGTTGAGAAAAGGCTAGGCAGATGATGTTGGTCTTATTCACATGCAGAAGCTCCATTTTTTTTTATAAAATACGGCTATGATGACAGTATGACTCAAAAGATAAAAGTACTGAGAGCACCGTTTTCTTCCTCCGTATGACGTAATCGATCCCGGTTTCCGACTTCCTTTTGCACCGGGTTGACTAGGTCAAAGCGTTTCCTACCGACATACTCTTCGCATAACATACATACTCGAACGTACAGTCACCAAAAGAGATAAGTAACCGGAATCGTCGGATATTGTTGAAGTTTAGTAAGAAAAAAATATATAATCGTCACTGGAAAGGAGAAAATGCTAAAGCGCCATTTGGGCCAAAATTAGTTATAAATATATCGTTGGATTAATTATTTTTTTCTGTCGATCTGTTTAGGTTTCAAGACAATCAGTCTAAATTTTTTTTTTTGAAAATTGTTTAAAAAAAAAACTAATCCAGCGATATTAATTCATTTTGGCCCAAATAGCGCTTTAGCATTTTCTACTTTCCAGTGACGATATACATATTCTAAAACATCAATCGGTTTCATACTAAACTCTTAACTATATCCGACGACCCTGGTTACTGCTCTTCTTTGGTGACCGTACCTACATGTAGGTCGTGTCCATGAGGCTTGAGCCCTTATCTTCTTGACCGTCAATTAGGGTCCTGTTCAAACGCTCATGATGCTTCTTTACGGCTCTGGCAATGTCACCATGTTGTTAGGACAGTGTCCCAACAATTTGGCGCCCTTTTAGAGGTGTCTCTAGTTTGTTTTAATGATATGATGGAGATAAATCTTTACCCAACGTAAGGAAATCGTGCTCCCGTGCAGACGCTCACTCAATTTGTGGGCGAGGAATATGACTGTCAAAAGAATGCTGATATTGCTTGTATACTGGTGTCCTTGCGATGCAGAAATCGAATCAAGAAGACATGCGAGTGTTAAGTGTTGGGTATTTTAGTTACTAGTATTGCAACACCAACATTAAAATGTAAGTTATTATGTTATCTGTGGCAAAGCGCTTCTTCCAACTGTGACACTGGTCGAATACACACGTAACAATTACTTGACAAGTTGACACAAATAGGCGCGACACGCGATATAATCGCGCGCGACACAAAGGCACCGCTCGTTGCGCGATTTGCGGTGCCTTTGGGTCGCGCGCGACGGATTATATCGCGTGTCGCGCCTGTTTGAAGGAGCCTTAACGTTACCAGCACCTCATCAGCACCCACCACATAGATTTTTTTTTTAACATTACGACTGAATCGACAACATAGCGATGTCGGCGCTATAGTAGTGTAGGTAGGCAAAAAGTCTTTATGCATCAAAAAGCTCAGATAATTTGATATTCGTGCAAAATCAGATATTTGCGTGTTATGGTGCATTCTTCTTTGTATCGACGCGAGGTACTCGACGGAAATTGCTCATTGCCCCACACTTTTAATGACTACTTCCTTAATGAAAGCTTAATGAGTCCGCATGTGTGGAGAGGAATTGTTCACAATAATTAAGATTTTTGTTTTGGTGTTGCTATTCTTGTATCATTGGTATATCTATCTGGACTTAAGACATTTGTGGAAATATTTAACGAGTCATGGTTATTCCAAAAATCCGTATTTTTTGTAGTTATTTTTCTATTCCATGTTCAAGTCGTTCTTCAGAGTCGGACAACCTATTAAATGACCAATAATGGCGTTCATTATTCCTTGGCGCCCCTTCGTACAAACGACAGTAATAAATTATAATTTTCTTCCTCGCGCCACCTACGCATTCCAGGTTTATCCCTCATTTCTCGGCGTTCTACATTTCCGCGTAATCCTGCAATGGTAGTAGAAAGGAAAAATAATTCTTGTTTCATATTAAATTCCCGGCAAACAACATGAAGGAAAAATATATCTTATAAGTTATAACTTATAACAGACCTGAAATAGATACCTTTGGAGGAAATACCTTTTTGGTCTAGTTAGAAGATATAATTTATTTATTATATATTTTTAGCCTATGTTGTCCCACTGCAAGGCTTTGGCCTCCCTTTCCCCTTTAATAATGTAGGTAAGTACTGTAAAAACACGAAAATATTTTTAAACATTACACAACCTTAACATAGAAACTACAAATAACTATTTACACTAGGTACTAAACTAAATTACTAACTAACCACATAAATAAATACAAAAACAGGACACTTACTACAAATGGAAAATGCATCATGCATTCACACAATGACATACTTAGTCATTACATTTCCTCATAGCTACACCAAAGTCGGGTATATTGCGCCCAAAAATAATGTTTCATAAATACAAAGTAATAGATCCTTCCGCACATTGTTTCAATCATATTCAAATCAATTCATACTAATATTATAAATTCGAAAGTAACTCTGTCTGTCTGTCTCTGTCTGTATGTTACCTTTTCACGCCTAAACCACTGAACTGATTTCGATAAAATTTGGCAGAGAGATATATTGCATCCCGGGGAAGGACATAGGATAGTTTTTATCGACAAACCTCGAGGGCGAAGAAGCCGCGGGCGGAACCTAGTAATAGATCCTTCCGCACATTGTTTTAATCATATTCAAATCAATACACTTATAAGCACACCACGACCGGGAACGTTCGGAAACACTGGATAGCGTGACGTAATCAAATTATTAAAAAAATTGAAATACGTTTTGGATCCCGCTATTTTCCGGTGCCCGCCCAAAATGTCGCGGTGACCAAAATTTAATAATATTTTTGCTTAATAACTGTGTAATGAAGTTTTAATGAATGCACGTTGACATAACGTGCATTTAAATAAGTAGGAAGTTTGCGAATTTCCTGCACGTGTGCCAATTGTGACCCGTGTCGGTATTCCTCATTTATAAATGTCACTAGTCTCAATAACACTCATTATTTTCGCAGTACCTATTCGTTCTATCAAATCAATATTCATATTCTGTTACACAATATAATTAACCTGAAACCTGAATATATGCGGAAAACCGTGCGAATAAGTAGAATAATTTCAGATTCTGAATGATGCCTCTAACACTACATATTTATAAAATCAATTACCTCAGGGGATCGAGGAGAAGGGGGCGTGGAGGGGGTTCAGGGGATCAGACCGAAATAACTCCTCTGTAGCAATGTGACGCAAACAGGAAAAATATTTTTTTATTAATTATGTAAGTATTATAATTACTCTTTATGAAAGGAAAGTTTTGAGTATGCATGTCGATGGCTAGAGGAGTAGGGGAAGACCAAAGAGACGATGGATGGACTGTGTGAATGAAGATATGGTTAGAAAGGGGGTAACTACTGAGATGACGACTAATAGAGAAGTATGGGAGAAAAAGACATGTTGCGCCGACCCCAAAATAAATTGGGATAAGGGCAGGAGAATGATGACGAATTACACTGTAGTCGTGGGGTGCCTAAAGGAATATTTTCAATACTATCCGATGTTGAAAACAAAATTCTATGTATTATTAAACAATTTAATATCGCAGGCATTGTCATTTCCTACTAAAGAGATAACATTATGCCAAAATCCGTATCCGTCAGGAAGTTACAATATTTTTCGGTTTTTGGTCGTAAGTTTGATTATTTGTCTAATGCCGGTGAATCATGAAATACGCTCCATGTAAAAGCATCAGATGTATTCAGCTACATTCGGTTAGACTGGAAGCCGCCCCGACATAGTTGGGAAAAGGCTAGCGAGGCAGATTGGTAAAATATTTTTTTTAGATTACATTCATTTTGAAAGTGTTTCCACCTAGGATTCATAACGCAGGCGCCATCCGTAGCATCAACAAATATCATACCGTAAGCTGAAAGGAGCTCCTTACTAAGCGAAGTTATTTCTCGTTGAAAAATCGATCTCCGCCGGAAATGTCATCTTAGAAGTAGGGCAGACTCGATTCCTTTCTGCATCAATATACATATCTATACTAATCTATACGTTTATCATGTTTAGATATCCCATCACGTCTTCGGAGTTTCGCTAGCTATTTTAATTTGACCCTGTAGACATTTATTTAATTACATAATTAACACTAAAATATACATATTATATACAAGTATATAATAAAAAAAGGAAAAGAAAAAGATAGGTGCTCAGTGGGCATCAAAAAATTCGTCCGCATCGCTGTCAATGGGATGTGCCCAAAAGGCTGGCAGCATTACCACGTTGGATGGCAAAGCTTATTCTTTGGGCTAAAAATAGGCCAGCCCTCTGGTCACGTGAAGAGTCAACCAACCGCTTGGCAATGTCCCGAAATATTCGATGAGCACTCGGACCCCAAGGCCCTAGTGTTTCAACCCCAAACGGCTCAAACATATAGCTCCTAATAAGGTTGTTATATTTGCGCCGTTTGAGATAAACACTATATACTAATAATAAAAGCTGAAGTGTTTGTTCATTTGTTTGAACGCGCTAATCTCTGGAACTACCAGTAGAATTTGAAAAATTATTTCTGCATTTGATAGCCCAATTCTTGCGGAATGCTATGTAGACTAATAACCATCACTTTAGGATCCTTAGGAGCTGAGAAAAAACAAAAGAAGTCAGAAAGAACGCTAAGCGAAAACGAAGTAACAGCGCGGGCAGGCGATGCGATGCGATGGGGTGAGTCGGGGGAACAACAAATTTCACGCTATTGAAGTTGCGGGCAGAAGCTAGTAAATGATTAAGTGGAACAGGTGGTTACATTCTAACACTATTGCAGTATTCACCACTATCGTACTATACAGTTCTGACCTAGTTCTCCGCTTACATATTTTAACAACCACCCAATTTGCCAAAACCTATCCCGAAACTTCACTACTAGGCTAATTGAACATAAACACAGCTGTTGTCCAGCCTAATTGAACATAAACACAACAGTTGTCTGATAATATTTTAGCTGAAATACAGACCCAAGGCCCAAGACGTCAAGTTATAGCAATTTCAAATCATAGCAACTGGCTGAAAATGTTTCAACCAAGGACTTGAGGCAACTTATTATGATGCAGCTTCTGAATACCAGGAAATCGTTAATACTTTATGTAGAATAGTATTTTGCCGTCCAACATGACATGGAACTGAACACACTATCAGTAGTAATGGTTTTCATTTTGACAGTTCAACAACATTCTTTTAGTTATTAACGTTGTTGAGCAGCATATTTTTTGAACATATGAAGCAATGGATTACCAATATCCTTCAAAATTATTCAGATTGAGAATCATAGTGTGTTACGCAATTAGGGTTGCTGGTAATATCACCACTAAACTGAACAACAAATCGATCCAATATACCGAACGGCCTGAGGCGAATTCGGAAACTCAATATTGATCAGCCAATCGTGCCGATTCCCTTGTAAACAAACTAAACTAAATTTAAGTTCAGTGCATCTTTTTCTTTATATTTCATTAAGAAAAGGACAGAAGATAAATTTTAGTTTAGTCCTGTCAAATTAATCAGCGCCTGACACTACTCCATACAAGTTTCGACGTGATTAATAAGTACTAAAATTACGTCAATTTACGTCAGGCGCCAATTAATTTGACAGGACTATACTAAAAATTATCTTCTGTCCTTTTCTTAATTAAATAGAAAGAACAACAGAATTGGCACCATTAGCAGAATATTCACTAATTAATTATAAGAATGTGTAATGTACTCGATAGTTGCAAATGCAGTATCGGCTTTACAGCCTGAACCACACATTGCACTGCAATGAAATTTAAATTGAATGTAAAGAATTATTTAACAAAGTGAGCAGTGGCCCAGTGGTAACTGCTGCAATTTACGAGTTATAGGTCGTGGGTTCGAACCCAGACGGCGCTTTACTATGTGTAAATTATTTCATCACGACTGCTCCCAAAACGGTGAAGGAAAACGTGAGGGAACATGTCCTAGAACCAAAAATGAAAACGAAGTAACATCTACCAACCCGCACTGGGCACGCGTGGTGGATTACGGCCCACTCCCTCGTACAGAAAGGAGGCCTGTGTCCCAGCAGTAGAAACATTAGCATAATAATCATGGTAAACAAGGTGACGATTGGGCGTTAAGAGCAGTCTAAAATTAGAAATTATTTCCAATTAAATGACAAAGCTACTGTAACTTAGAATATTCGACAGCAAATTGTACATATTATTCCACACCTCTACCCTACCCTAACCGCACCGAAATCAGGCGTCAGTCTAGTTATTTTCAACAAACTTCAGCGCAGCAGCGCAGAAACTCAGTAAAAATATATGCCGGAGGCTCCAAACGCCACGATAGAAAACTCAATATATCATACCCATTACCGGTGAAAATATTCCCATCCTGATGCAACCTGGTTACTACTACGGGGAAATTATTGATATTTGATATCACAATACTGCGATGGGATTACGTGTTTCTGAGAATACTTCTTTAGAATACCTTCAACGATAGCAGTTTGTGCATGAAAGTTGTTAGGACTTTGTTGTGTGTTCATAAGTAAGGCACCTTGCTGCTACGTTTGGAAGATTAATGGCCGTATTATACGAGGGGTGCATAAGGACGTAGGGTTCCCCTGGTCGGATTTTGGAAACTGTAATAATGGAACCCTACAACACTGCTTCACAGGCTTCGCGAGATTAATTTTGACGGCTTCCAGAGCAAATCTATTAGTTGTATGAAATAATGTAGGGAGAATTCAGATGAACGAACACATTTTTCCCATCCTAATTTTATCCTAGGTATTATTAAATATGCCTCAGTAGCAATTAAATCAGTCCCAATATAAGAAATTCATCCACCGTAACCACAGTAACGTTTATGTCCAATTTACGGAAAGAAAAACAATACGATCACGTATTGTTTTGCCCATAACAACAACAACAAACAATAAATAAAGTCCTAAACATGTATAGAGACAAAAGCACTTATGTCATTATTTCCTTTTCAGATCTTAAACAATGAGACGGCCGCAACGAAGCTAATTCATCGCGACACGTATCAACTGAGCAGGTGGGTTCGAGGGTGCGTTACGTCTCGGTTACGTAACACCTGCTTCTATAAAGAACAACTCATTTGTTATCTGTGACACGATCGCAATCAGCCTCTTTTAGAATTGACTTTTTTTTTAAACTCGATATTGCCTTTGTTGTTCCACTTTTAACTTTGATAACACTAACAAGGTTACCATTCTAAGATATTGTTGAATAAATCACTGGCCGCATACCGCATCACTGACGTCAATGAAGTAGAAAAGGACTCGGGAATGCGACACATACATACATTTACAATCGCAAAAGTCCTTTATTTGAATTTTCGCTCCATACATGAACTTGCAAACAAAGGTCCTAGTTAAAACCTCGCCTATCACCCATCGATACGGTATAAGGCCCAGAACTCAATGCATCAATAGGACCATACTGGCGACTACAATAAACAATAGGCTGATTGTAATTCCGGATGGCACGTCTTGAGGAAGTTGTACTAATGTCGCGGTGACGGCGGAATCCATACTTCTTGTCATCGTCGACATACTCTTTAGCGCCCACCGCTATGGGAAATAACTTCCGTTCGATTATTTCTAAATGGTTTTGTGGTTTGGCATGGGAATGTTTTGATTAATTCTTTTTTTGTGTGACCGCCATAAATGTGTGAACTGAATTAAATGAGAGTTGTTTAATGGAATGAAGAGAAAGCTAATACACCCTATAAAAATATAAAATGCTTAAAGGATACAGTAAACAATAATTTAAGGAAATAATCCATATGAAGAGGGGTAGTTACCTAAATTAGGAACCGATAATTAGGTAAGTATATTTTTAGGTTTTAATTAGCATTTTCCTTGTTATTGTTATGTTGATGGAAACCTTCATCGAATGACCGATAGATAGCAAGGGTAGCAGGAAACTTAATGTAGCGTATATTATTTTTAATTGTTTTTTTTAGAAGATTTTGATACACTTTATGTATGAATTATGATACTTGTTTCTATGAACAGATTTTGAACATCTGCGTCTGAACTAGATATAAAATAAGTATGTTATATTTCAGACATCAGCACACTTCCCCTATTGTAGGCGACACTCAGCAATTAACTTAGTTTGACCTCTATACACATCTATAAACACAACGTTTGATCATCAAAATATCACCCTCCTGTTACTTTTACTATGGTCCAAACCCCTAAATTCATTAACAAACATTATCACTCAAGAACTCGCGTCTTTAAAAAATAACACAAAAAAATCACACGCGACATACGGGTTCACTAACCCTAAACTGCTGACGGGTATATTAGAGGCTCGCACGCCTCCTAACTCTACGACCACTTGAGTGCGGCCCAGATTTTTTCTCCATTCATAACAAGCTGGTCTTTCTATTAATTACTGCTGAGACGAGCTGTTCGTGTCGTTATTTCTAACGATAGCAGAGACAGCAGTATGTTGACATTTTGTAGATGAAGATTTATTAAAATAATTTAACGAAAAATGCCTTTAAAAGCACTTGCAAAATGCAAATGCTGAGCGTGAAATTAGCAACAGCATCATGAATGTGAAGTAAAAATACGACGGCTACGATTACTTATTCATTTTATGTTCCATAATTGCCCCAACGTTGTTTTAAATTCGTAACTCCTCCGTAAAACACCTTGAAAATTGTTCGACGTCAATGGTAACTTTTTACGTCAGACTACTTAAAAATTTTACTTACGAATTCATGTTAGCAAACCTTTCAAGCGAGCCTTAACCCTCACTTGCCACTTAGGATCTCACAGACCTAGTTCGTGAGCATCCGCGACCTAATTTTCTGTGTTCTCAGCGTTTCCCGCAGATTCGTCTGTTGATTAGTTAACGTTAGACTCCTGTCATGTAAATCGTGGAATTCCGAACGTTTTGGTTTTGTGGTAAAGTCAAATATTTGTCTTTGACAACTTGTTAGCTGCATCGACCAGAGATTTTGTTTTCTTCTCAATGTGGTTTGTTGTTTCGCCGTCTGATTGGGAGCAAACTTATTGTCGGTTTTTGGTAGAAGCGTTTTCAATCAGCCAAAAGTGAGTGAACCTCGTTTTTGGTTTTCCTTTTTGTTAATCAAAATTCTCCCAACTGCTTCTGTCTTCTATACTTTACTGTAATCTCTTATGATAGCCACAAGAATTTGATTACTCATCAAAACGCGACAAATCTGTCGACGTGTTGGCCATTGAATCCTGCAAATGGTGGAAGTGTGCCGAACTAGGACACGCTTTGAGAGTGAAACCGGGTACACTGCGGGCTATCCAATGCGGGTGCCGTCAGTCTCTTTGATGCGTGTTTACGTGTTATCGTGTGGAACATTGGCCGTCTAGCTGCTGCATGCAACGGTTCTTCATTTAAATTGTATGCTGATGTTCACATGTTTATTTCTTTGAATGTACCTGGCTTTTCGCGGAACTATAGTGTGACACAGTGGGTTCATTACATCTCCTACAGGATCACGACATACAAATTAGTGGATCATTTGTTACTTTTCCTTCCAGATAGAGCTTGACATATTGGTGTCGTGTACAATTTAGTCGAATCACTAGCAATTAAAAGTTTAATCGATTTTAAATCGAGTCACATTGTTAGATTACCTTCGCTCATTGAAGTTAATAGCTCTAGGTGGGCGTATGAAAATACATCGATTAACTCTATTCAACAGCCTTATTACCTGACGCGTCATTGAACGTGAAACAATCCAGCCTTAATTACTATATAAGGGAGCAGTGAATTAATTATAAAAGCAACGTAATTATCGTTTTTACTGATAAATGAACATGTTTCACATGTGAAAGACCATGCTTTTGTGATAAGAAAAAATTGCTTAATACAGTTTTATGGCTCATTTTTGCTAGAAATTAATATACCCATGAATATAAGATAATTATACAGGGTGGCATCGACGCGCATACTGTGCCAACCATGGATTCAGTAAATGATTCTGAACCCTGCGTGGCAATATTTCGTCGGTTATCAAAAAAATATGGGCTGTTTCATAGAAAAGTGAAAATGTATGGGACGGCTATTTTTTTTTTTACTTCCGACGAAATTTTCAACCCAGTGTGTCCAGAATAATGTACTGAATCCATGGTAATAGGTAGCACATCGATGTCCCTGTCACCCCCTGTATGTAATGTAAAATGTTTTCAGATTTTGCGCTTGGCTTATCCTTGACATATACACGATTATTTGCCTAGCATCAAACATACAATGAGCATGTTAGAGATATATTATAGCTGGACAGAGCAGTAAACAACTCTTTAACACGACACGTTGGACAGTTGTATTGTCACAGTTCGTGTAGAGCAGGGGTGCGGCTTGCCCTTTATTTACATATATTTATATTATATGCGTAATCATTTTTACCAGTTGACCTAATTATATTTGCTGGAAAGGTGACGTAATCACGTTTACCACCTAAGTTGAAAAATAATTGTGGTTTACCTTTCAAAGCGGTGATTAAATATTACAAAATGTTTAATGGTTAAATTTATCGCTTTATTTGCCGTAGATAACCAAACCCGTTGTTTCGCCAAATCAGTTTGTAGGCACTTCCGTGACGATAATTTAAACAGAATATTGCTAATTCGCCAACATAATTTGTTTATGAATATTCCCAAAATTTCCATGTGAACTCAAAATGATATTAGCTCAGAGTAATCATATTCGACGGAAGTACGCTTCATACAAAGGGTTGGTTGCCGGAACCTGTGTCACGTCTGATACAGATTCAGAAAGAGGTTTCATTACTGAAAGCAAAGATAATTTTCAGAAGTGTACCTATTACACTGAAAGAAAAATCTTTAATTTGGGACACACAGGAAATACAAATAGTAAAATAGGAGCATTTAAAACTAACAAAGTCACTGAAAACAGACACTGACACTGAAAATTCCTGTGACAACTTTAACAGAAGAGAAAATTGCAAATTGCGATGGAGAAAAACCGACTTGAACTTTTGAGCAGCTATAAATTATACGTATAATGTCATTTCGTAAACAAAAATTTGATAAAACGTAGCAAGGTAGTTATTTTTTCTCTATGTACAGGGTGAAAGGGACATTGAAGCGCAAACTGGTGCCATTATAATATCACTACATGATAGACCCACATGCACTCTAATTGCGTAACACACTATCAATCGGAATCTGAATCATTTTGAAACAAACTGCTAATCCATTGCTTCATAAGTTCAAACAATTTGCTTTGCTTTGCCTGCTCAGCACGTAAATAACGCATGAATGTTGTTGAACTGTCAAAATGAAACCGATTCCGATTGATAATGTTTTACGCAATTGCCCCGCAGGGTAAAATAATTTCGTTGCGTATTAAAAAATCGTCGGTCAATTTGTATGGAACAGCACATTTCTTTTTACTAGCCGACAAAAAATTTCGGTTGTGTCGATGTTACATCGTGTAGGTACTTATTGCAATATCGATTTGTTACGAAAATACATCGCTGCTCGTGCATGAGTTTTAATTTAGTCTATTTTAAATGGGGTCACAGGTCGCCAGGTAATACCCGAATCTGGGACGTCGACTATGGAAACTTTTGACCTAATTGCGGCATCAAAAAGGAAATACTATTAATATGATATAATGTTAAAGTTGGGAGCGGCTAAGTTCGTGTTTAAAGTGTATTTTTCCATTTCAGTGTGGGTAGGTACTAGGTACTTCGTTTTCATTGCTGTCTATTTTGTTTAACAACAAGACGCGCGGTGAAAAAAATAAAAAATGGCATATTTGAAGGACACTAACGATGGGGTCGATTCTGTTGTTCACAAACTAAACTAAATTTAAGTTCAATGCTCTTTTTCTTTATATTTCAATAGGAAAAAGACAGAAGATAAATTTTAGTTTAGTCCTGTCAAATTAATTAGCACCTGACGATAATTGACGTAATTTTACGCAAGTTTTTAATCACGTTTAGTTAAACTTGTATGGAGTAGTGTCAGGCGCTGATTAATTTGACAGGACTAAACTTAAATTTATCTCCTCTCCATTTCTTAATGAAATAGAAAGAAAAAGATGCACTGAACTTAAATTTAGTTTAGTTTGTGAACAAGGGAATCAGCACCAATATATTCTGTCGAATCATTAAATGATTTTGGCACGATCACAAATTCACAAGCAAGGGTTTTGTTTGAATTATCTATCCCACGTTAAGCTACGTAGAAGAGCAGTGACCGCCACATGACGGCCGCAGTGACGGCTGTCATGAAAATGGTGACAGCAGGATTCGACTTCACCGTGTTAAAAACACTCTCTAGAGAAACACACCAACTTACTTTCATAAATAACGTTTGAGTGACGTCATTTCGCAATAAATGCGGACGCTATGTGGCGGCCAACGCAGTTTTAGAAAACCCTAGCTTTACGGGCAATAACGTTGAACGCCAAAAACAGCCACAATTTTCAAAATGGTACTACGAAGTTCAAACTGCAATGGAGAACAAACCAGGATATGTGACTAGTCCCATCACCTTTGATCACGACACTTGTTTATCAATTGTCCCGACAACTTCACGCATGCGTAATAGAACACACTCAATACAGCAAGATTGCCTTTAAATTGGTCTTGTTTATTTAACATTTTAGCTAGAACGATGAAATTATATCAAAGTTAGCAATTTTCATGAAAGGTTTCTCTCCTGAAGCCTCCCTGAGTGTTTATAGTTTAGTTTATACCAAGTACAACCAAGCTTCAGAATTCCGATACTGTAGGCACGTCTAACCTAATTGGTTAACGCGGCCTGCTCCTGCTCAAGTATTGGCTTAGCAGCATACAACCTAGACGTTCATTGGCTTAATTACTTTGTAAGAAATCCGTTTTCATTTACATGTGTAAATTGCCATTGTTGTGGGATGTTGAAACTCAAATATTCCCAATCAGTAACACCTTGTCTTCTACACTGTTGACGATTGGATTTTTTTTTTCCCGATCGTACATATAATTAGTTCAATTTGTACGTATGCTTAGTAAACTCTTGAACTAAGCATATGTACGATCGGGGAAAAAATGTTCTGTTCGTCAACACTGTAAACGAAACTTTTTTTTTTTTAACAAGTGTTTACTGATCGGGAATTTTCGATGAAACTGACAGCTCTTGAACGCGGTTTAGATGCACTGATCGTGTTTTCCATTGGTGAAATTGTGACTTGGTCGGACTTTTTTTTTTTTTTGTGGATCGGAAATCATCAAAATAAATGACCCCTCCCGCTCTGGGTGGCTTAGTCGGACTTGCACATGAAGTAACATTAAATTATCGCAACACATGTTAATTCAGAATGAACGACCAAACAAATGCTCTTGCAATAGATTTATGGCCTATTAAACTTTTAATTGGTCCACATAAGAGCTGAGCTAACCGGACGGTTTACGTTCTCTAATCGTTTACTGCCTACTTAACGTCCCGTAACCGGTAGTTAGGACAGCTGGTGTTAAGATTAGTAATGCCAGCAATAATTAAATTGTGCTGTAGGCTAACACGTCCTCTCGGGTTTAGTCGTAATTGTGATAGCTAGCCGCATAATGCCGATGGCTACGCTTGCTTGGTTAGTATTCATATCTTTAGTTCTATGATAGTTGGTGAAGACATGATTGCTAACCAATCAGCACATGCTTACCTTGGATAGATCTTATCTACCTATTACTAAGCTCCCACTGTCCGTCTGTCTGTCAGCGGGCTGTATCTATGAACCGTAATCGGTAGACAGTTTAAATGTTTACAGAGTAATATCTCTATTGCCTGTATTGCTATTTTTTTTTTGTTAGCCTATGCTGTCCCACTGCTGGGCAAAGGCCTCCCCCAAGTCCTTCCAGGAACTCTTTTCCCGCGCCACCTCGAACCAGTTCTCGCCGTACGCGTCCAGGTCATCTCGCCACCTCTTTCTGGGCCGGCCATATTGCTATAATAAGAAATAAAATAAAGTTAATAAAAATTAAATACCGAAATCCGTTCAGTGGTTTAGGTGTGAAAAGGTAACATACAGACAGACAGAGTTACTTTCGAATTGTATGGATTGATCAAATGAGGATCTATTTGACATTGCCTTATTTTATATTTTTTCACTATTAAAATCTCGGTTTCTTGACTCTCTTTGACTTTATCACTAACTAGCAGTGCCCGCGACTTCGTTCGCGTGGATGTCGGAAATTAATAATGTGTTTCTTTACTAATTCTTTTTATTTTCTTATAACATTACACATTAGCTATCTGCCAGTGAAAGTTCCGTCAAAATCGGTCCAGCCGGTTCGGATATTGGCCGGAACAAAAAAAAACAGACAGACAAACATTTAAAAATTGTTTTTCTGTCAGTTATAAAAGTACCGTGTATACTTTCATATTATTATGCATTTAATGAAAAGCTGTTATTTTGACATTACAAACAATTCAATGTTATTTATTTGTATAGATGATGATGATTATTGTGTTTACAATGTTTATATTGTACACTTAAAACAATGGCATTTACGACTTAATTTCCAAAGCTTTCCTAAGCACACATACAGTCATGTTATTCCTAGAATGTTTGATAGTAACTTAACGAAAGCCAAACACGGCGTATGGCATGTGGACGAGCCCGATGCCGTCGTCTAAGGCATTGTCTTCGAAGCCAGCCAGACAATAGAGCGCCCAGACTCAGGACATCAGACCGCGGCTTTCATCTAGACCTAGACTTGAATGATTACATTTAACTGTTCTGAAAACAAACAAAAACTTTCAAGCTTTCCCTTCTTTTTGTATTATTAACAATGGATTCAGTTGAGAATACTTTGGAATCTGAGAGTGAGAGCTGTCTGCTTATTATTTCGAATAACAATATTTTCGGGAAAATATCTAAGCAGATACCTACCGAAGTTAATAAAACTATTTGCGATGGGCAAATACAATTTTTCGAGGAAACTAGCGAAGTTCCGTAGGTAGTGTACCTATTTGGATAACTCTGTGAATGCTAACGGTGTACGGAAAACGTGACTATTGTATATAATATACCTTCGATACATATGCCATTTTTTGTCAAGCTTTTTGTTTTCCATCGTTGATTGCGTAATATTATATCATAGGTAATTAAAGCGCTACCTCGAACATCTAAAATCCTCGAAAACCTACTAAGCGAGCGAAAGTGATGCAATTACTTTTGAAACGCAAAAGAAGAGTGATGGCTAAGTGTGCGTGCGCTCTGAATAAAACGACGTATGTGCCAAAACGAATTTACTCCTTTTTTAACAAAATTAATTAATTAAATTTAAAACTACTTAAATTAAACTTTGATATGATAATTCTCTATGTTTTAAAGTAAATTCCATTGAATAACTCTTAAGCGTTACTCCGTGATGTCGAAAAAAGTAAAAAAAATTGATATAACTTTGCAATTTTTTTGTATCGAGAAAAATTCATTCAATCGTATTCCTTTTACATGATACTTGACCAAAGAGTCAAAAAACATGTACCAAAATGTTAAATCCCTATTCCACATAATTAACAAGTTACACGAAAGAAAAACCACATATTTTTCAATATAACTAAATGAAACTAAATTATTCTTATCTCCTTATAATCATTCTCCTGCCCTTATCCCAATTAATTTGGGGTCGGCGTCGGCGCAACATATATTTTTCTTCCATACTTCTCTATTAGTCCTCATCTCGGTAGCCACCTCCTTTCTAGCGATAACATCTCTCACAGTCTATCCATCGTCTCTTTGGTCTTCCCCTACTCTGCCATCCACATTCATACTCAACACTTTCCTCTAGACATTTTCCTCATTCCTCCGCTGCTCCGCATCACATGTAATAAATTACCAATTACTTATTCTTATCTTCAAAAATCTTTCATAAATCTTCCACCTTAGTGCAGCACTCTAATTGCGTAATCAATCGCAATCTGAATGATTTTGAAGGATATTACTAATCCATTGCTTCATATTATTGTCTGATCAACAACGTAAATAACGCAATGAATGTTGATGAACTGTCAAAATGAAAGCCATTCCTGCGGTGCTATTCTGTAAAAATCTCACCGTGAAAACTTAGGTGAAGTGAGCGTGGAGTGAGCTGTCAATAGTGTCAATTCCTAGCAAAAACAAACTCACTTCACCTAAGTTTTCACGGTGAGATTTTTACAGAATCGACCGGCTACTGTTAGTGTGTTACGCAATTACCCCGCAAGTACCTACTTCTAGAATCATATCTAGCAAATATAGGAGACAGCTCCAAAAAAAAAAATTCTATGTGTAGGAGCTCAACAAGGTAACTTCTCTTCTTAGTCTGCGAGCTCAACTGTCACTAATGAGACAGAATTACTTTTTCTATTGCTACCTACCGATGTTTAGGAGATTTCGCGACATCGGAGCAGATATACAATCGCCTCTTTGCTTCAATAACGTGGTAAGTCCGACAATATTTTCAGTCACTCCGTACCATCAACCACTGCCTATTATGATCGTCGGCGAGTCTTCCACGGCTCGAGCACTAAGTAATGTTTTCTCGCAGAGGGAAGCCTTTGTGCCACAATCGCGGGCCCATTCGAGCCGCGCCTTTTTTTTCTCCTATTCATCCCTCAGGCTTCACTCCGTCATTACTACGCACGTCACAGATTACAAAGATGTATTGTGCGACGAATCCGTACATGTCTGTAATCAGAAGCTCGAAATAAATTTAGGAAAAGAAACTGAAACCGAGAATTCAGCACACGACACTAAAATGTTTAGTCGGTTATCAAAAAAAAAATCTGCTGTTTCATAGAAAAGTGCAATACCTACGCGGTCAAAAATCGAATAAGTAGCGTTTTCTTTTTTAATAACCGATTAAATGGCAACGCAGGCAGCCGGTCGATTCTGTTAAAATCTCACCGTGAAAACTTAGGTGAAGCGAGCGTGGAGTGAGCTGTCAATAGTGTCAATTCCTAGCAAAAACAAACTCACTTCACCTAAGTTTTCATGATGAGATTTTTACAGAATCGACCGGCAGGTCAGTGGAGGAAATATTTCGAAATCGGACATGAGAAAAAGTTTTCATTACTTAATGTACAAATTAAAAGTAAAAAAATCTTCGTCACAAAAATTTTAACCCTGTCGCCTCCGCGTAGTTTTACTGTACCGTCAATAATGTCACATGTACACATCATTCTAACGTGAATGCGTGACGCGTAAAAAACTAACATCAAGCTGTATTAACATCTGTCCGTAAAAAAATAAGCAGAGTGAATGAGTGATGAGTGATGAAACGACTTTGTCCATTTATCATGAGACCGGAACATTTTTTTCGTAATTATAGATCAGTGTTAAGTGTTAAAATGACTATCTTCCGTAATGTTTCCTTTTAAATTGGCACCATTCATCATTGTGATTCTGCACTATTATTTAATACAAAGTTTACACACTTCCTAAAATGGAAATTCTTCTGGCTTTTAGAGTAAATCTACAGTTATACACTGTAGATTTTTAAAGTAACTTTAGGGCCTTCCCAAAGGTCGTAAGTTTTTTATTGTGCTCGACGGGTTTCACTTACCCACGAATTGTTAACAAAACGATGCTTTCGCCGAGTCGGTCACATGTTCCGCATATACAGCATTTTTCACTCAGGAATTGTCGTCCGATCAAAAATCAATCGTCTGTCCAGGACCTGAGAGTTTCAATTCAATGTTAAAATAGCGTTGCAGAGTAAGCCTAAAGTCATGGGTTAAATGCTTTATTCAATCTGCGGCCGCCAACGCAATTGTTTCTATTCGCTTAATACGACCACCCTTGATGCTACTGAATTTGTATATTCTAGTCCTTAACACCTTTTATTAAAGCCCAATGAGACTCCTAAGAATTTTTGCAAGCATTCCAACGCACAAGGATGTGAGAATAATCAGCCATTTCTATGTGTGGGGTCCCTGAATGGCCGTTAATGCGTACATTTTCGGGTCAGGCGACAATTTTTCTACATCAGAATAAATTAGGTCGCAGACTGACTGTGACACAGATATAGGATTACTAAAAGTTAACGCCCCTAATCCGGGACAACTTTGTAAAGAATGAAAATATCGGAACTGGCATAAAGAAATCAGGGCTGTTACCTACAAACAAGGATTTATTTTGGTGTAGATTCCTTTGTGCTATACATAGAAACAGTCTTGTATGAAAATAAAGCAAATATTAACATCGCAACCAGCTTTAGTTCCCGACACTACGTCGAGACAGGTCCTTAGATATCGGCTCCGGCGTTGACCCTCGAGAATGTGAAGATCACAATAATTAAATTAGTCACACGATATCACTGTGTTTGACAGCTGATAGTATCTAATTAATTGATTGATATATCAATCAGTCTACGTATCTTCCTTCCAACAATTCACGGGAATCAAGGCAGAACTACATCATCTGTGAAAATTTCAACTGTCTAGCTATCACGGTTAGTGAGTACATACAGCCTGGTGGCAGACGGACAGTGGAGTCTTAGTAATAGGGTCCCGTTTTTACCCTTTAGGTACGGAAACCTAAAAAGAACTAGTACAATGCCGACAGTTGATCCAAGAATATCCTCATTCAATGGTTCCTTCCGGATTAAACATTCGGATCAACAGTCGGGACTTCTCGACTATTTGTCGGACTTGAAACTTCTTCTGACTTTAATCCCGAAGCAGAAAATAAGATTGAAAGATATGAAAGAGCTTTATATTTAATTTATTATTGAATGCAGCTTAATTATCTCATTTCACTCAAAAAGCAAAGACGATACATTTAAACCGGTGCATTTGTAATGGCATCTATTTCAGCTGGAGCACGTGCCAGTTTTTACGGCCATTAGATAACAGGAGATAAATTACGGAGCGGCGCGGGCGCAGCTACCGCGCGTGCCACGGCGGGATTATAAAAATAAAAATCAAAACTTTTTGGACGGATGTTTGGGTTCATGTTACCACAGAAAGTTGACTAATCGGTGGCTTGAATTAATGGCCACTTTAGCGAGGATGTGGTGACTGCTTTTGATATAATTATACGCGAGACTATAATGAATTCGTTAGTTCTTCTTTTAACCACGGTCTGTTTAAAAGAACTGACGCTCCTCTTAACCGAGAAAGCATCGCATTGCAGCGCTATTCCATTATTTTTCTTTATGTCATCGTAAGATAATCTTTCCTTTATACTGCCGCGTACATCTGAGTCAGCGCCTCCACAACAAATGAAACAAACAGGGCAAAGGAAATGAAGTGTCTGTGTACCTCTTTTATATTGTAACATTGTCAGGTCACAAAAATTATAATTGCTTTCCAATTTCTAGCTTCCACTCGCAAAAAAAAATTTCTTTTCCATTTGAAAATACTTTTCACCGCACACAAAAGGTGCTTCAGGACGATCAAATAACACGATTGCTTATTACATTCTGTGGACACAGACGAATGCGGGTTAAAGGCCAGACAAGGCCGAAATTCAGGGCACGAAGGTCGTAGCAAATTTCTTATACTTGCTGATTAGTATGACACAAATTCCTTCATCAGATCCTACTAATATTATAAATGTAAAAGTAGTAGTAGAATTACGCAAAAACGCCTGAACGGATTTGGATGAAATTTGGCACACATGTAGACCACGAGCTGGATTACGACATGGAAACTTTTCATCCCAGCAGCACGTTTCCGTGTGATAATTTCTGACCATCAAGCGAGCGAAGCTGCTGTGCAATGGCTAGTCTGAAATATTTTCCACACGCGACATGTTTGCCTACAAATTACCAGGTGACTGGTGAACGCAATCAGAAAACCAATATCGCGAATTCCCGGAGGCTGTAATTAACTCGTGGGACTAACGTCCCTAGGCGTTTATTGTTTTGTATAGCCTATATCATCATGATCGCTTATTTTAATAGACTATCTACCGCCAGGCTGTATTAGAAAACTTATTGGAATTTTTTGCAACGAAAGATTTTAGTAGGGAATTCTAAAGGTTTTCTGGTTCTGTTTATGACCACCAAAAAATAATACAATGAAACTCTAGCATATTATTATGTTATTCGCAAAATCAAATTATTAACTTTACACCTCAGTCAACATTTGAGGGTTGCACCAATTTCAAACGAATTTCTAAAAAGGTCGAATTCAAATGTCCCTCTTTGACATTTAAATATATTTTTCTTTTTTACTATGGATAAATAAAAGACGATCGCAAAATCTGCGCAAAATTATATTTGTTTTCGAGCCGGTCATTTTCTGTTTCGTAAAATGTTTGTAATAAAGTGTGATATCAAGTCTTGATCGACCATTGTGCCTCTAAAGGGTTTTCCAGAAGGCTGGAAAAGTTTAAAGTAAATTGCTTGCCTTCCATAAAGCTAATAGAGCAGGCAGAGTGCATTGCCCGTTGATGTCTAGTTGTGTATGTGTTACATAGGCGTGTTCGTTCCATCCGACTATGTGCCGTACAGAAAGGCTTGTGACTGAGGAAAATGCACCAGTTTATGACGCTCCTGGGGAAAATGGTACGTATTGTAGTATTTCTACCGCACATACGTTTGGAAGGTTATTGTATGAAGTTGTGGCGGCCGCGGCCGTCGAGATTCCGTACGATAGCGTTCTAAAATAGTGGTCCAGTTTCACGACATGGTGGACATGACTCCCAATCTGACGGGCGGTTCTCGTAATTTTACGAACGTTCACAGTCTAATCTCAGTCTCAATCTGTCAAAAAAATCTCGAATTTTCCCTACATTTTGACATTTGTTTGTCGTCGTGATGAGACCGCGACTAGATTTTAAACGTTTTAAATTACAAGAATTGCCCCTGTGATGTTTTACCTCATTGGAGACCATCGTGTCGAACAAAGATTTCAATAGGTTTTCAGCTCAACATTAAAGAGATTACCAAGCGTTTTATATATTCAGGCCAATTACGTTTGTATGTGGTTTAGTAGCAATGCGCAATTCTCAGGCGAGATATAGGTGCTCCTTCAAGGATAAACGTGGATTTTGTAGGTGTACGAGTGTGTCACGGTGGGAAAGTTTACGACCGCGTCTTGTTAGAGGCTGCCAATCTGTAGCCGTGGATGCGAGGAAGCGTATTTTATCTTGTTCGAGCGCGAATTGGAATTTGGTAAATTCGTTCCATTTAAATTTTATGAGACCACATGTGACATTCTCATTGGAGACAGCCGATATTTTGAGTGGTTTTTACGAAACAAAATATTTTTTAAACAATTTCCACATTCCAAATCATATACGTTATCCGTAAAATAAGTTACAGATAGCCAAAAAAGTTTTTGGTTCTTTATCTCCGCCAAGGCACAAGTTTCTATCAAAAAGCCACATTTTTGCTTTATTTTGGAAAAAGTTACGAAAACTAACTGCCTCGAAGTAAACTATGCTAAAGCTAAAACAGAAGTTAACCATGCTGAAACGAAAACTCGTTATAAGCTTTACGCGTTTTCAAACTAATTTATTTGCATTATACAAGTTGATGGGATGTTACAAAAGCTTTCTGCTAGAATCCACTTTTTAATAGGAACTCAAGTGGAAATCGGAATCTATGCACTGTTCCAGTTTTTCTTCTTCTTAGCGTGTTGATGGCAATCTAAATGAACTCTGCCCAGAATTCGGCTACGTGTTTGGCGCCACCACTAGCATCCATCAGTTCCTGTAACGTGCAGCTGACAGGACACGTAGGACATGGTACTAAGTTTCCCATCGATTGTGGAACTCCACATTTACACTCCAAGGCGGAGTCGTCTATGAATCTTCACCTGAACAGGTTTGCCTTGCTTCGGGCAATCTGGGTCCGGAGTCTGTTTAAAGACTTCCAGGTTACCCAAGGCAACTCATGTTCTACTGTTCCTGTTAATCATGAGACTATTGCCATTCCAAACAGAAGCCTTGGACGGGGACACATACCTATTAATATATTTAAAAACTACGGACACAAAGTATTAATTTATCGCCTAAAAACAAAAGGTGGAACACGAGTTTCTTTCTCTAAACACAGAAAAGGATTCATAAATCAGGTGACGGAAATAATATTTATGTCACTGAGCTAATGATGGTGGCGTTTTAACATTCTTGTAGATATTTATAGTGTTGGTACTTTAGCCTTAGCTTCTTTCGAGCTTCTTTCTCTGTGTCTGTTGTAGAAGCTTCTTTCTCTGTGCAGTTAAATTCTAAAATGTGATGTTCCTCTCTACAAGTCAGCTTTTATACTTGAAATAAATTAATATCATCTTTAATAGAATGTATTTATTGACGTAGGTAGTAGAAAATTAACAACTGAACTATCATGACAATGACACAACCATAAAGCCAGGTATATAACATTCGTCCACATCTTAATAAGCTACGACATCTCCTCGATAAGTCGTCGTGGCTTTGTGATGGTGCGCCCACTGCGCCTTGCTGGTGCTCCCTGCAAGACAGCCGTGGCCAGTGGGATACCAGGTGTCTCAGCGCTGGCTTGTCGTGGAGTGTCTGCTTGATTCTGTGTGCTTGATGAACTTGGAACGATGTGCTCCATCACATTTGGATTTATAACAGGCGAGTCTTGAGTAGCCTGACAGGAGGACCAAATTGATGGTTGAGTTAGTTGAGGCGTAGGTGTGGATGGAGGCAATAGGCGAGAATGAGGTGTAGACGAAAGTGTTAGTGATGGGTGTCTAACAGGTGTTGACGAAGGTAATGGAGGAAGATCAGTAACAGCTGAACTGATTGGGGCTGCTAAGCGGGAACGCACATGATCTGCATGATATCTCCTCTCTACACCGTCTGGAGTGTACACAGCGTAAGAATATTTGTGCGTACGCCTTGATATTGTAGCAGGTACCCATCGGGATCCATCTCGGGCGCGAACAAATACGCTGTCGCCTGCTTTAAAAGATGGGGTTAGTTTCTCAGACTCAATGTTTGCCTGTATCTGCTTGTGTTGCAGAGTTCTTTTAGGGTTAGGCCGCGCGTTGTCCAGAGCACAATGCAACCGACGCCCAAACAAAATTTCACCGGGGCTCTTACCGGTGACACTATGAGGTGTTATACGGTAGGAAAATAGGAAGTTTTCTAGCCTCCTTCTCAGGGTCATGCCATCGCTCACACTTGATGACATTCTAGTTTTGAAAGTACGAACCAGGCGTTCTGCCAAGCCATTAGTCCTCGGATGATATGGAGATGACTTAATATGTAGGATACCCTTGTCTCTGCAATAATTTTGGAATTCCCGGGAGGTAAACTGTGTCCCGTTATCCGACACCAAGAATTGTGGAAATCCAAACGTTGTAAATATAGAGTCTAACTCTTCACACAGTTTGTTTGTAGTTATTTGGTTCATGGGCTTGATCTCAATCCATTTTGAGAGTGCATCTGCTAGAACAAACCAGTATTTTCCTTCAAATGGTCCTGCAAAATCGACATGAAGTCTTTCCCATGGGTTGTCAGGGACCGACCAGGAGTACACAGGCAATTCAGGGTTATTTGGCCGGTTTTCTTGGCATTTAAGACAGTATTTGATGTACTCTTCAATATCATCGTCGATCGATGGCCACCATACGTAAAAACGTGCGAGTGCTTTCATTGCACAAGTTCCTGGGTGTCCAGTGTGCAGGTATTTCAATGTAGCCTTCCTGAGTGTATTCGGAATGACTATTCGACCCTGCCACATCAAAATCTTATTTTCGATGGACAATTCGGTGCGTTTCCGAGCATAAGGTTTTAAGATGTCTGAATATGAGTTTTCCCGCCAACCTGTCTTAATGTTCTCCGATATTTGTTTGAAAATAAGATCATTCCTTGACGCATCCCTTATTATTTCTTCTGTCAACGCTATATCTGAAAAACTATTATGTTGTAGTTGAGCTATTATTCTGTGTACCGTCAATTCTACACGGGACGGTCTCTCATCAGGATTGGGCATCCTGGAAAGATAGTCAGCTATAAAATTAAGTTGTCCTTTTGTGAAGACGATGTCATAGTCATAGCTACCAATGATCAAAGCCCAACGTATTAAGCGATTATTAACAAGCTTCGGTAAATTGCGCTGTGGGCCTAATACGTGAATCAAGGGTTTATGATCAGTGACGAGTGTGAATTTTGTGCCACGTAAGTATTGGTCAAACTTTTGGATGCCGAAAAATATGGCTAATGCTTCTCGATCAATAACTGAATATTTAGTTTCCGCTGATCTCAGCTTTCTTGACGCAAAAACGACAGGTTGAATTTGATCATTCGCTTTATGAAATAATACGGCACCCACACCCTTTTCCGAGGCGTCACACGCTAAAAACAACGGATGTTTCTCGTCAAAGGCCACAAGTGGTTTTGATTCACAAATCAGCATTTTAGCATTTTCAAAAGCTGTATTTTCTTTATCTGTCCATCGCCACTTTTGGCGCGCGCCAGTTAGTGTATGCAGGTCCGCGCAGAAGCTGTGCAGGTGAGGTATGAATTTCTCATAGAAATTTACGAGGCCAAGGAATGAGCGTAGTTCTTGAGCGTTAGTAGGCGGTGTCGCTTTTGTTATTGCTTCAATCTTCGATTTAGTTGGTCGTATTCCTTCCTTGCTGATAGTATGTCCCAGGTACTCGATATCTGTTTGGAAGAATGAGCATTTTGTTAAATTGACTTTTAGGCCAGCCCGTTGTAATTTGTCAAACACAGTAGACAGTGTTTCGAGATGTTCAGCGTCATTCTTCCCTGTTAAGGCGATATCATCGAAGTAAATCGCTACGTTTGGTATACCACCGAGTAGTTCATCAAGGTAGTGTTGAAAAATCGAGGGTGCTGTTGATATTCCAAAAGGCATCCTATTGTATTGGTAATATCCTTTGTGAGTAGATATTGTCAGATACTTTTTTGACTCTGGGGCGATCTCGAATTGCAAGTACGCATCTTTTAAGTCGATTTTTGAAAACTTAACTCCGTTTGCAAGGTTTTGACGTAACTGGTCGAATAGCGGAACTGGATGAGCGTGTGTTACCATGGCAGTGTTAATAGTACTGCGAAAGTCACCGCAAATTCTGATTTGACCATTTGTTTTGACCACGTTGACTGTGGGTGTTGCCCATTCCAAGGGGGTCATATTTGGATCAACTTTGGTAACTATTCCCTCGTCCACTAAACGCTGAAGTTCTCTTTCTATGTTTTTGCGCATAGCGAACTTAACGGGTCGAGCAGGGACGTGTTTAGGTATGGTACCATGTTTAATATGGATGTTAACGGCGTAATTTTTAACTTTTCCTAGTTTGTTGTCAAAAAGAGGCGAGAAAGTGTCTAATACCTGTTTAAGTGTTCTGGTATCTTGTTGAGTAGGCTTAACCGAATAGACGGGTTCTGGAAACGTCATGTCGTACATCTCGCTCCACTGGAGACCAAAAAGCATGGGGTTTGCGTCTTCCATAACTACAACGGGCAAAATTTTCTGTCTTCCAAGGATTTCAACTGTTACGTCTGTAAGTCCTTTTGGTTTGAGTTTGAGGTTCCCATAGGCACGTAGTTTCGGTGCCTTTGTTAAAGGGGGTGCTCCAATACGTTTCCAAAATTTTGTGCTAATGATGGAGTATACTGATCCCGGGTCCCAGTCCAACGTACATCTGACACCGTTGAGTCTGATGTCAATGCGCTTGCTGTCCTTGTTCCTTTTTTGTTCAATCTTGTAGACATCGTCACTATCGTATGAGCTTGTAGAAGGTTCTGATAAACACTCGTCGCTGTCAGTGTTCCTAATTTTATGTAATTTGTTTTCGTTTTTAATTGCTCGTTTCTTCCTTGACTTGGTGCTTGTCAAATATGCTCTCCCAGTCTTGATACAGCAATCTTCAAAATGCCCTTGCGTTTGACATTCCTTGCAAGTATGGTCTTTTGCCTTACAATCGCCCACCTTATGTCTATCATATGCACCGCATCGACGGCACTGATCTAAACCAATCCTGCGTAAAAACGTACCCTGTTTGTTGAGATGCGCCATGTTGGTTTTTGTTCGGACTTTGTTAGCGGCAGCAGGAAAACCGACGTGAATGTCACCCTCAGCAAGCTCTCTAGACTGAGCTACTGCAAAGAATTTGGCAAATGTAACTTCCACAGTCTTTCCATCGTAATGTTCTTGTAGGTCGGGCCATTTCTGTTTCAGATCCACTTCTAGCTGCGGGTGGTTTATACCGGTCGCAAATCGATCACGCAGCAGACGTTCGAACAGGTCGTCCTTGTAGCCACAGTCGGTGGCGAGTTTCTTGAGCCTGTTGGCGTAGTGTTCCATAGTCTCATTGCAGTCTCTTACGCAATTCCAAAACTCAGCTAAAGCTTTGAATTTTGTTGTTTTAGGTCGATGTAAGTCGAGTAATTTAAACTTTACGTCTTTGTAAATACTGCTTTCAAAATCGGGTATGAGTGCTACTTTCAGATCGTGGAAGACTTCTGGAGTTAAGCAAGAGAATAAAAGTTCTTTCCTGATGTCGTCTCCGCTTACGTCCCAGATATCGCATTTTTTTTTCAAAAAAATCTAAAAAATATTCTACTGACGTAGTAGCAGGGTTAAATGTATCACACTTGAAGTTTTTAATAATTGTAAGTTTGTTGTTGGGATTCGCCGAACTGGTAGACTCCGTACCAGGTGTTGCTGGTGTAGGAGCCGCCGCTGTCGGTAGCTGTTGTTGTAACACGAGTTGTTGCAAAACGTCTGATATTTGCTGTTGTTGCTCCCGTTGAATTTGCATGAACTCTTTAAATTGTTCCGCGTTCATTTTAACTAGATACTTAATCCTCGTCGCCAATGAAATAAATTAATATCATCTTTAATAGAATGTATTTATTGACGTAGGTAGTAGAAAATTAACAACTGAACTATCATGACAATGACACAACCATAAAGCCAGGTATATAACAATACTTATTATATCATTATCATTATTGTCTTTATCATTCTAAGGGCTGATTTTACAATTTTCAGTTAACTTTTATCTTCTGAAGATTAAATATGGCGGTTTGACATATTTTCTATACAAAAGCGAATTATCTAACGATTGAAAAATTAACCCTCAGTGTAACATTTTCTAGGTACTCCTTAACTTTATATCTACATTATGTCTGCTTGCATTGCTCTTTAACAAAGGACTCTCTCTCGTTGAAAATACAGAGTCAAGTCCTTTAAACCTTGCTAGACAGACTACTTTAATTCCAATCCTCGTCCTCGGATAGCTTTACAAAACACTGTTTCTCTGTTACTAACAGTGTTCCTCTTTTTATTGTGACGCGCCAGTCACTGAAACACGCCGCGACGTTACAATGGATATTATCAATGACTAGCTGTGCCCGCGACTGCGTTTGTGTGTATGTCGAAAAACAAATTGGATTTCATGGGTTTTAATTTTTATTGTGCAGAATCTTAATTCTTTTTATAAAATAAAAGTATATTTAGTCACTCCTTCTTATAACATCGGCTATCTGTGTCAGTGTAACTCCCGGCAAAATTGGTCCAGCCGTTTCAGAGATTAGCCGGAACAACAAACAGACAGCCAAAAAAAATAAAAAAAATGTTTTTTGTTATAAGTACCGTATTGTACTTTCATGTGCAATTTAGTAAAAAAAGTTTTTATTTTGACATTGCAAACAGACACATTCAATTTTATTTATTTGTGTGTGTATTTGTGTAACTCTATTTCACTTGATTATGCGGGCTTTACGATCTGTTAAGATACCGCCTTATAGCTTTAGTTGTCATTAAATTTTCTGCTGGAAGTGTTGGATATATGAATATATCTCGTATATCGCACTTTCATGATCTTGTGTCTTTGTAAAACATTCCGATTTCCATGGAATTGCTGAGTCTTTGAGACGTTATTGGATAGCAAAGCTTTCAACGAGCTTTATTTTCTCTACAATACACGATTATTTACTTAACCCCTTACTAATAAACGTTGTATAGCGTCTGTATAGTTACACAACGCTTTTCTTCTTCTTTCGATTACTGACTACTGAAAGAGAGAAATCGGTGTGTAACTATTCATCTGTTATAATACGTTTATTAGTAAGGGCCGTTTTACTTTTTATTTGCTGCTATTAACTTTTATAAACGTTTCCCCTCCATCCCCCCTGTTCTCACTCAAACCTTTGATTCAATTTGAAGCCACGGTTATAATTTTAAGTTCTGACGCTTCAAATCTGTTGTCGTCAAAGTCAATAGCGTTAAATTCTTTCACAAATAAGTTATTCTCTTTTATTTCGCTTTCGCAGATAATCCACAGTTACTGTAATTTAAATTGGTTGTTTATAGACACTTGAGATGTTAATAGTTTAAAATGCACCCAGTAGTATTTCGTTCCACACCAAATAAATTAAATGAAACCGTGTAGCGCCTTGTAAAGACAAACTTAAAACCAATTGATCCCCAATAAAGAGCGTTCAACGCGGTGAGATGAGCCCACACTAACAACGATAATCCTAAGGCTCGGTCAACTAATACGAGTTTGTAGTAAAGTGGCTGATGTATGGTTTAGTATTGGTTACTGTGTGCTTTTTAATGGGAAGTGACAGTTCTTCTGTATAGTGTTTTATTACCTTTGCTCTCATTATAGGGATAATATCTTCTCCGCTGCTCGTTCTTGAAAATCTTAAGCGTTTTAATTGTATAATTTGAGCTATTGAAGCAAGCTTCAATAGCTCATAAAACGCTTCTATGCTACTAAAGCAACATTATGCTACTTCATTACGCAGTCTATTTTTACTACAGTTGCTTGCTTCAGCTATGTACTGCATTCTTCCGTGTTGAGAAAGATTTCCAATATCCTGTTATTGCTTTACGATTAAACGTATACTTTATTTATGCCAAGGTTCTACGTAGGTATTCTAGATACGTGCCACCCACAAACACGCCGCGAATGAAGTTTCAAATTCTGCACTGAGTAAAAATTTTAACGGAACATGCAACCAGGCCCGTCCTTGCACGAGTACAATATTGCGGTATTGCAGGGAAACATGAGCTTTGCCGACTAACCATAAACCTATGAAACACGGCATTTTTCGCTTGTCAGCTCCGCGTTTAGAGGTAGATAGCATAAATGAAAAAGCTGCCAGCAACGGGACGCGATAGTGTGAAATATTTGAAACAATGTTCGTATGATGGTCCTATTTCGCAGTTTGTTGCCATGCAAAATGACTACCGAAAATGGACCATGCAAAAGTAAATCATGATCTGTCTTTTTAGACTTCCGGAGTGTCACCAGTATGAAGTCCTTGTAAAGCTGTTCGAAATCGAAATGTCGTTTTGAAGAACATTTAATTTGCAGGCTGAATAAGCCCCCAGGCCCCTAGCACACGTTTCGATGCCGGTGCTGGTTGGTTAACTGTGCAAATTATTGTGTGGGGTGCGTCACCTTCACCTCTTTCGTTTTGCGGCACTGGCACCCCGTAGACTTTGTAGTACTGTTTTCGAGTTTTGTTTTTTTTGGGTTTTTTTCTTTCCAAATTGATCCAGTTCCACAGGAAGATTTACATTCAAACTTGTTTAAAACTGGCGCTTAGTACTTACTCTATATGCCTAGGAAGTGTTTCCTTAGCCTGCCTGCACTCACCTTGGTCCACCCATAGTTTGCGATGTTGGTCCCTGGTGCGTTTCCTTAAGAGCCAGAGCTTATATGCCTAGTCTTAAGTTATTAACTAACTGAGATAATGTTATAAATTCCCCATTCACTTTTGACACGATTTGATATTCTATTCGCACATTTCTTAGGCATGCACGCTTCAGACTATCCGGAATTATGCAATTAGTTTCAAGACAGTTGCTTAGAAGGTTTCTAAGAAACCCTTTTCGACACTTCCCCTCGTTGACCGGACGCTCACACCTAATAGTTAACCTAACCATCAACCCGTGAAAGAATCCACCTCGGTTCACTAAACAATACCCTAGTAATAAAACAAAACCAAAAGTTTATCGCCGAAGCTCCCGACTCCCAAGTCTTAAATAATTAACAACGTTCAATATCGAACCAGTTTGGGGACAAAACAACTTTTTGTTAAGAAAATACCTATCTGACGGCAGCGTTATTCGCTCGACAAGTTCCCAAAATAACATTGGCAGGTCCTTGAGAGCCGCATTGTCTTCCAGATTAGGTAAAGGCATGTTCCTCCCCATCCCTCTCACTCCTGCGAGGAGGTCCTCGTCGCCTCATCTTGCGGACTCACGTGTCCTCAGACAGGTCTCTGTAAATTATGGATGCGGCGGCGTGCAGATAACAATGTTTTAAAGAAAGTATAAAACTGCAGATAGTGCAGTAGTAGTGCGCATTGATCAGGTGCTCTTTCGTAGTCTTCTTTCGCAAGATAGTCTTTTCATTTCGGTGGATATAAAAATATTTGTTTTTCATCTCGTTATTTCACATTACTATCTACCATCTAATCAATATTTCTTTACAATGTAATCAAAACAAGAAAATTACATTCCACACGTATATAATTTATTATGGTTTGCTGCCCTCCTACACATGCATCAGCCAAGAGAATAATTAAGATGGGCAGACAGAGTTTTTACGACTGATGCGTCTTGTCCGTAGGTACCATCTTAAAGTTTAGGACATCGTAATTGTTTTATGAGTCCTAAAATACAAAATACTGTCTCGGCAACATACTAAAGTACAAGCTCTGAACACTTATTAGCATTTACAAAGAGTAACAAAGGGAAACTGAGTTTAAAGCTGAAACTGTAATCAATTTAATAATTACGAGTGTTCTCATTACCACCAATAAAACTAATACACTTGAAACGGAAATGCATGTATGCACAGATAATATCGACAAGACACAGCAGAATTGATACGCATAAACAATAATAACACATGGAGTTTTCTGTTTCTTGCCTTTATGGGGTTCATTAAGGCGATATCTTACTGCCTTACTGTTCCCCAAGTAATGGAGAGCTGTAATTGTTTCGAGATACCCGAGACCTATCAATACTGAATGAGCGTTGTGATCAATCATTTATGGGCTCATAAATGTCCGCGGCCAAACATAGTCTCTCTCCTGTGGTGCTACTATGAATGATTTTGGTTAGGAAACGTTATCCAAATGTCCGTTTATTTTGACTTTCACAAATACTCTTTTGTTCTAGCCTTTACTGTTTAGATTCATACATATCTATACGGCATGTATGTAGAAAGGTGTAGACATATTTAAGTATAGACCGTAAACAACAACTTTCTCCAAGGGACCAACGAAATCGCTAAAAGAAAGATCAAATGTCCCCTAAAAACTTTAATACCCAATGGGACGGCTGATTACTTTTCCGCGATTACGATGTTGGTCCCATGGCAAAAGTTGTTCATTTTTATGGTCTGTACAGACGCGAGCATATCAAGCTACCCGAAACTGTCAAATTTTCCCAATCAACTTTGAACCTATGCTTTAGCGATAAAGTTGAAAATCCATTTGACCGATTGTAGTAGCTTGATGTGCTGGCATCTGCAACCACGTCCTAAAATATGATCACACCTTTCTGATACATGTTGTATAAGCCACAAGAGCTGCCCAGCTGTCTTTATACGTATCGCCACACAGTTTCTCGACTCTCTCGCTACACTACACATCGTCGCCCTAAACACATTCAATACGTAACATATCCAACGTACAATAAAACAAGACAATTACACCGTAATTATTTACGAGTAGCGATCTTTCATTTTTATGCCACGGTATCGTTTTGACTCTGTGCACACAAATGCCAGTAAAATCATGATGCATGTATAATGGCAGTTTAATTGTCAGTACGTCTGCGTACTGGCATGCCTGGCTTTGTTTGCGCCATGTACCGCGGTATTTGTGCCAGGGCTAAGATTTATGATGACTTGCCTCCGGTTTCGGGATGCCTGATCAATAAATCTGGTGTCAAGCCTAATGTTAGATGGTAGTGTAGGATAGCAATACCTAATGATATAACCTACTTTTCATGCTGATACTTGACACCAGATCAAATGGAATTTGGTTTCAGACACCGATGTAAGTCTCTCTTGTACTTGTCTCGGGCTCGTGGCCGCACGGGTAGATGAAAGGTTAAGCTACGCTTGCCGCGGTCGGTTCGTGGATGGGTAATCATCCATTACATCGGTTCCGGCTGTCATTCGTAGATCTTTGACAGTCGTTACGGGTAGTCTGACAACCAGTCTTACCAAGGGTATCGTGTTACCCAGTAACTGGGTTGTGGAGGTCAGATAGGCAGTCGCTCCATGTGAAATACTGGTATTCAGCTGCATTCTGTTAAACTAGAAGCCAACCCCAACATAGTTGGGAAAAATCTAGGCAGATTGAATTTTTCTTGAAATGTGTGTGAAACCGGCATGTCCTAGAACTAAAAATTCGAAGACATGTGACATCTACCAACCCGCACTGGGCCCGTGTAGTGGATTGTGGCCCACTCCCTCTCACAGAGAGGAGACCTGTGTCCAAGCAGCGGGAACTAGGCCGATTATGCTTGATTAATGCTATGTTTGTACTTTGTAGACAAAATTTTCACCACAATTTCTCATTTCTACATAAACTTAAGGGCCTTTGACGCCATAATATTCGCTGAAATCGGCCATCGTCGTTAGCTGTTACTGACGACCTATTGTACTCATTGAAGCAAGAAAGATGCCAGATAAGATTGTCGCTACACATGGTATACTACCGACCACCCTCTTAATGCATACCGCGTTATGTGAAAATTTAGGCTACACCATAAATAATAATCTATTTATCGTAGAAAAGAGTAATGATGATTGGTCAGTTGAGCCAGGAGCTTCACACTTAGTCGTGCGTTTAGCGGTGTCTGTTTTCAGTGTTCACATCAACACTTCCAGGATTAACTGTTGTGATAACCCTTGATTCATTCAATATTTCATGCTTATCTTGACATACATCGTTTTATAACCTGGGCAGTTCAGTACACAAGTCTACCATTACTTTAAGCTCTACACCTTCGAACCGTACGCGTCATGAGTCACGACCGTATTTGACAAGCGTGTAAACACAGACAAAAGCTAGTTTATTTCACATGTCTTGTCTACAAATATGTTTTTATAATAAATGATGTCGTTATCTTCGTTGTTATACTGACCGATCTAAAGCAGTGATTTAAATAGTTGGTTCTCAAGGGACCGGGACGCCTGGTTACGGTCGCTGGCGTCCGTGTGAACATCGCCTTATTTATATATCCATCTCTTTTAAGGTTGTGTGGCCCGCTAATACATGAATATGTACCGCTTTTTTATAGCCTTTAAGAGTACACTATATTTACGTCTTACACAATTATGTATATTTAGTTTGTTATAAACATACCAAAAGTCTTATTACGAGCAGTTTAAGTGAAAAACAAGAAGATGAATATGCATAAAACATTTATAACAAGGCGTGACGTGGTTACTAATTGGCGGCTAATCAGTATTCTGTGTTACAACAATTAACACGTTAATAAACGTAACCTAATAAACGAGCTGGTCATAAATTAGAAGGCGAATAGCGGTTTAATATTGAATATTTCGCGAAGTTTAATAGCGACAGAAACATAACGGACAGTTTTGTGGATATGGGTGATATTGCAGTGTCGACTTGTATGTTTTAAATGTCTAGATTGAAAGGTTTGAATAAATAATCGTGTCTTTATCGGTAAAACTCAAAAACGCTTTTCAGAATCCCTCTTTTTCCTTATAGTCGTTTCCAAAAGTTCTTTGAACTGAATCGTTGTAGTCAAAATATCTACTTACTTATTCTCGTTTCATTTGCTGCTTAGTTCATTCAATAAGCCCGTTCATCTAATGTTCCCTCCTATTTCCAAACATGTCATCGCCCCGCGTAATCTGGTTCGCTAAATGGTCAACGCCCTAGACGCTTTATTCTTAACGCCTACATTCAGATCTGTCTGCACTAAAATAAGAAATGCTAACCCCACTTAGGGCTCCACCGGCGCTGAAGTGGGCTAATTTAGAAGGCGGGCTGTCACTGCTGTCAGCTGTCTCAGTCTGGTCACCATACGTTAATGACTATGCTAGGGTGGTTTGTCACGAAGCGATTAACGGTTGTCTATTTTGTTAGTGAATATGTATTGAGATGTGATGATGTGGTGATGAATGAGGGAAATGGTTGAACTTTTGGAGGTGTAGGTACTGAATTGTACCTATTCATTTTATGGGCATTATTGCCAACCGCTGCCTTTCTTTAACTTACTGTAGATGCTGATCTCTTCTGCCAAGCCTTTTACGCAAAGCTTGCCTGTTTCGCCTAACCTTGTCCAGCATCCTAATTGCGTAACACTATCAATCACAATCTAAATCATTTTGAAGGATATTGCTAATCCATTGCTTTGTATGTTCGAAAAATTTGTCCGTTCATAAACGTAAATAACGCAATGAATGTTGTGGAACTGTCAACATTAAAACCATTGCTACAGATAGTGCGTCACGAAATTACCCCGCAGATACTGCCGCTGAGCCATCTTGTAATACTGTCATCAGTCTTCTTCCCCAGATTTTTTTGTGACGAGCTTTCTTATGTACAGTCAACAAAAGAGATAAGTATGCAGGATCGTCGGACATAGTTAAAGTTTAGTAAGAAACCGATGAAGAAAGAAAACAAATTAAATTTCAGTCGACAACATCCATCGGTTTCTTACTAAACTTCAACTATATCCGATGATCCTGCATACTACACTACTACAATCTGTAAAATTTCTTTTAAGATTTTTAACTTTATAGCTAAAGTATAAGATTCAAAGTTGATTGGGAAAATAACTACTATATGTTTTGCTCATATACACGAGCGACACGCGCCGCTAACGAGGCAATTGCATCCACCAAAACGCGTCGACTACGTGTCGACGGCAGCCGACGACACGCGACGACAGCTGCAGTCGCTCAGATATTCAAAGAGGACTATTCTGATACTATTAAGTATCAGAATAGTTCGAATAATAGTGTCAGTATAGTAGTTTGGAAAACCTAGTTTCACTTTGTCTGTCTGTTATTGTCGCGCGTGTCACAGAATACATTATGCCTACGCAACTAAGTTTCAGTTTTTTTTCCTTAATAGTCTCGTAAGTCCTCGGAATCCCTAATGTGTCTGTTTTATTTAAAGTAAGAGTAGATATGCAAAGTAATTAACATTACAGGACACAGAACAATTAAATTAAATTATTTGCCATATTAAGTTAGCTAGCCACAAATACAAATTTCAAATTTTATTAAACTCGTCCAATCAGGCCTCCACGAAATTACTTAAATTTTCCATGTTTTTTTGTATCACATACATCATAACAACTTGTTCCACTTGTTACGCCTATAAAAATTGGGAGACTTGTTAAACTGTGTAATTTCTCCAAGAATCTCTATTGGCTAAAGTTATAAAATCCTAAATCGCTTCGTGGAGTAAAAGTGTCATTATGTAATAAATATAGAATGGCTCCCGGCCTATAAACGCTGTTATTTGCCCGCCCACACTAGTGCCAGCGCCGCGGCTCCTCTTTTACTCGCAACTCTAGGTTTTCTCGGCCTGGGGCGCCCGCACGAGTCCGCCCACGGGTTTGGTTTGTCCTTTATTTCTTTTCAATTTAGCGAAATGCCGTAATTACTTAACTAAAGGTACAATACGACTGACGTAACTTGGCGGGCCTGTACTTTGCGCAGAAGGCTGCGCAGTAAGATTTTTTAGGAACCAAATGGTGACATGAGGCGAGTGCGAGTGAGAGAACATGCGCGAAAGTTCTTAGTGCCTATGTTCAGGCCGCCAAGTTACGTCGGTCGTATTGTACTGAGGTTTGTTAAAGTTACGTCGAGTTTTACTGTGTTAATTTTATACAGCTTTATATATTCGCTTTGAAAGGTGTTCGACGCAAATTGGCAAATGAAACCAATTTCCTGTTTTAGGATAATTGCGTACCAATAATCAATAAATCTAATTGCTAATCCTATTTTCACATAATGTTCTTCTTCATCCTATCAACCCTTTTCTCCACAAGTTTCTCGCCGCTCTATCCATAGCATTGAATTGGTGGATCAATTGGAAAGCTTCAAAACTTTTATATACAGATCTAACTCAATGAACCCAAATCAGCATTATGAAAACGTATAATAATATCCAATTTCATTTCCCTTTTGGATCACGGTTGGATGTTTGAATGGCCCCATTAAATCAGGGAGTTTGAATGGGTGTTCCCTCCGCGTCAGACCGTCAGTACGTAGGGTCCCTTATAGCAAGTTGCGTTGTATTGTATTCGTCGTGGGTAGCGCCCGGCGCCACAGACCCGTTTCTTGTTTTGATACAAGTGACAGCGATTGTTCCGACGAAGTTTCCGAATGTGGGTAGGTAGTATGTTTGATGACTTTACGACTCGTGCTTCACTGGAGCTTTGTTTACGTGAAAGTAGGCTCGTAGCAATCTAGAATATAATATGTAAAAGTTAGTACCCTTATACGAGTGGGGGAGGGTGATATTGTTAGCATAACAAACAAACAACGGAACTTTTGTCTACTTAAACATAATCCATGATCAAACATGTTTTCGTTCTACCGTACTTGATTGGTTTGAATTAGGGCTGATATTTTAAATGTCTGTACTAAATAGATTGTATAAATCATCATTGCACGTAATATCTTATGCCTTGTACCAATCAATGCAACAGTCCCTCGGGGCCCGCGGTCTTTGAACGTCGTATATCTATGAGTGTCACACGCCGTCTGTAGAATTAATCGATTATACGCACTAAATGACACGATATTATCATATTCTGTAAAGAAAAATATACCTATTGGTACTAACTTTTGCTCGCGACTTCGTCCGCGTGAAATTTCACCCTCCCCATTCACCACAAGGGTGGAATTTCGAGAAACCCTTTCTTAGTAGATACCTACTCTTCACAAAGAACACACCCTCCCAATTTCATGTCTAGGACCAGCGGTTTAGGCTGTGCATCAACGCACAGCCTAAACCGCTGGTCCTAGGTCAGTCAGTCAGGAGTCAGGACTTTGAATTTTATTGTATAGTAGATTGAACTTATTTATTTTTCTCACATTTACATAAGTAACAATCAGCATTATTTTTCTCGTTCCTCACTGGACACAGCCTGGAGGGCCCGAAGCCTAGAAAGGAAGGCCTAACTCGTTACTGATGTGAATAGAGCTGTAAACTCATTGAAAAAATCTAATGGAAATTGGTAATAACATTAAAACTTACAATTTCAAACAAAATGATAAAACACTCAAGCTTGTGTCACTGACTCTGGCAGAGCCACCATCAGGGATTTTAATTTTGATAGCACAAAAAATTAGTCGCTAATTAGTCGAAATTTGTCGCCAAATATCAGAATTTGTCGGTTACTGGTTCAAAATTTATAAGGGTTTATAGGTGGCCGATCTGGAGAGTGTTTCCCCAGCAGGGCCACATTTATATCTCAAAAACTAGGGCACCTAGCGTAGGTCTGTTTTCTCCCATATTTAGTCGCCAATTAGTCGGGATCAGTCGCCAAATATCAGAATTTGTCGGTCACTGGTTCAAAAGATATTAGGGTTTATATGTGTAGGTATAGTCCAAGAGCTAGATCGAATAGTTCAATTTGATTAGACACATTTTTTCAATGGAGGCTTTAAAAGCGTCGAGTCATATCGGGGTGATAGATTTACGTAACAAATATATTAGGGGGAGCTCCCCAGAAATTAAATGACATAAAAAACCAACGCTGCGGCTAAGCACGCGAGTGCGTGTCCACAGTACTTAGATGCTCGGCTGCAGATAGGGTTATCAGACATCCTGGCTAGGACAGATGGAAAGACCTAGATTTCTTTAGAAACCTTTTTCCGAGCAAATGTCGTCTTAATGAGCTGTTTGGAACGGATCTGATTTAGCGATTCTTTGTCTAAGATCTTTCATCATCTGCCTAGACTTTTCCCAACTATGTTGGGGTCGGCTTCGAGTCTAACCGGATGCAGCTGAATACCAGTATTTCACATGGAGCGACTGCCTATCTGACCTCCACAACCCAGTTACTGGGTAATAGGATACCCCTTGGTTAGACTGCTTGTCAGACTTCCTGGCTTCTATCTGCGTCTGAGATTTTTCGTACATCTTATTTTAGATTTGTAAATTGCCTAAAACAGTCGCATTTAATAAGGCCATAATTTATGTTCAATTATTTTAATGAGCGATTGCAAGAGCTCACTTTTATTTATATGGAAGTGGCAAGTTGGCAACCCTACTTTATAAGAGGCTTTCCATTCGTCAATATTTGTTCAAAGCTTTATAACCGATAAACATGGCGCCGCGGAAGGATTCCTGCTATTGAGCTTACGATTCAATAAAATGATCGGGTATTTAGGGTGCTTAAATTCTGTAAATAAATACTCAGTTTTAAAGGGTAAAGGAACGTAAAATGAGTAATACTTGAATACCAGTACCAGTATATATAGTATCATCTGCCTAGCCTTTTCCCAACTATGTTGGGGTCGGCTTCCACTCTTTCATTCTAACCAGATGTAGCTAAATACCAGTGTTTTACATGAAGCGACTGCCTATCTGACCTTCAAAACCCAGTTACTGGGTAATACGATACCCCGTTGGTAAGACTGCCATGGTTGTCAGACTAGGTCTTCTGAGGAGTCGTAACGACTGCCAAATATCCACGATTGACAGTCGGACCAACGGCATAACGCGCTTTCCGAGACACGGAGGGGTCTTGATATAGATGGTCACCCATCCACGGACCAACCGCGGCAAGCGTGGCTTAACCTGATTGATCGACCCGCGCGGCTATCACGTACTTAGCCACAAGCACTTCTAAAATAGCAGTAGGTATAGGACAAAATATGCCAGGAACTTGCTCTCAGCTTTTTCGGACATTATAAGCAAGCAGCGGGGCAATCGCGTAACACATTATTATCAATCGGAATCGGTTTCATTTTGACAGTTCACCAACATTCATTGCGTTATTTGCGTTGTTGAGCATACACCTTTTTCGAACAAACGGAGCAATGGATTATAAATAAGCTTCAAGACGATTCAAATTGAGAGTAATAGTGTGTTACGCAATTAGGGTGAAGGGTCTGGTGAGGCTTATGATACTGGGCTGTCGATGGAAGGAAAACGCGCTCCAGTCAGAGCACCGTCATGATAGTCAGACGTGATCAAGAATGCTGATGAAGGCAACATTTACCGAGCGGTCCACACTACTGAAGACCGCATAACTTGGAGATACGTCGTATGTAGACGCGATCCTCAGCATTGAGGGAATGACGAAGGAGAAGAAAGAACAGGACCAAATGCAGCAGTATAGACGAAACGCATGTGACTAAAAGAGTGATTGATATACATGTTGATGGATGGAGAGGGAGAGGAAGGCCGAAGAAAAGATGGATGGATTGTGTGAGGAATGATATGAAAGAGAAGGGAGTGAATGATAGCGTGACGGTTGACAGGGGCGAATGGAAGAAGAAAACGTGTTGCGCCGACCCCAAGTAAACATGGGATAAGGGCAGGAAGATGATGATGCAGCAGTATAGTCGAGCAGTCGTGCGTGATGTAATTACTGCAAGAATTGACTGTAAAACTATTGATTATTATGTAGAACAAGATGCGATTGATGACATCCATACTAATTTTATAAATTAGAAAGTAACTCTGCCGCATGCACTCTGCTGTATGGTACCTTTTCACGCCTAAACCACTGAACGGATTTCGATAAAATTTGGCAGAGATAGATTGCATCCCGGGGAAGGACATGGTAGTTTTTGTACGGATATTCCCGCGGGATCGAAATTTACGCGGGTGAAACCGCGGGGCGCTGCTAGTAGATCATAAAACTGATAGTTGTTAACTGTATCAGGGATGATGCACCGGCTTCGCGACGCCAGCGCATCGTCATCCTGTACATGCAGCGTAGCGATACTTTTATTCAAATATCATGATCAAACGCCTCTCTAGCAAATGTTCATGCGCAGTAAGCCTAATCTAAATAAGGAAACGAAGAAAAGCTAAGCGCCTGCGCTATGTTTAGTAAATAAATTTGCTTGAAGATTGAGATCTCTGTCTGCGCCGGAACAATAACTTGTATCACAGCTCTGGTAGTTCTGGTACTAATATGGCAACATGTTCAAGTTATGGACACTGTAAGTTCATATACTTTACATTTATCGGGGCACACCTTCTCGTGCACAAGATTTCTGAAGCTGCATACATTGTTGTATCGTAACTGGTTCTTTAAATTGGTACATTATAACAAAAGCAGTTTATGAAACTGCGGGTTAATTGTGTAATACACTAACAGTAGCAATTGCTTTCATTTTGACAGATCAACAACATTCATTGCGTTATTTACGTTGTTGAGCAGACACATTTTTCTGACATATGAAGCAATGGATTAGCAATATCCTTCAAAATCATACAGATTGTGATTGAAAGTGTTCCGTAGTTAGGGTGTTGTTTTAATTTTCTTTACTTTGTCATCTGTCTTTGGCCACTGTAGTCTCTGGACTAATGCCTCTCTTCCTCGTGCAATAGTCTCTATGAACTTTAACTTTGCAATTACTAAAGCAATAACAACCATTTGTGGAAATAGCTTTTAAACATAACCATTATGTTATGGACGCACAATCAAAGCTTTGTCCTTTATAGCGTAGCAACACAACATTAGTGATATGACAGGAAGTTTTGTTATACATTTGCCACAAACAACCTTGTCATGACCCATGTTAGTCATTACAGTTTCTACTGCATTACCGGCCAGTTTTATGGTCATCGCTGTATCGATCACGCCAATAATTATCTTAATTGTTGCAGGACTTGTTTTTCCATCGTTCAAGGGCTCTTTGACGAGGATTTTTGCCTTTAAATCTCATTTTAAAAGTAACATCACGCTTTGTAAAAGGCTCCTTTAAACAGGCGCGACACGCGATAAAATCGCGCGCGACGCAAAGGCACCGCAAGTCGCGCAACGAGCGGTGCCTTTACTCCGAAGGGTTAGGCAGAAGTGTACCCACAGTATACCGACATTTCGCTAGTTATGTTTAAGTCCCATGTAATACGGGGCGAGCCAATTGCCATCAACCGAGCACAGATAGGAGCAGTGGTGGGCCAGTAGTAGCGACCCCGAGTTATTTCATCAATACTGCTCTTAAAACGGTGAAGGACAACATCGTGAGGAAACCGGCATGTCCTAGAACCAATAAAATCGAAGACATGCGACATCTACCAACCCGCACTGGGCCCGCCTCTCACAGAGAGGAGGCCTGGGTCCCAGCAGTATGAACGTTATAGGCGGATTATGCTATTAAGAGCACAGATCTAAACCCCGAACTGCTACTGAAAAATTTCTGATGAAAAAAGCCCATTAACACTGTGCCCGAACTAGGAATCAAAGCCAGGACCTCATTCTCAGCAGTAGCGCTTTCGACCACTACATCAACGTGGTAGTTCATCTCATTTTGTTCGTCAATAAATAATACTACGGAACCTGTAAATACATATATACGGCTATTGGCTCGTTTCCCATAAACGTATAATTTGTGTCAATATGGTCGACGAGTGTCAATATTTTCCGTATGACCATGTTCAACAACAAAATCAGTATTGATATCGATACGATCATTGTTTTCCTCTATGTCAGAATGTGTTTTCCGTATTGCTTTTTGGCTGATTACTTGCTACATCTACAATTTATTTGACCGCACCCTTCCCCGGAAGATTTTATTTGCACTATAATCCTGAGTACTTTTTTTTTATGTAAATGGCATCTCGCACTTCAACTTATGAGGTTGTCGTCTGCTTAACCGGGCTTGCCTATGGATGCCTCAATAAATTAAGACCTCCAGCCAGGGCTTAAAAAACTTAAAAACTAAGCGGGGCACCCCCTGTGGGGAACGAACCTCGGCTTAGGGCGTGGCTGGGAGAGGGCAGCAAGGGAAAGACTGGATCAGAATTAAATAATCCTGAGTAGTTATTCTTTGCCCTTTTATATCAAACCAGCACGAAATCAACATAAAAGCGAGCATTATCGTAAAAATATCCTCGCATCCTGTTCCTATTGTCTTCAATCTTCAACTACCGCCCGCGATGAATCACGGCCGTATAGACACAGCTCTGTACTGTAGTAATTGTGCAAATAATGTGTAATATTGATAAGTAGCAAGTGCGAGGGCCCCAGTGACGTATTTATCCGCAAGTGACATTTCCGTCCGATAAGTTGGTGGGAACATCCCATCCAACGCTTCAAGAACACATTGTTATCTGTAGATTGATATGTTAGGAATATCATTGATGTAGGATTGGTCATAGCAAACAATTTTCACCTTGAATTCCTGGAATTCATGCAAGTCATGCAAAAGTATTGGTTTTGGGAGATTCCGTAGAACTGTTTTAAATATCTTCTTGTTTTACTTTATAGCTAGAGTTAAGTGAATATTTCTCGGATATTTCATTTTTATTTGGTAAAATCGATTTGTTTTTGTTTAAATCCCAATAAGTAGTGATGGTGATCCCCTTAGTTTGGTTCCAATATTGTATTTTAACTTGAACAATCTCACGAAATTCAATTTGTTTGGCATAATTCTGTGGCGTATACAACGTTATTTTTAGTTTATGCGAAACCTGAATATAGTTTGTTCAGAATAAGTAACTGAATCGATTCCAATAATTTTTACCCCATGTTATATTTTGTCCCAAAAATATTTAATAGGTTAAAAACTGGAAATGTAGGTATAGCTTAAACATGGCGCCGCGGAAGGATTCCTGCTATTGAGCTTACGATTCAATAAAATGATCGGGTATTTACGGTGCATAATATCTGTAAATAAATACTTTGTTTTAAAGGGTGAAGGAACTTAAAATGAGTAATACTTAGATACCAGTAGGTCATCATCATCTGCCTAGCCTTTTCCCAACTATGTTGGGGTCGGCTTCCACTCTTCCATTCTAACCGGATGCAGCTGAATACCAGTATTTTACATGAAGCGACTGCCTATCTGACCCTGGGCGATATGTCAGACTTTCAGGCTTCTGACGACCCGTAACGACTGTCATAGATCCACGAATGACAGCCGGGACGAACGGCTTAACGTGCTTTCCGAGGCACGGAGGGGTCTTGGAAGTGGATGTGAAGATGGTCACCCAGTCACGGACCAACCGCGGCAAACGTAGCTTAACCTGATCGATCGACCCCGTGCGGCTGTTATTACTTGGCCACAAGCCCCTCTCCTATTACACCTACATAACCCTAAGTTACGTACACATTCGTAGAAATATCATAACATTTATAACTCGACATAAAGCTTTCATTTCACCCGTTTATTGACCAAACATATACGTGTGGTAGTAATAAAAACAGTTATCAATCGTTCAGACGATAACATCGTATTTAGGGAGCCCGGGGGTGCAAGGGTGAAGTCAGATCGATGTAAATTGATTAAGTCGTGGCTATCTTCAAACACACTCTCTATAAAATGGTGACAAATTTACCGTAGCGTGTTTTGTACGGTAATGTTATCTCATTAGAGAGTCTTACTTACAGAGCTGTACAGCTGAACAGCTCTGTAAGTCTCTCTTGTGTCAAGTTGTGTACCACCACTCTAAGCTTAGAGTGGTGGTAGTGCTACACAACTTGACACAAGCGAATTGTGAGTAAAGCTACTGATGCAAATATAATAAGGCCTCTTTCGTCATTATTTTTGGATATAAAGATTCTACGTAGCACTGGAGAAAAGTGTCTGACAGATGACTTTATTTTAAAATCTCAACGGCTTTTATTCAAAATTCAAAACTGATGGAGGACAGCACTTCAGCGGGTATTATAATGTTTGCAAAAATCATAAATAATGTAAACAAAGGGCCAAAAAAATTGCGTCTCATTCAAGTAAACCACCTGCCATTACAGTTCAGTTTTTTGCACCTTTTAAAAGTCGAGCAATGTCGACATAGTGCCCTCAGTGCCCCCAGCCCCTCGGTGCGCCGCCGCCGCCCGTCGACTTTGAGACAACTTTGCAGCCCTCTCACAGGATTATCTATACTTTTATTGACGTAATCATACAGACTGAGGCGAAAATATTTTGCTTAAATACTGGGTCTCTCGTTGACGCGATTTTGGAGATAGAAATAGCCATTTATTTTGAAAAGGCTATTGAATAATTTCGCAGGGATTCGGTTTTGAACTTTCGATCGGTGAACTGCTTGTTATGTGGGAGAAAAGATACACCAAAAGCAAGTATCTAAGGGTACTTATTAGACAAACTCAATCTCAAAGCATTTATATCAATTAAACTATTGGCAAGGATCGGTCACTCAGAAATATAAAGCTAGTTGCCTATTCCAAAGCGTAGTAGGTTCCTATAGAGAAGAAACGGGCAGAAACTCCATGAATAGTCTTTTATTATTTTTTTCTATTTACAAAATTTTGTTTAAGTACATCATTCAAGTAGAAATTATACACGTGAGAACGAAGTAAAGACGGGGGGGGCACGTTAAAAGCGTCCATAATGGACATTTAAAAAAAAAAATAAGCTATGGCAGCTAAGAGATGTCCAACTGATGGCGCCCGTTCACGAACATGATGCATGGATCAGCACCATTTAGCTCAACCATTTTGAAGGGAACCGAATGATCTAACACATGCGCCACCATCAGTGAGATATTCGAGAGAGCATAGCATACTCTCACAAGTAGAACAAAGACTCTAATGAGTTCCCAGTATATTAAAACCGCAGGGGCGTCTAACGTAGGTAGGTGTTTTAATTTTATCAACATAGTACACCCCCTCACGTTAATAGCGGGTAACATTGCCCTTTTTAAGAGCTGAGCGTGACGGCCTTTTAATTTATTCCGGCAAAGTTAATTTATTTTAATTAAAACGATTATGTTACACTCGTGTACCACCTTGTTGCCTTTATTCATTTTCTCGCACAAACATTTCATTTACTTCAATAGCTTAATAAGCGGTCTTTCACAACCCATGGCAAATACTAAGCCCTTCTGAAAACTAGGATAACATTACAAAGATTAATGAACTTTATTCATACTAATGATCTCTTTATACTGTTGACCTCAAACTACTACAATCCTTGTTTTACGACTAGTAACATAATACATACATAAACTCACGCCTTCTTCCTATGAGGGTAGGCAGAAACTACAGAACGCCACCTGCTACGACACTTTTTTTTTTTGAATGGGAAATCATCAAATGACCCCCCTCCCGCTTTGGGTGGAGCGGAAGGGAGTGTCAGACTCTTACTGACTAAAACCCACCCGTGTTCCTTCCTTAGGCATTACGCCGCCGCCGCCGGAGGGAAACTCCGCTGCCGCGGCAAATCGCGGCGGAGCGGACGGACCTTCCCGGCGCGATCTCATAGCGGCATGGAAAGAGCGACTGTCATAACCCAGCGCAGGGCACGCCACGATAGTGGCGATAAGACCCCTCTTTGAGGAGTGGCTAGAGAGGCGCCACGGCGCCCTCACCTACCGCCTGATGCAGGTCCTCACCGGACACCTGCTACGACTTTCACATACCCTTTTGCCTCGTTTACTTTCACACATCTACTACACGCACCCCGGTTGCGAATACTACGCACCTGAACTTTCTGAAAAACATCACCAATAAGGTCACTATACAGGGTGGTCGAAAAGTCGTGGATCAAACGAAATAGAGAGATAAAGGTGGTCCTTTCCAACAAAAAATCTTTCTACAGCATGGCCATAATTCAATTGCCCTAAAAGTTATGAATATTTTTGTATGCCGATTTCTTTTACAATTAGACTGTTGTATTATTACTAGACTAGCTGACCCGGCAAACGTTGTTTTGCCATATAAATTATTTCTAGCTGCCCGGCGCTATCGTTCGCGTGGTGACCTACCCCTTACCCTACCCCACCCCTACCCTACTCCTACACTACTCCTACCCTACTGCTACCCTACTCCTACCCTACTTCTACCCTACTCCTAACCTACCCCTACCCTACTCCTACACTACTCCTACCCAACTCCTACCCTCACACTACTGTCCTACTCCTATAGGTAAATAAAAGTATTAAATACTATGTCCGTCTAAAACCGGATAAAAAGTAACCTATGTCCGTCTCCTGGTTCTAAGCTACCTCCCCACTAATTTTCAGCCAAATCGGTTTAGCCGTTCTTGAATTATAAATAGTGTAACTAACACGACTTTCTTTTATATTTATAGATTATCATTATCATTACTTTTTTAAATAACACAGACATAAGTATCAGAGTTAATAATACACAGTCATAATAATGTTTTAAAGATCACAATATGTTTTCTTTAGTACTATATCGTCCCAATAGATGTCTTTACGTGTTTCCACTTATTGCAATAAAAAGTTGTTATAGAGTGCTTTAAATTGCTTATATATTTTGATCAAACAAAGACTAATCACTACTACGAGTTCTACACTATATTTGAGTATAAAAATGAACCATATTGGTTTGGTACTTTTTACGTTGAACCTGTTCAAATAAAAAATCTGTCACATCCAAACAGACAAACCGACAAACAGACAAAAATTTTAAAAATTGATGGCATCTGTTGGTTATCCTTTAACACCCCACCTATTTTTTTTAATAATTTCATGTACAGAAACGCCTCGTCTACAGATTTATTATATGTATAGATAATGTATCAGCACTACAAAAGTTCTATTGCGGCTCTGGGTTTCAAGGCAATTTTTTTTCCAAAAAGTTTGAAGAGTTACCAAAAATTATTTCTCACTTTAAAAGCATTGGAAATGACCTCCTTTATCTCCCTATTTCGTTTGATCCACGACTTTTTGACCACCCTGTATATGTCCTCCTAAGAGCGTCCCCTCCCGACGTTACCATCCACATCTGCCTTGCCGTCTTACGAGGAACAAATTATTCATTTAATTCAGTAGCTGAAACTTAAACATTGCGAAAATGACCGTTGTAATCCTGAATTTAGGTTCAGAACTTTGTCGATGAAACTCAATCTAGATTTGTAAAGTAATAGCAGTATCAGTAACCTATTCCGTAATCTGTGGAAATGCTTTCACCACTTTATAGATCCTTGACATAAATGGATTCTCCAATTTAGTTAGTGCTTTCTATTTCAACCACGTCTTAAAAGGCTAGACTAAAGCAATAAGCGAGGGAAGTCTTACTGTCTGAAAAGTGTTGCAGTAAAACGCTGGGAATATTGCCTGTTAACCATTGACATATATGTATGTTACTAGCGCTGTTAACACTAGTTACGCATTTATGGAAGACGTCTATAATAGTATAGGGATCTTGCGTAGAATATGTAATAATAATGATATATTATTGAGAAAATCACAATGACGTATGGTTTTTGGAACTAAACCAAACATTTTTAGGATTTCTGAAATTTTTTTTTTCTTCTTTCAACTGTTTGCTATTACAGACTTTTACAGGGTCGGGCAGGGACATTTACGCGTAAATTGTGCCCATGAATCCATGGTAACAGCGGGGCAATTGCGTAACACATTATCAATCCAAATCGGTTTCATTTTGACAGTTCAACAACATTCATTGCGTTATTTACGTGTTGAGCAGACAAATTCTTCGAACATAATTATTATGAAGCAATGGATTAGCAATTTGCTTCAAAATGATTCAGATTCCAATTGATAGTGTGTTACGCTCCATGTAAAATACAATTAGTTCAAGGATTCTTAATTGATGCGCCCTGAGTCAATTTAGATAGAAATGCTTGATATTGACGTAGGTAGGTTGGTTATTTTCCAATCACTTATTTAGCTAATTTGTATACAAATAAGTACCTATCTAATTTACTGATGTCAGACGTGTTATTAATAATTGTAACAATGACTATTTTAAGCATCGTTAGTAATTATTTATTTACAGTTTTCCGGGTTTAAATGTGTCTTTTACCACAAACACAACTGACGTAGGTTTTAAACAGATCTGGAAAAATTCCAATACACATAACTCAATAATAAACAATACAGAATAAATAAATATACCTACACTTATGTTTAATAGTGATGTATATCATACGTATTGTATATAAGTAATACAAAAACTAACGTTTGTTTTCTTTGTTTTCAGAAAAGATGGAGGAGCGGGAGAATGCCGCGGACCATGGGGTCCCCGACATGACCATGATGCCGCAGATCACCGAGCAAGCCATAAATGACAACCTCAAGAAGAGATACATACACGACTTAGTTTACGTATCCTTTTGAAAATAACATCATTCATTCTCTTGCTCATGGGCGCCGGGAGCCGGTTGCACTTGCACCTCCCTGGCTTCAAAATAAAATAGGTGGCAAATCATTCAGAACTAAAATTATCCGAATACGCCTAATATAATAAATCTAGAACTGAACCTATTTGAGGCGAGATCCTAGAATTATCGATTGTGTTCTGCAATCTCTCGATTCTAAACCTTTTAGGCTCAAATCACACCGAGATGGAAGCGAAGCGGCGAGCAGTTTCAGTGTCATAAAATTTTAAACTTTATCTCCATTACTATAATACAAGTATCGCTTGAGAAACTTGAAAGGTCGCGTGGCCGCCCGCGGCGCCGCGTGCACTCCGATGACTCAAGTTTCTCATGCATGCTATAATAAGTATTATAGTACAGACGCCAGCAGGTCAACCTACCCGAAACTGTCAGATTTTCCCAATCAACCTTGAACCTTATGCTTTAGCAATAAAGTCGAAAATCTATTAAAGAAATCTGACAGCTTGTAGTAACTTGATGTGCTGGCGTCCGTACTTAATGAAAATAAAGTTAAAATTCATATGACACTGAAACTGCGCTCCGCTTCGCTTCCATCTCGGTGTGATTTGAGCCTAATGCATCAGTTAACAAAGTACCGAACTCATATTACCAAAAAACTTGTATAATATGGACAAACGATATCTACATAATTATCCTCTACATTTTTTATTTATTTGGGATAAAAAACAGTTATACATTACAGCATTTACAAAAAGTAGTTGAAACAACGTATAACCCACATTATTGTCCACGACGTGACATCTGAGTATGATAACGAACGCATGTTAAATGAGAAAAAACAAAAAAAAAAGTGCATAGGTATTTAGAAGAAAAACACTATATACCGACGAATCGAAGAAAGCGGATGACAAGAGCATCCGTCTTATGGGCTTGACTTGCAAGAAATTGTGAAACCATTCTTTTAAATTTATATTGCGACAGTCTGAAAATATCAAAATCAATTAATTGAGGTATAGGTTTCTAAAATAGGTCAAGTGCAAAAATGATCGAGCCTGCTTCATTGAGCTGAAGATGCATATGATCATAATCAGCCAATAATGTTCCCACTGCTGGGACACAGGCCTCCTCTCGGTGAGAGGGGGTGGGCCGTAATCCACCACGCGGGCCCAGTGCGGGTTGGTAGATGTCACATGTCTTCGAATTTTTGGTTCTAGGACATGCCGGTTTCCTCACGATGTTTTCCTTCACCGTTTTGAGAGCAGTGGTGATGAAATAATTTACACAAAGTAAAGCGCCTGTCTGGGTTCGAACCTACGACCTACAACTCGTAAGTCGCGGCCGTCACCACTTGGCCACCACTGCACCCCCTGAAAATAAACTTGTCGGTGCCCATGCTCTTGCTCTTATCCCAATTTATTTGTCTTCTTCTTCAATATTATTACGTATTCGTCATCTCAGTAGTCACCCTCTTTGTAGCCATATCATCATCATCTTTCACACAGTCCATCGAACGCTTCTTTGGTCTTCCCCTACTCTTACAGCAATCCACATTTTTTTTTTAAATAAAAATATCAGTTAGAATTGAGGTAAAAATTGCACGGCAGCATATTCGCTCGTAAGATTGCCAGACTCTCTATGATAGCCCTACAGTCTCGCAATAACCTCAGCGGTGCAAGCTGCCGCCAGCTTCGACGTACTTATACACTTCATTAGAATTTCTGAAATCATACAATTCCGTTTTACGTTTCCTCTGTCTAGGCTTGGGAACTTGAAACGGCCTTTAGCGGCTAATCTACTTGAAGAAGTACTTACCAAGGTTTACCACTGAAGTTTTGTGATGTTGCTGAGATTTTTTTCCTTAATATTTTGTACAGACATACACAGGATCCATTCTAGTCGCAGTGAATCCTTATAAGGAGTTAGGATGTTACACAACGGTGAGTCTATGTCAATATTTATTATGTAACTCTTTGATATTGGGGCAGCATCTACGAGTAGCTCGTATAACGCCACATATGAACTACGCATTGCACCTGACGTAACGCATATCCTGCATCGCGCAAGCAGAGTTATCCGCGCAATTGACATAATGTACAGAAATCCATCGGGCAGTAGACCACCAGACGCAACACCCGTCTGGTTGGAGGATCGTCCCATTTCTATGGAGGATGAGAATTTCCTTGTTCCTCATACCTCTTAAAATATCGAGAAATCAACACTAAAAATGAAGTTGCAGAAAAAAATTGATGTAGTTTTGTCATTACCATACAAACACCGTCATTACCAGGCAATAAATTACAAAAAAAACGCATCAAAGATGACACTAACATCGCATTTAGCGGTTCCTTATAATTGTGTTCACATTTCTTTTGATACCGATCGCTAGATCATGACAATAGCCCGTAGGTTTCCATCAATTTCCTTTAGCAGATAAACAAGGGGAAATTATACATTATTCAGCGACTAATTATCTATTATGTATGAAGACTGCATACATTAGCGTTGGTCGTAATTTACTTCTTGACTAATTGCCAATTATACGGTAATATGTGATACGAAAAGATAAGCTATTTACTTCTGCCTGATATCCTTTTTGATAGGACGGGACGAATATGCCTATCTTACAGGGCAATAATGTGAGCGGAATTCGCGCAGCTGAATTTTGGGCCAAATATGTTTAAAACTGTTTGCCATCGATACCTTAGGGAAGAAAGCACTAGGAAATGGTGCAGGGTCCGTTTTGGGGGACTGTCTTTTGACGTTCGAAAAGTGCTGATTCTCAGCCTAGGTTGAATAAATGACTTTTGATTTGATTTATTGATATACTTCTACAAATTATTTATTAATGTTAATCAGATCATCTTGTAAACGTCTAAACGGACTGTAGGTAATCATAAGAACTAAGTAGGCGGATTTGTTCCGAGCGCGGAGCGGCGGCGTTATCAACTTTCAGTACTTTCACAGCCCATGGAAAATATAACATTGTTTCTTGTTGACAGGATCATATGCAGGACTACCGAGGCAAAGCCTTCGGTACACTACCGCCACATGTTTTTGCGCTGGCTGAGTCAGCATACAGCTCATTACAGGTATGACCAACTATTTACTTACCTAATCATTCCGCCCATTGTATGTTTTGTAGTAATAATCGTTTTGTTATGTAGTTTCTGATATACAATAAAGTATATATAAATAAATTATTATTTCGTTCACACAATTACAAAAAGAACATTTGGTAGAACGCTTATTTACCTCGAACAGAAGGTCATATTATTCATAACGTAATCTTGAGTTTCTCTTGTCACCGGTTTTCTGAGGAACATGAATCAGTTTTCAAGAAATCTGTAATTGTATCTGTAGATATATTTATGATTCATGTGAACGCAATGCTATGATATAATATAATAGATATTAATCTAATAAAGCTCTTAGCGTTGTGAAAATAATATCGGTGATAGTTTATAATATTGTCTTTTGAGATCCTAGGGTAGCATTGATGCAATACATTATATCACATTGCAGTTCATTGTTCTCTAACCCAACCTCTAACGCATTATACTTATTAAACGATAAATCGTCTTTTCCGAACAGAATGGCGAGAAAAATCAATCAGTAGTAATATCAGGAGAGAGTGGCGCTGGCAAGACGGAGACTACCAAGCTGATCCTACAGTACCTGTGTGCAGCCGGGGGCCAGGCCTCGTGGGCCGAACAACAGATCTTGGAGGCCAATACTGTACTTGAGGCCTTTGGTAAGAGTCAACACACCTTACACCCATTGTGTCACCCTTTGTACAGTTTCTATATTTATGTCTGTAATTTATATGGTGTACATAGGTAATAGAGAGTATTCTATTCTTAAATCACCGTCCAGAGATAAACATCATAGTGAGACCAGCCGCGGGGTAATTGCGTAACACACTAACAACTTTCATTGCGTTATTTACGTTGTTGAGCAGACAAGACATTTTAGACATTTTTCGGACATAGGAAGCAATGGATTCGCAAAAGCTTTCAAAATCATTCAGATTCCGATGGAAAGTGTGCTACACTATTATGGCCAGTGTGACAACGGAAAACCAAACCATACCTATTTCTGTCGCCAAGCACCACTGCTGTATGGGTAATAAACACGCACATGACAGATTTCAGCTTGGTCTCTGGAATGGCAACGCACCTACCATACCTCTGGTATTGCAGATTCCTCTTTAACTCCTAACACAGGCTTATCTGCTTAAAAGGAGGCTCCAATAACTAGTTTTCAAGATTCTGTGTCCGTACAGAGCTAGATAATGACGAGACAAGTAGATATCATTTTGAATTTGTAATGTATACTGTCAAACAGTGGAGTCAACTCCATACGACCGACGCCGACGTTAGTATGGCAGAATGACTTGACTTGTAACCATAAGGTTTCCTTGTTAAAGCAATAAAACATTTTACATGAAGTCCATAGGCGGCGGTGTCTACTTACGGTCAGGTAGGCCTAGCTTTATAGCCACCGAATGACATAAAAAAAAACGTAGCAATGACTCAGCAGCAGACATAAAATATAATGTCATATCCATGTAAATTCAGACATTTTACATGAAGTCCATAGGTGGCGGTGTCTACTTACGGTCAGGTAGGCCACAGCTTTATAGCCACCGAATGACATAAAAAACGTAGCAATGACTTAGCAGCAGACATAAAAAATAATGTAATATCCATGTAAATTCAGATTTTTTGACGAGCTTTCCAAACTATTAGCTATATCACTGTTCACGCCCCCTCACTATAAACGTCGTGAGTCGTGTCATCAACTTATCCAACCTGTCGCGTAGATAATTACCCCTCGTTTTGCTTAAAAAGGAGGGGCTGACAAACTAAATCATTATAGTTCCTACAGCCGCGCCCAAATCGAAACCTTCAAAAAGCAGTGACGTTCGAAAAAAACAATAATTTGTAGTTTCGTTCCGAATACATACATACACATTCACACTAATATTATAAAGAGGAAAGATTTGTTTGTTTGTTTGAATTGAATAGGCTCGGAAACTACCGGACCGATTTGAAAAATTCTTTCACCATTAGAATCCTACAGTCATTATTCCTGATGATTCCAAAAAAATCCTTATATCGCGTTCGCTGCGGAAACTATTGACAATAGAGCAAAGTGATGTACTACAGTTTTATAGAGGACATCAATATCTACAAAAAGTCCGCGAAACTATATGTCTAACTATTACAGTTATGTCACAATAACTACTATTCCATGTTAAAATATGCAATAGTATCTATCTATCTGTGGGTTGTTGCATCATAGCTCCCAAACGGATGATCTTGATTGTTTGTTTTGTCAAAACTAGACTTATCGAGTGTTCTTCTAAGTATGGAAAGTCTGCCAAGAAGTGTGAAAACATTTTTTTTGTTAAATAAGTTAGTACCAATATTTACTACCCGTGCGAAGCCGGGGCGGGCCGCTAGTTACTACTTATAATATCGTATGTACAAACATAAAACTGAATCATTCAATATCTACCTGACCATACCCTTCGTATCTATGGTCAGGTCGACATTGAATGATTCAGTTTTATGTTTGTTTACGATGTAATTTCCAAATTGTACGCCAAAAGTGAACCGTGTATGTCCAGCGATATTTAGGCATGTACTGTGTTTAAACTGATAGCATCCTATAGGTAGGTACCTAAAATGACTTATCATTATATTTGCAGGAAACGCTAAAACAGTTCGTAACGACAACTCTTCCCGGTTTGGTAAATTTGTCGAAGTCCGGTTGGACCACCGCGGCGGGATCAAGGGCGCCGTGTTGAGAGACTTTCTGCTGGAACGAGCCAGGATCACTGGACCTGCGCCGAGAGAAACCAACTACCATGTCTTCTACCAGCTGGTTGAGGGTGCTAAGGTAAGCCGTACCTTTATAATTTAATTAAAAAGCTAATTTGGGTATTCTTTACGATTTCGAAGCCAATAAAAAAGTTTCTAAGTAATTTGCCTAATTGTTAATTTAATTAAAAAGAAAAGTTTTGGCTCTCTTTACCTTGTACCTAATTACGTATCTTTTACGTTATTCCTTCTTACCTATCATCTGTCGGCCAAAATCGACAAACCTCAGAAATCTCTAATTTTCGGGGTCTTTTTCTGTCAACTTCTGGACATAGGCCCCTTGAAAGTTACTCAACCTTAAACACAGACTTACTTAAACCTCTTAATCTTCCATTCCAGCACAACGCCGAACTCCGCAACATCCTCCACCTGCGCGAAGGCGTGCAGTACAAGTACCTGCGGCCTGAAGACTCGGAGGCGCACCGCGGGCGCGGCGGGGAGCAGGGCAAGCTGGAGGCGCTGCAGCTGGCGCTGACCGTGCTGCAGGTGCCGCCGCACATGTGCGAGGGGCTGTTCAAGGTGCTGGCTGCTGTACTGTGGCTGGGGAATATACAGTTTCAGGTATTTATAACCCTCGATGTATTAAACTTAGCAAAGTAGAAAACCCCTAAACGAGGTCCCTTGACCTTCTGCAAAATTTCTCATTTGAATAGGTAATGTTTTACCAAGATCTAAATTTTGCAAAGACTAGAATTGATAGTTGTTTAATCGACAATACTCACCGCGAGCGTTCGCTTCTCGAATTTGTTTTGCACACATTCGTTGCGCTAACTTTTGTTACGCTACAAACATTCATTCATTAAATAATTCACATTCGTGTTAGAACATTACATGTTATTTATAATTATTATTACATGCAGAAAAAGTTTACATGCAGAAAAAGTTGAATTAGAAACAAACTTTCGTTCGCGAGTTCACGAGATAAGAGTGGGTATTACGGGAATGATTAAGAAAATTAACACTTTTACTATTAAGAAAATTAACACTTTCCAGGATGTAGACGGTGAGCGTTCAACCCTGGCGGGAGAGGACACGGAAGCTGTAGATGCTGTCGCCAATCTGTTAGGACTACCCCTGCCTACCGCGAAACGAGTATTATTGGAACGACAGATCAACGTGCGAGGCAATGTCACGGACATACCACTGCGATTGCCTGAGGTAGGCCTTACATTTATTTTTAACCGTTTTTCTATCGCGTAACCCGTAATAAAATATAATCATTTAGTTCTGTCCATTGTTTTACTATTGTAGGCCCAAATCATATTAACGATGGTAACGAGGTATTATTTTTTAAATGGACATAGATTATTATTATCTACAATGTCTTTGGATTTAATTAAACAATTCAACAAGGCATCTGTATACAGGCTGGCAACATTGACGTGCCAACTGTAATTATGATTTCAGCACATGATTCTAGATCGTTTTTTAGGGTTCCGTACTCAAAGGGTAAAAACGGGACTCTATTACTAAGATTCCACTGTCCGTCACCAGGCTGTATCTCATGAACCGTGATAGCTAGACAGTTTAAATTTTCACAGATTATGTATTTCTGTTGCCGCTATAACAACAAATACATATTTAAAGGGGGCTCCCATACAAAAAACGCGTTTTTTTTTCAGCGTTTTTGCCTTGTGGTACAGAACCCTTCGTGTGCGAGTCCGACTCGCACTTGGCCAGTTTTTTTAATAACCAACGTAAAGTGGAATTGCAGAGGGTTCACTATCATGTACCTACTGAATCCATGGTAACAGGTTGCGTCTCGGTGTCCCTGCCACTGTACAAAATGCATGTACAAATTTTCCCCAATAGTTTACCCAGACAGGCGCTTTACTTTGTGTAAATTATATCATCACCACTGCTCTCAAAACGGTGAAGGAAAACATCGTGCATCGTGAGGAAACCGGCATGTCCTAGAACTAAAAATTCAAGACATGTGACATCTACCAACCCGCACTGGGCCTGCGTGGTGGATTACGGCCCACTTCCTCTCACAGAGAGGAGGCCCGTGTCCCAACAGTGGGAACATTATAGGCTGATTAGTTTACACATCGAAGTCTTAAAATCACATTTCCTCAACAGGCTCGCGAGAACCGACACGCGATGGCACGTGCGCTGTACTCGCGAACATTCGCGTGGCTTGTGCGCCATGTGAACAGTTGTTCGGCACCAGGACGCGCCGCGCGTGCGCTCGGCGTACTCGACATCTTCGGCTTTGAGAACTTCGCGACGAATTCGTTAGAACAACTGTGTATTAATTACGCTAATGAAAAGCTGCACATGTTCTTCAATAATTACGTGTTTGCACTAGAGCAGGATATTGTGAGTATGCGTCGCATTCGTAATAAAATGTGTCTTATTTTAAGAACTTGCTCTACTTTCTTCCAAGTCTGTTTGAACGGAGTTTTTGCATGATAATTAAATTATATAATACCTTCTGAGTAAAATATTACATTACTAGATAACTATTTTTTAATTTCAGTATCGTCAAGAAGGCATCGTGTACAATCAGATCCAGTTCACGGACAATGCTGCGTGTCTCGAACTGCTAGAGAAACCGCCCAGAAGTTTGCTCAAGTTACTCAGTGAACAATGTCATATGCCTAAGGTGAGCTCCGGAAGCTGCAAAATTTCATACTTCTAGACACCAGTTTAGGCTGTAGGTTGTCTGACAGTGAATGCATTTAAGATTTTTATTAATTAGGAAGCTCATGCAAGATAGGAGCTGGGCTCACAATCTAAGCTACGCCGGTTCCTTTTAAGTATCATCAGATGGAATTTAAACTGCAGGGACTAACTGAGGGGTCCGTGGGGAGCCGCACAGGTCGATCTATCAGGTTATGCTACGCTTGCCGCGGTTGGTCTGTGGATGGGTGACCATCTTTACATACCGAGACCCCTTCCGTGTCTCGGAAAGCACGTTAAGCGGTTGGTCCCGGCTGTCATTCGTGGATCTTTGACAGTCGTTACGGTTAGTCAGAAACCCGAAAGTCTGACAACCAGTCTTACCATGGGGTATCGTATTACCCAGTAACTGGGTTGTGGAGGTCAGATAGGCAGTCGCTCCATGTAAAATACTGGTATTCAGCTGCATTCGGTCAGACTGGAAGCCGACCCCAACATAGTTGGGAAAAGGCTAGGCAGATGATGAGATGGAATTTAAACATTGACTTCTCTTCGTCACTGGCTAATTTTTACTTTATTTTTCCAGGGCTCTGACGGCGCGTACCTTACAAACATCCAAGGCGAATTCGGCGACCACCAGTCCTTCGTCAAGGGTTCCCGTCGGAAATGGGAGGAAGAGTTTGGAGTGCAGCACTACGCTGGTACTGTCAGCTACAGCGTCCACGGCTTTGTCGACAAGAACCGGGATACGCAGCAAGACGCCTTCATTGACCATCTGAGTCGGTCCGCGAACCCGTTTGTGAGGGAGCTGGCTGATTATGTGCAGGATTTAGCGCCTCCTGGACAGGTATGTCATTTTCGACCTGATTGCAGAGCTGTCAGTGTTAATAAAAAGAAAAATATAACATGCTTATCATGACATTTTGTTATTTCTTCTAGGATACTTCGCTGTCGAGTCCTAACTCCACTGGAACTACACAACGCGGCACATCCAAGGGTCGTCCAACTGTCGTGGATACATTCAGAGCTCAACTACAGTCGCTCGTCGATGTGCTTCAAGCTACTGACGTTTGGTGGGTACCACTCGTACCACACACATTGCATCAATTTTATATTATCGTTAAATAATAGCTTGAAATCCAGACACACTTGTTTTGGTCTTATTCAAATCGCCTTTTATTCTACAAAATGTCCAACATCATGCTACTACAATCTGTCAAATTTCTTTAATAGATTTTCAACTTTATCGCTATAGCATAAGGTTCAAAGTTGATTGGTAAAACTTGACAGTTTCAGGTAGCTTGATGTACTGGCGTCTGTACTTACGGATAAATTAAAATATCAATCCTTCCCACAGGTACGTCCGCTGCATTAAACCGAACGAGAACAAAGAAGCGGGCAAGTACTCTGAGCAACTCGTACTGGAACAGCTGAAGTACCTCGGCATGAACGAGATCGTGCGCATCCGGCGCGACGGGTACCCCATCCACCTGCCCGCGCCGCACTTCCGGGCGCGCTACCGCTGTCTGCTGCCGCATCCCAGGCCGCAGAGCCCGGACATACAGTCAGTGATAAATACTTTACAATTGAATAAATAGGTTCTTTTAGAAGCTGAAATAACTAAGTAACGCAGATGAATAAAAAAAGAAGAAAACAAATGGCACAGTCAGTTACTTTCGAATTTATAATTTATTTATTTATTTATATTAGTATAGATAGATGCTGTCTTACATGTCAGCGCCTTGTGGACATGCACTGTATAGATTTCAATTTTTTTAATGCACAATTCCAATTTGACTCGAGGAGTAATTATCATGTTTTGAAAAAAATAAATAATATGAACTAAGATATTTTGCCAATTGGATAATGTTACCTTCATTATTTGCTCGATAGGTATCGCCTCGTCTATTGATTGTGGGAATTTGTAGTAAAACTGACAATGAACCAATTAATTTGTGTTGCAGAGCAATCACAGCGATAGTGAATGCGCCCAAAGATGACTGGCAGATCGGACACACGAAGATATTCATGAGAAGAACCGTACACGCTCCGCTTGAGGCGAAAAGGACTGCGCTCTTGCAATCATCTGCATTACGCATACAGAAGGTAGGAAAAGACTACATACAACATCCCGATTCAAACTTTATGGCGGCTCTGAAGCGCGCTACTCACTGCGCAGTACCTCACCTACTCACTGCTCAGTACCTCACATACTCACTGCACAGTACCTCACCTACTCACTGCGCAGTACCTCACCTACTCACTGCGCAGTACCTCGCCCCTTACCTCCACTGAGACATGAATTTGTTACTGTGCAGCGACTTGTCTCACGTTCTGAGCCGCAGTAAAGTTTGAATCAGGCTTTTAAATTTCGTAACGTTATTCCTAAAGCTGAACAAAGCACAACAGTAAGATTAAAAGATCCCATTTACATATCAAAGAAATCCTTTTGAATATCATAATTTATTATTCATTTCGTTGCCCCTATTGCAAATCCAGCAAATAAATAAATTTGATTTGCCCCATCGGCCCCATCTTCGCACGGATGCATTTTTTTTTCGAATTTCTGAAATTTTCTTTCATACAAATCTTTTCCTGGCAATACCGAACACAACAAAAAAAAAAAATATCCAAATTATCCAATTTGGTGCAGTCGTCGTTCGGAAGTTACGTGCGTACAGACATTTCGGCGACTTTGTTTTATACTATGTAAGGATGTAAGTATATAAAAAAATATGGTCATAAAACAAAATGTACAAGAAATTATAGAATTCTCTGAATCCTGCGCTTGTTAAACAATTTTGCAGGAGCCACTGTCTTCTCGTTTTTAAAAGAAACAATTTTGTCGCTTTATGACAACAAGATAATAAAAGATCTGTCTATGGAACCCTCTTTACAGTTTCTAATTCCGAATGTACGCTTAGTTGCTAGTCTCAGCAATTAGGTATTAACACTTTGCAAACCTCCACAGTGGTACAAGGGCTCAGTGAAACGCCGCCAATACGTTACCTGGCGCAACGCAGCCGTAGTCCTACAAGCTGCCCTGCGCGGCTGGAAGGAACGAGCCGCCTTCCTGCGTCTGCGCCGCGCCGCCCTCACTCTGCAGAGGCATCTGCGTGGCGCCTTCGCTAGGGAAGTGGCGGCTGCGCTCAGAGAGATGAGGAGAGTCAACCAGGAGATTAAGTTGAGGGAGGAGAGAAACAGGTAATTAAAGATTGTTGATAGACTATATTCAAAAGCAATCAGGAATAGGTAAAATACAACAAAGTTCTCCGATTAATAAAATGTAAAATAAAAGGTGGCAAAAGCATATGGATGGGATTTGTATCACTTAAATGTAAAATTATACAAAAAAAAAAACGTCGCTCTTGCGTGCCTAGAACACAATAAAACAGGACCTGCCTATGAGAAAAATCCTGTACTTGCACTGAAAAATTAACGAGACTCAATTCGGTGATCTCAGTCAACTATTTCTGCCTAATAAAACTGAATAAAATTCCTTCCTAAATTGTATTCGTGTACAGAATCATTATAACATACAGGTTTACTGCCATCATAATTCCAATGTAAGAGAGAGAGACGGAGCTAATAGTACCATCCCTTTTTCGCTCTGGAATCATAATGGCATTAATACTATTTACTATTCTATCGTAAACAAACCTCACCTTTATTCCAGTCTCCAAGAAAAGGCGAACCAAGAACGGGCAGAGCTCGAAAACATGGCCGACCAACTCCGAGGTCTTTCCTGCCCGACCAGCACTCGCACCGAGTCTGTCAACTTGGACAATTTGTTCGACTTCTTGGCAGACGTGCCCACACAACGAGGGGCGCCGGATGGACAGCCGGATACTCATCAACCGACTATTGCAGAGATCGGAGATTCTATGGAGAGGCTGGCTGATGATCTGCATCAAGAGGTGAGTTGAGATAAAGAAAGAGGAAGAATGTTTTTTTTTAGGGTTCCGTACCTCAAAAGAAAAAAACCGAACTCTTATAGGATCACTTTGTTGTTCGTCTGTTTGTCTGTCTGTCAAGACCCTTTATCTCGGGAACGCGTGGAGGCATCGAGTTGAAATTAAAACCATATACTCAGGTCTACAGTCCCTTGAAGCTGTGAAAAAAATCAAACTTCTAAGTCAATGTAAAACGTTTATGCCGCAAAAAACCTATATTTCGACGACGGGGATTTTTTTTTTTTGTTTTTTTTTTTTTCTTTATAAAAACGTTGCCCCACACTAGGAATTTCTCCTGTATCGTGGGTGCGTTTACAAACATTTAAAGTCACATACACAAACAGCCAGACCCGGAACAACTACTTGTAGGTCATACAAATATTTGTTCCGTGCGGGAATCGAACCCGTCGAATCCAAATTTATAGGGTATATATATATTGGTAAGAGTCAAGGTCATGTAGCACAAGTAAAGGAAAAAATCCATAAATTTGTAGTTGCATTATAAAAAAAAAACCCGTAATAACTATTTACATACCTACAAATTTGTACGGAACCCTCGGTGCGCGAGTCCGACTTGCACTTGACCGGTTTTTTTATTTTTCACGTATAAGACTCACGTTATAAAATAAACGTAAACATTAGAATCTATTTGTTGTTATATCCGAAGGGGTTGTAGGGCCATTATTTACTGAAGGATGTGGAGAAAAAAGAACCGTTATTTTATAGCATCAAAATTAAATTGTATTGTTTGTTTATGGACTTCTCATCTCCTCAAGATAATGGCACTAAAATGACTTACCGTTGACAATACGATGCCAAACATTCTAACAGAAAATATCACTTATACATATAAACTCTTTCGTCCACAGTTGGAACATGTCTTAGCCGCCGAAATGAACGAGCTAAGCAAGTCCCACACGGAGGCACAACGCAAGCCGGACGGCGCGCCCTCCGAGTCCATCCCCCCCCCGCCCCCCTGCACGCTCGCCATACACCCGTGCGTGCCCCCTGCGCCGCCCGCGGCTATGACGTCGTCAATCAACGGTGTCATGAGTAACTCGATGAACGGCATGTCTCCGATGTCGAACGGGGATGCGATGACGTCATCGCTGACCCTGCCGCCGCCGCCGCCGCTGGAGCCGCTGACGGAGGGCTCCCCGCTGTTCCCGCCGCCGCCGGCCGCCTGCACGCTGCCGGAGCCCGCCGGGCCGCCGCCGCCGCCGCCACCTCCTGCTAAAGGTAATGTTAACAAACTTCTATATCAGTCGCTCTAGATCTTTTTTTCATTTGCTTACACTATTCACTATTCCCGGGCTGCTGGTTTTGATTTTCAGAACGGTTGTTCAACCCGAACCATCTTATTCGCTTGCATTTTGCCTTTCGATTCTTGCCTAAGTGTTGACCAATCATGACCAAACTTATCCACCTGGCTTTATTAGGTTCCTGCCACTGTCAAAACCTAATAACTTTTCTATATCATTTTCTCAATCCCACAGACACAACACCACCAGAGCTGACCAACGGTATAATCCCCAACGGAAAACTATCAGTGGTCAAAAGCAAGGAGCCGATATACGAATCGGTGATACCAAGACCGGCGCTGGAACAGAACAATGAACCGTCACAACCTCCGCCACCACCACAACAGCCTCCAACACATCCCACACCACCTGAGAGTAATGGGTATGTTGATATGCTTGAATAAAAAAAATTATAGCGGGTGGTACCTACTCTGAATATTCTTCGATTTTTAAATCAAAAGTAATTTTGATCCAAATTAGGTCCTTTGTACACGGTACGGTTTCTTTACAGTAGTGGTGCCGTATTATGACGGCTAAATGCCATCTTGATTCCAGTGTAAGAGAGAGACGGAGCTATACATGATCGATAGCACCATCTCTTTTTCGTACTGGAATTATGATGGCATTCATCATAATCAGCCTATAATGTTCCCACTGCCGGGATGATGGCATTAATACTTCGTAATTCGGTCGCAGTACTTCTTAATTCCACCAAGCAACAGATCATACCGATATCATATTGACCGAAGCCAATCTCCATTTGATCATAGATTGGCCATCCACAATTCGAAAACTAGTGAGAAGGGGTCACAGACTCTAGAATCCTCACCATTCAGGGCCCCGTATAGGAAGAGGAAGACTTTGAAACATGGTCGATTTCAATGAAACTGAAAGATGTCTGGAGTACACCTCGCACTACGGATCTTTGTGTCTGTGAAGCTAGCTGCGGTTAGTCACTATTGTGTTAATCTCGGAAATATTCCCACAATAATATCCCAGAAATCTCGAAGAAAATGGTGTCGGACTTTAAAAAATGTATTGAATGCCGGGCTCCCTATAACCGCTTCGGTGAGAACGTCCCCGATTCTGCCTCGTGTGCACATCCGCTTTTTGACCCAGTCCTGATCTAGACCCGGAAAAAATTGTGACAGCAAACACGTTCCACGCCTCAGTATTTTATTTTTCGTAATTTTGTCTATGGGAGTATTGCTTGCGTTCCATGTTCTTTAGTCGAGTTACTAAATAGAGTACATCTGTGCCAAAAACCGTGTGTGCGTAGCATTATTACGAAATTAGTTATCTGTAGTTGATCAAACAAATGACGGCGATGACGGGTGCGTAATTAGGATACTCGCGTGATGTCATTGTTATTGTTTATAAAAACTTTGAAACTACAATGGTATGTATTATATGTCATTCGATTCGTTATGAATGAATGGGGCTATTTTTTAGGTAAATAAAAAAATAGGGTCATCGCTTTCGATTTTGAATGAAAATTATTTTAATTTTTAATTTTCGTAATGTAAACAAACATTAAAAATAAATGATTATTTTAATAAATCTAAGTCTCTTAAAGTTACGAAACAAGTTTTATAATCTACCCTGGTCTATCCACTTAAAGAAACAGCCATTAGTTTAACAGCGGTCCATAGAATTTTTTTCTGTACGAGTCGTGTATGAGTGGCGATGGCGCCCCGCGGCGCGTCGAAATAGTATATTTCATTACAAGTGCGGAAAGGCTGTCATTGCAAAGAGTTCCGACAAATGTCTACCCGAGCCGAGGCGCAGCCGAAGGCGAGGGTTGACAGTCGGAACAAGTTGCAATGACGGTTCCGCAGGTGTACTGAACGACTATTTTTAATACAGTTGCGAAAAAATGAAGCAATTTAATAAAATAATAAAAACACAATATTGCTTTTTTCTCTTCTCTCCACGAAAAAAATTAGTCGTATGTGGATATGTAACGACTTTTTGACTGTTCCGGTAAAATGTTCTCCGAAGCATTTTGTGCAACTGAGTTCCGGTGGTGTTAATTCAAAAAAAAAATAGGGTCGAAATTACTCATTTTGTGCAACAAACAACTAAACTCGCAAAGAAAATTTCTGGAAAATGGCGCCAACCGTAGAATATAAGCAGAGTTTTTTTTCTTCACCCATTTTGGTAGGCAAAGGTACTATCCATACAGCTTAGTCTTCAGTATATTTTTTTTATTGATATGAAATGAAAATGAAATTTAATGAGATGAAATGAAATGAAACCTAACCTAACTCATTCAATTAAATCATTAAATCCGATATTGAAATAAATTAGTAAGTAGCTTCTTTTTAGAAATATACGTATTTGTATGAATCGCAAAAACTCTTTAGTAAAAACTTCATGGTTGGTTTTTCTTTTTAATAGACATTATTTTGACAGTTGGGAAAGAGACACGCACGAGTTCGGGAAAGGTAAAAAAAAAGCACTAGTATGTAATAGCCCACATCCCGAACGCTATTATAAGTCTCTGCAATACACCACTTTTTGAGCAACTGTATTAAAAAAAATGTAGGTACATTTGTGATGACGTAACCTTGGGACGCGGGACACGCAAGCGGAAAGTTTACTCTAAATGAGTAAATCCTATTTGCAGCCAACTTCACAAACAAAAAGGTCCGTAGCGCGTAGTGTAAGCTGGCCTTAACGGTGTTCAGAGACTATTATGATAAACTGTTGAAAGCCATCATCGTTTGGTTGCGAAAAAGACATGGTACTATCAGATCTGTCCTGTAGTACGGCTTCAGAAATGGCAGATCGAGTCATCGAGTAAAGAAGTTCGTGTTTATCATTCAACATCACTTGTTACTACCAACCAATAAGGCTTTCTTTATTCTTTTTGCGTCAGAAACTTGGTATAGTTCTTAACTTTATTTGAAAAGCTTGAACGTACCATTAAGAACTTTTCTCTCCAGGTTCGTCCACAAAGAGATTGAGATCGAGCCGGAACCATCAGACGCGCCGCTGCCACCTCTGCCGCCAATGGACAACGGGCCATCCCCGCCACCTGTACCCATGGATACTTGCATCAGTCCGCCACCTATGATGAATGGGGAGTCTACAGTAAGTCTCGTGACTCTTGCGGAATCGATTGCTCTAAATTGTGTGGATGTACATGAGATAGTATACTGGTATAGTATAACGGTCTGGTATCCGCAACTACACGTCCCAGCGCGTATTTTGCGTACGTGCGTCTGTATATGATACAAACACTCAGAATTATTGAGGTAAAAATGCCCGTTAATATTCTGTATAACATTAAAACATTGTTTTGCTTGATCACGAGACGATATACTGTATCAAAAACATATAATTCCTGCCAAATACTCAATAAACTTTCTCCCAACAGAGCATAGACCGTAACGCGCGTCGCAAAGAGCGCGTCGAACGTCGTTTACACCAAATAGAAGCTCAAGCGACGACGTTACCTCCCACAACACCACCTGCTGACGTCACCAATGACTTGTCGGAGTTCGCCAAGTTATACTTCAACGACCACCCACGCTCACCCGAAGGTAAATTCGACCATAGCTTTATAGAGATAAGGTTGATATAATTAATTGCGTGGCGTACCCTGCTCAATCGCCCTGCGAATACTATCACACCCAGGAAGCGTCAAAGTTAATTTCAACTCTGTGTTTAGTAGTCGTATGGTTCAAAATTAAACATCATATTAAATCCAATATTTTATTCATCAGGTACTATTATGGCGACTTTAACACGCAAGAGCAAGTCGATGGAACTGCTAACCAAGGAGGAAATGATCACGTACCACAAAGGGAACAACATTCCAACCTCACACATACAGTTGCATGATCCTGACAGTGTTACTGCGGCTGTCAATATATTTAGAGTAAGTACTGTATTTATATATCCGTTTTATGAATCAAACTCGTTAGATTACTTAGGGCTGATTTTTCAATCATCTGATAACTTTATTCGGGGAATAATTTTGAAATTTTTACAGTTATTTCGTACAAAAACTGTCAAACGTCAGTTTTATTCCTCGAATAAAAGTTATCTGGCGATAGAAAAATCAGCCCTAAAAGAAATTGTGACCTACCTTTTTATCTGCGTGTCGACCAAAAAATTCACAATAATAACTCGTTTCAAGTGAGTTTTCTTCTCTTTTGTTCTTGTCTTTTGAAACTCTTGTTGTTAAGTTTAGGATTTATGTATCGCAGACTTAGCATTTAATTCTGATTCTTATGTGACCGCGTTCCAAACATATTTTATTAAGCAATTCATTTCACAATTTTACACATTTGTTGTCCCTTTAGGATCTATGTCGATATATGCGCGGAGAGCTGACGGCTGAAAAGGAGACTCAAGTGATACAGTCGGTCATCGGCAAGGGTATAGAGAGAGAAGAGTTGAGAGACGAGATTCTGGTGCAGTGTGTTAGACAGGTGAGTGTTCTTTTGTTACTATAGCTGTATATTTATGAGTTTTTCGTGATGTAAATGGGTACTGGGGCCTTCGATTATAAAAAGTGAAATCCCGAGTTAATGTAGGCCAGCTCGGGAACTGATAGTCGTACTGTTGCATTCTAGTATTGTTATTATTCTAAGCCTGCTGTTTATTGTTTTAAATTAAAACTACTATTATTATTCAACGATCTTGTCAACATTACAAAAACTAATATGTAGATCAGAGCACCACACTATAGCTTTCGTTTCCTGTCCAGTTAACGGAATGCCCAGTAGAAGAATGGGCGGAGCGCGTATGGCTAGTGCTGTGCCTGTGCGCAGTAGCGTGGCAACCCAGCCGCGGCCTGGCGCGCTACTACAGCGCGTGGTTGCGAGCTCGGGCACGCCTGCTATCGCCTGGCTCACCGGCTTCGCCTGCGTCGCCGGCTGCGCGCGAGGCACACTGCGCGCAGTGGTGTCTTGATAACTGTCGCGGAGCTGCACCTAGACAACTGCCTCCGAGTACTGTAGAAATCGCTGTGAGTATTCTAAGTTGGTTGTTGATAAAAAAAAGAAATAAGAAAAAAAAAACAGTGGCACTCCGGGAGTGCTGACAGAAGTGAAAACAAAACACAAACGGAATACTTTGCCATCCCTCACTGACATATCGGATATACATTAAAACCGAGTGCATCCCGAGGACAGCCGAACACATCGAAGTGGGTATTTTTTAAATCATCTTATAAACAAAACACGCGCAGTATCGCTTACGGTAACAGTGGCGCGAGTTCAGTGGTTTTTTTCCATCACAAAAAATGCCCATCGCGCCTAAAGAAGTTTTCACTTCAAAATAACGTAATGACAGATCTTAAATTTCAATAATTTGTCCCAGGCCATGCGTCGCCTCGGCACCATAGTGTGCCGCTTCTTCTTCCTGGACGGCCGCACCAAGGCCATCGATGTGCACCCGGCCGACACGGCGGCCGCTGCCGCCGCCCGCTTGGCTGACAAGCTCGGCTTATCGCCTCATTCAAGGGCTGGTTGGGCTGTGTACCAGCAGCGAGCGGGGACCGAGGAACATGTGCGGGCCACGCATTATTTGTATGATGTTATTGCTGCGTGGGAGATGTAAGTAGTAGACGAATGTTTGTTTTATTCTTTATTTTGAAGTTTTGCAGGAATTTTCAGGCATCGATACTTAAATTACCACTATTTGCTGAATATGATGAAACTGTTTGGAGCAGTAACGTGTCAGTGGCCTTAGTGTCAGTTTTTTTACTCGTCAGATTGCGAGCGCGTTATATGGAAAAAGTTATAGCGCCACCTGGTGGTCATTAGGAGAAACCTTATTTCCCATACAAAATTCTAACGCGCTTGCAATCGAACGTGAGTCGAAAAAACTCACACTAAGGCCACTGATATTATAGCGTCAGTATATCTGGATATTAGGCCTACCATACGAGTCTTCCCTAAATGTTTTTTTTTTGTTTTGTAAAAAAAAAGCTATATTCGAGGGCTTTTTCTACAGGATAATTTTTTATGCATTGCGCAAATTTTCACAGGATGTTCTACTCATGAATATGAACAACTTTCACTATGGGTTCAACTCTGAAATCACAAAAAAAAAAACAGCTGTTTCATACAAAAGTTCAATACCTACTCGACCAAAATGTATGAAACAGCTGATTTTTTTTTTGTGATTTCAGAGTTGAACCCATAGTGAAAGTTGATCATATTCATGAGTAGAACATCCTGTGAAAATTTGCGCAATGCATAAAAAATTATCCTGTATAAGAAAATAGCTTAAAATTAGTTATTTGGACTTCCACAGAACATGCTTATGTTTCCCGCCCGCAAAAATAAGTTTATACTGCAGATGTTCCGGGTCTGTTGTTAAAAAGAACTTGTTACATGACCCTTTCTATCGTATACAGGCAACAAGGTCCCGGAGGTGGGTCCGCAGACAACCGCTTCGTGTTCAAGCGCCGCCTGTTCCGCGGCGGGCGCGAGTTGCCACACGACCCCGTCGAAGTCGCGCTGTTGTACGCACAAGCTGTGCACAGCGTCGTTAAGGTAAGAAGACAATCGGATATAACTGGGTGGGGCTTATATCCCGAAATAAACATCGGATGTTGCTCGGTAGATTAGCCCTACCCATTGATTTCAATTCGCTCTCACCACAGAGTAAAAACTTAAGATGAGATACACTCCTTTCAGAGTTATTTTACCTCTTGACAGTTACAACCCAACAGCAACCTTGGGGCCTAAAAAGGCCACTTTGGCAGAATCATAAAAGGATAACATTATGAATCATAATGGACAGTTCTTCTGAACTTTGGTAACAGTTGGGAGTGAACTGTTAAGTTAATCGTATCAAATCCCATTGGTGAAGGATTTTTTAGTTATTTTTTTTGTCTCTGCTAAAATACCAATCAATCCAATCCCAATCTCTTTGATTATACCTACGTAGTGCAGCGAAAAAAATAAAAACACGGACTGTCTTCGCCATATTACCAGAGGCGTCTCTAGCCCATGTAGCGCCCGTGTGCAAACATTACACAAGCGCCCCCTAGTAAAAAAAAAAAGCGTCCCCTAGTAAGCGCGCGGTCAAAATGGAATGAGTACAAAGTTCAAGTAACAGCACATCAAGTTACCACAAATTGTCAAATTTCCCCAATGGATAATAAACTATTGTTTGGAGATGAAGAAGAAATTCGTCGGTTTTGGATACCATGGTGTGCTGTTGACTGTATATTTAGAATTATACAGGGTGTTGCTGTTCTGGTGTTTACCCTAACAAGCCAAAACGTACCCATGTTAACATGTCTATCTAAATGTTATGTTACATCATATGAGTGTCCAAATTTTGAAATTTCTTCATTCTAATTACGACCGCGACCTGTGCGGCACGCGCCACGCGCCACTCGAACTCACGCTTTTCAGAAATGCCGCGCGCTTGACGTTCGTCCATGGCATGGCAATTTGAACTTTATTGTCTATCCCAAACAGTTGAATTCGCATTATTCGCAATATGATTGTCGGCGTGTTTTCAAACGAATCATTGAAAGTTGAAACAAGTGTCGCCGAGCGATGCGGCTCACTACTACCACTCAAAATATAATCTTTAATAATGTGTAATAAGGTTTATTTCATGTTGAAAAAAAAGTAAATATTGTAAAAGACGCTCGCGCGCTCGTGGCGCGGCTTGCTTTGGTGTAATTCGACAAATATAAGAAGAGCTCCAGATGCTATACAAAATGTATGGAAAGCGGAGCTCTTTTTACGTTGGTCCTTTAAAACGCCGCGGCCGGCCATCGCGCGCGCCGAGTGGGGCTCCGAAGCGAGCGGCGCTCGGCGCCCCTTAGGACCGCTGCGCCCGTGTGCAACGCACACCCTGCACAATAGGTAAAGACGGCCCTGCATATTACGATTCATAATGTTATCCTTTTATGATTCTGACAAAGTTGCCTTTTTAGGCACCCTAATTACAACAACAATATAGGTCACTGGGATTTTGACAAACTTGACAATTGCAGCAACCAAACAGCAACTTTGTTGTCATGAAAATAAAGTTCACTGTGATATTGACAATGATGCAAAATCAGAGTCTGTGAATAGACTGTACACTTCCGTCAATCAGACATACCGACTCACAAAACTGAGATCATCTAGTTTCCTTGTCACCCTGGTGCAGTGTCTACGACTGCAAAAAAAGCTATACGTTCTAGCTCGCAAAATATTTCGTAACGAAAATATAGACGCACATAAACTGCAGTATTTATCTTTTTACCAGACCCTCTCCCTCCCTCCGTCGGGATCTCTACGTTACTTATTCTTTTCTATTCCTTTCTAGTACAGACAACTGTCTTTTTTTTTAGTACAGCCAACAGTGCCAAACAGTTACTATTATATATCGTTGTATGGCCCAGATGGACGAGTTCCCAGTGTCGGAGAAGGTAGCTCTGCAGCTGGCGGGGCTGCAGGCGCAGGTGTCGCTGGGCGAGCCCTCGCCAAGTCCGCCGCCGCCACACACGCGCGCGTACTATGCGCAGCCCGAGCAGTTCCTGCCGCAGCGCATAGCAAGGGCTAGGCCGGCGCAGCAATGGGTCAGTATCTTTTGAGTATGGTCTAAGCCAACTTGCACCACAAATCACTAAATGCGTTTAACGCTAAACACGTTTAAAATATCATTGTCACGAGGACTAAAACACGGTATCTTGGTAATAGTGGACTGTATTATAAAATTCAATAAAGGAAAACAAACGGTAATCTAGATTTGAATTGGCGAGAAAGGAATATGAAATGGCTCAGTAGCGTGGGCGATGTCGCAGTGCCGCGCCGCCCGCTGCGCGCGCCCGCAGCTCGCGCCCGCGCTCGCCCGGCGAGGCGTGTTATTCTCGACACTGTCCCTGTCATCTTTAAACGATTGACCAAGCTTTATAGAACAATGTTTTAAATTCGTTTAGCGCTAAATGATTTTTCACACCACCTGCTCGAAAATGTCAAATTATATGTCAAGCAACCTTAACCTAAAGTGAGTCATTAGTGGCCGGGGGCACAGCCGGTCAATAATGTTGTACTGGATTTCATTATGACCCGCTGGTCAATAATGTGATTTGAATTTGGAATCTCACATGGCAGTATAGTACTAACAAACACCCTTTGGTGCCAGAAAGAGGAAAGCTATTCTCGATACCCTTACTACGCGTGGATGATATTCTCGATTTCCTACAAAATCATAACGACTGCTTCTTCATATTGTTGCCATGTTTTCGAAGACATAATATTGTAAGAATAATTAGATAACTACGAACCATTTTTTATTAAAAGGAATGGAATAACATTAAAACTGGCATTAATAATAACAAATACCGTACCGCGCCGTAATACCGTAATAGTAATTGGCTGTAACATTAGTTAATTTATTTTAAGTAAACTGCGCAAAGATTGCTGTGGATTTTGTGAATAAATAAATAAATAATAAAACCTATCTATACTACAGTCGATTTATCACATTTTATCAAAAATACTCTATTTTCACGAGCGTCTCCAATGACGTTCTAAATTCAAAATGCATACAGCCAATCATCCAAAAGCATTCTACCAGCCCTGTATAAAGCTTAGTTTACACAAACGCCACTTCCATGAGAGTGATATCAATAGACACGCACGACAAAACCGTAGAAGAGACTTTTTTTTTTTGAAAATCGAATTGATCGTGTCTTGGCTACTTATTGGTAGACGCAATAAAGGCGCCAACTTTTGGCATTTAAACTTTAAATTTATCAACAAATACTTTGTTTTTCGTACTATGGCTATTATTTTCTCACAGTAGGTGTAAAAAGTAGGGTCAGTGGGTCGTCTTAGGGGCGGATTTATTTTATTAGAGTATCCTCCTCTGGGCTAAAGGTGTCTTTGCCTTGGACTAGCTTGAATCCCTCGCTGCATTCAGGATTCTTGTATTAACTCCCTCGCTTCGCTCGTGAGTTAAATCCCGAATCCTTCATTGCGCTCGAGATTCAATATGACGCCCGTGACATAAGACACAACTTTAGCCCCTCGGTGCATAATCTACTATATTGTGCAGGGCCTGCAGTCTCGACATACGATAGCAATCGCTTTACGACCGAATTCGGTCGCAAAGTCCTATCGATCCGGACTTAGCGATATTTGGTAGTCTCGACTCTCAAAGTTATCGATTGTCATCGGTATCTTACCGAAGTTTGTCGCAAACTTTTACGATTTTCGTAATGTTTACGAATATATTTTGCGAGCATTTTTGACAGATGTAGAGACTTGCGTTTGTCGTAAGGATCGTTAAGGCTAGCGATTATTGTCGGTATTATTTAGCGATCGGTAGTTTGCGACAGCGTCGCTATCTATGTCGAGACTGCAGGCCCAGGTGGGCCTTAGTATATTTTATGATACGTACGTTGGCCTTGTAACCGTACACTCTCATAGCAGGTCAATATGTGGCAAAAAGTAAAATGTAATGCGAATTTGTACTTAGTATGCTTGAACTATTATTGGCACCTATCCTGCAAATGATAATGGTGGGTCTCAAAATATGGAGACAAATCTTGTGTGCGCTGCTGCTATGTTTGTATGACCAAATAAATTGAATTTTAAGTTGGTATTAGACTTATCTTTGTAATATGCATTTTTACGATATGTTCACTCATGGGACACATTCATGATATCACACCAGCAGCACGCAGCTTGGTTCAAGATGTCATGATCATCTAAAATATATTTTGTTTCCACCAGGCAACAATTCTTGCTCAAGCGCATCGTCAATATGGCGCCGGACGAGCAGAACTAACTGCGAAGGCGTTATACCTGTCATGTGTGATGCAATACCCGCTGTATGGAGTCACGCTCTTCCCTGTTACCTACAAAGGCTATTGGGCACATGGTAAGCACCATTTAAGTCAAATATAGTAGTTATTTGGTTTGTTTGATTTTTTGTCGTGTAACTCGGAACTCGATTGGGTGGATGACACTTGGCACATGTTATATCAGCGCAAACGCACTTATGTTGCTTTGCTTCGTAACGATCGAAGCAACTTAAGTGCTTTTCTATTTCTGATGATGCGCATGAGCCCCCCAGGGGTCTAAAATAATTATGTCTCCCTCAGTTAAGAATTGATAGGTAGAAGGATCAAACACTATCATATCTCCTCAGGTCCCAACGTTCTGCTTGGCGTGGGCTCCGAAGGCGTGGTCCTCGTCCGTCCTACGGACAAGGTGGTCCTCGCCGAATACCCGTACACCAACATCGCAGCCCTCCTCATGGACCACGTGGACAACGGCCTGACCATCAGCCTCACACACCACGGGCAGCACGACGGACACCGGTATGTTGTTAATGATCAGGACGAAGATCTGAACCAGCATGGAACGGATGAGGGACATCGGTATGATACACTTGATTAGTATACGCTTGAACGTAACGAAATATCGCCTGCTGCTGATGAAAAACTAACCAACCGAACAAAATGCAGGACAATAGCTTGCAATGTCAACGAGGTGCGAGAAGACCGCTTCTCTCTCGGTGGCTAATGTTCCCAGCTAAATCTCTCGGGAACAAAATGTTGCCAGTTAATAATGCTACAGCTCAAAACTGCTCAACAGCCAAAGCTACATGTGCCTTTTTTTAGTTGTTGCACTTCACGAGCTCGCGTCGGTAATTGCAATTTAAACCTTATTGCACTTACGTAGAAGTCAACTTTACATGCGCTCGTGATTTGCAGCAACTATACTTAGCTGTTAGTCTGCGACACTTTATTGACATACCTATCTCGGGTCACAAAACTGATTCCCTAAATCCAATAGGTGCATCGTATTGGAGTCTGCTCAAAAGAACGAAGCCGCATGGTTGATGGCGGCCTACAGTCCAGTTCTCGCTAACGGCTTAGCAGACGAGCCTCCTCGTCGCGCGGCCCCGACGTCTGAGAGGTCCCGCTTGGCCGCCGCGCTCAAGAGTGCCAGGCGAGCTCTGGTTGACTCGGGCATGCTCAGGAGACCCACTGAAGCTACTACTGGGAACTTCTTGAGGAATACTCTGCGAAGGTTTGTAGTCAAACAAATGCCGTTTTATTTTTCTAATTACTAGCTAAAATACAATGCAACATTGTATGCAACAACCCTAACGTTGGTCCATCGTAGGCGTTTGTCGAACGTATACACAACGCAGACATTGCGCGAAAGCGGCCTCAAATCGGGTGTATTTTCGATACAATCACATAGACACGACGCCTGCATACCGTATACATTTACGCGACGTCATCGCATAATCTGGATACACTCCCAGTGCGAAGACACTTTGAACACAAAAATATAGAGGTTCAAATCAAAAGTCATTTATTCAAGTATAAGGCTGAGAATCGGCACTGTTTGAACGTCAAAATTACATAAGACATTCTCCCAAAACGCCCGCCCTTCACCAGTTCCTTTACTGCGCAGGTTGAGTAAGCACAGACTCGAGAAGATGCGGCTGGACATGGCGGCAGAGAGCCAGGGCGAGAGCTACAAGAGCTTCCCGGCCGGCTACTGGGGCTGGTCGCGCAGCCTGCCGCACAGCCTCACCAAGCTCAACGAGGCCGAGGAGGTGGCTGCCATGCAGATATTCAAGGTAACATTTTTTTTCATCTCTAGCCTGTACTGGCCATTGCTAGGCAAAGGCAAGCGCCAATAGAGGCTGATAAACAATACAACATGCCGAGATCAAGAGCATTGGTAAACCTTGTGTGTATTGTTTGCTCCTTACTACTTTCTACTTTGAAATCAAACCATGCTCTATTTCTTAACGTGATGCCCCAGTACATACGAGGATGAATGGTCTACTTGCGCCTGGGCCGTTTCATCTGGCCATTATTTTTGGTTTTCTTTTAAAAAGTTACTTTTCTACTATGCATGTGAGCTTTATTTCTCAACTTCGCCGCAGGACATAATGAGTCACGCGGGTCTAACAGCCACCCACGACGGCAGCACCACCAACTTGGCCAACAACAACGTGACGCAGCACGAGGCTGACAGCGACGACCGCGTGGCGCTGGCGCAGGCTTTACTACAACGATGTCTGCAGAAGGATACCTTGCTTTGTGAGCTGTATATGCAGCTTATTAAACAGGTGAGAACAAAAAACAAAATAAAAATAAAGAGTACTTTTCGTCCCTATCCATCCAAACGGCTGTATTCGCCTAAAATTCTAAAGCCTTATTCATTGGGAACAATGTCTCGCAACATTGTATGTTGCGAGATGTTATGTTTATAATACGACCTTTGGCGAGCCCGAACTTTGTGCAGAAGGCTGCGCAGTAAGATTTTTTTAGGAACCAAATGGTGACATGAGGCGAGTGCGAGTGAGAGAACATGCGCGAAAGTTCTTAGTGCCTATGTTCAGGCTCGCCAAGTTACGTCGGTCGTATGGTACCTAAGCATTAGCATGTTACCAGCAACACTGTAACATGCTGCCAGCAACATTATTTCCCACAGCACAAAACTATGTTCCTGAAAACATATTCCCAGTGATACGCGGCTTAAGACTTATCTTTATCGAATTCGTCAGACGACAGACCACCCGGAGCCTTCGTCCCGCGTGTCGGCGCGGCACTGGGCGCTGCTGTGCGCGGCGGTGGGCGCGGCGCTGCCGCCCGCCAAGCCGCTGCGCCGCCTGCTGCTGGCACACCTGCGGTACCGCGGCACGGCGCTGCACGCGGGCGAGGAGGGCAAGTTCGCGCGCCGGGCGGAACAGGTACGGACTTCATTATTTCTATTTTCTCTTTTATGTGTCTGTGTAAAGTATAAACTGTCTTTATTGTAATTGTTTTCAACCGTTTTAATTAGAGAAAAAAAAATCAACCAACATAGCTTGTGCACTGTTTAAAATGAAAAGATCAGTAAGCAAGGATTAGGGACCACAAAGCCAGTCAACCTGGTATGCGAAACATGATTTGGTCTTCTCCCAATAAAAAGTGTATGAAAACCAAGATCAAAACTAAAAGAATCGAAAAAAATATTTTCTCTTTTTCCTAAAAATTCCAAAAGCTAAGCTTGAAATTGATTTTAATAGAATCGCACACAAAATCAAACTAAACAACCTTTTTAGACGTGCGGAATATTTTTGGTGAGGTGTCTCGAAGGCACCTTAAATCTGCCCAAACAGGGTCAGACTCTTAGCCTAACCACTGCTTTGCTTGACTTTAATAATTGCTCAACAGATAGCCCATTGGCCTCCATATCATCCTTTACATCAACCAGCTTACAATGCTGCACACAGTGCCCACCACCCCTTCTGTATATATTATCACTTCAACGTCTGACGGACGCGTCCGTACGACGGTAAGACCACCTCCACCATATTATAACAAAAAAATTAATACGTTTTCCAAATTCTAAATAAGTAAACTAAAATTAAAGCGTTTTTTTTTCTGTTGCGCACAGACTAAAAGTAATAACCTATTGCTTGCTATTACTAACAGGCAGTAAAAAGTCTTTTTCAAGCCTCTTCACTGCAACTGTGTTCTAACTAGTCGTCTAAAGTTGTATGGCAGTTTTACTGCAATCTATTTTGATACGAATATCTATGTTGTTTAAACAGCATCGTTGGTCTAGTAGTCGCAAGCGCTACTGCTAACCATGGAGTCCGGGGTTCGATTCCCAGTATTATTGGGTGTCTCCATCAGCAATTTCTCAGTTGCAGCCCGGGGTCTGGATTTGTGCTCGGTTGAAGGCGAGGCTTGCCCTCTGAAATGTGGGTGCACTATTCACCCACATTTTAGACCTCTGCCCCTAACCCTTCGCGGATTACAGGCGTGATGTTATGTAATCAGAACATTAACGATTTCGTATATCCCCCAGCATTCACTTACAATTCGTCCCCACCAGGTCGCTCTAAGCATAGCGCAAGTGCCCCGCCGCCTCGCCGCCCCCTCTAAGGAGGAGGTGCTGTGTGCGGCGGCGCGGCGCCCCATGCATGTGCGCGTGTTGCTGTTGGACGGCAAGCAGCATGGCTTGGTGTTCGGGCCGGCCGCCACCGCAGACCATCTCGTGGCTATGTTGAGGGAGAAGATTGGACTTAGTGATGCTGCAACAGGTTAGTACTAATTAACAGGGATTTCTTAAATAGTTAAAAAAAAATGCCTTTAATTCTCCTTAATTACAAAAAATGAGTAACACTAATGATTTAATTACAGTAAACAATAACAGGGCTTTCTTACCATGCGATTAAAATAAGCAAAGGGCATCCATCAGGCACACAGCACTTTCGACACAAATTTCATCTACTCCAAAGCACCCAATACCCATAGCTGTTGCCTAACTGATGACTTCTGAGTACTTATGACTGTTCGTTTATAATGTTCCTTTTTCCATTGTTTGTATTCCCTGTGTGTGACTCAAATAAAACATTATTCTTTCTTACTTTCTTTCTGTCTGTCCACTGTCATCTTGTCGACGAAGGAGAGGGAGGTAAATAATGGTTGATACCAACAGAACATTGGACTACCAAAATCATTTGGTTTTAAGTCGGCTGTACTTCTATAATATTGGTCGCGTTGCTTGTGCACAGGTTACGCGTTGTACGAGGTGTGCGCGAACTCGACGCCAGCGGGCGCGGGCGAGCGCGCGCTGGCCGGCAGCGAGCGCGTGGGCGACGTGCTGGCGCGCTGGGAGAAGGCCGGCGCTACTGCCGCCGCTTGCAGGTAACTATGTGTGCGCGAACTCGACGCCAGCGGGCGCGGGCGAGCGCGCGCTGGCCGGCAGCGAGCGCGTGGGCGACGTGCTGGCGCGCTGGGAGAAGGCCGGCGCTACTGCCGCCGCTTGCAGGTAACTATGTGTGCGCGAACTCGACGCCAGCGGGCGCGGGCGAGCGCGCGCTGGCCGGCAGCGAGCGCGTGGGCGACGTGCTGGCGCGCTGGGAGAAGGCCGGCGCTACTGCCGCCGCTTGCAGGTAACTATGTGTGCGCGAACTCGACGCCAGCGGGCGCGGGCGAGCGCGCGCTGGCCGGCAGCGAGCGCGTGGGCGACGTGCTGGCGCGCTGGGAGAAGGCCGGCGCTACTGCCGCCGCTTGCAGGTAACTATGTGTGCGCGAACTCGACGCCAGCGGGCGCGGGCGAGCGCGCGCTGGCCGGCAGCGAGCGCGTGGGCGACGTGCTGGCGCGCTGGGAGAAGGCCGGCGCTACTGCCGCCGCTTGCAGGTAACTATGTGTGCGCGAACTCGACGCCAGCGGGCGCGGGCGAGCGCGCGCTGGCCGGCAGCGAGCGCGTGGGCGACGTGCTGGCGCGCTGGGAGAAGGCCGGCGCTACTGCCGCCGCTTGCAGGTAACTATGTGTGCGCGAACTCGACGCCAGCGGGCGCGGGCGAGCGCGCGCTGGCCGGCAGCGAGCGCGTGGGCGACGTGCTGGCGCGCTGGGAGAAGGCCGGCGCTACTGCCGCCGCTTGCAGGTAACTATGTGTGCGCGAACTCGACGCCAGCGGGCGCGGGCGAGCGCGCGCTGGCCGGCAGCGAGCGCGTGGGCGACGTGCTGGCGCGCTGGGAGAAGGCCGGCGCTACTGCCGCCGCTTGCAGGTAACTATGTGTGCGCGAACTCGACGCCAGCGGGCGCGGGCGAGCGCGCGCTGGCCGGCAGCGAGCGCGTGGGCGACGTGCTGGCGCGCTGGGAGAAGGCCGGCGCTACTGCCGCCGCTTGCAGGTAACTATGTGTGCGCGAACTCGACGCCAGCGGGCGCGGGCGAGCGCGCGCTGGCCGGCAGCGAGCGCGTGGGCGACGTGCTGGCGCGCTGGGAGAAGGCCGGCGCTACTGCCGCCGCTTGCAGGTAACTATGTGTGCGCGAACTCGACGCCAGCGGGCGCGGGCGAGCGCGCGCTGGCCGGCAGCGAGCGCGTGGGCGACGTGCTGGCGCGCTGGGAGAAGGCCGGCGCTACTGCCGCCGCTTGCAGGTAACTATGTGTGCGCGAACTCGACGCCAGCGGGCGCGGGCGAGCGCGCGCTGGCCGGCAGCGAGCGCGTGGGCGACGTGCTGGCGCGCTGGGAGAAGGCCGGCGCTACTGCCGCCGCTTGCAGGTAACTATGTGTGCGCGAACTCGACGCCAGCGGGCGCGGGCGAGCGCGCGCTGGCCGGCAGCGAGCGCGTGGGCGACGTGCTGGCGCGCTGGGAGAAGGCCGGCGCTACTGCCGCCGCTTGCAGGTAACTATGTGTGCGCGAACTCGACGCCAGCGGGCGCGGGCGAGCGCGCGCTGGCCGGCAGCGAGCGCGTGGGCGACGTGCTGGCGCGCTGGGAGAAGGCCGGCGCTACTGCCGCCGCTTGCAGGTAACTATGTGTGCGCGAACTCGACGCCAGCGGGCGCGGGCGAGCGCGCGCTGGCCGGCAGCGAGCGCGTGGGCGACGTGCTGGCGCGCTGGGAGAAGGCCGGCGCTACTGCCGCCGCTTGCAGGTAACTATGTGTGCGCGAACTCGACGCCAGCGGGCGCGGGCGAGCGCGCGCTGGCCGGCAGCGAGCGCGTGGGCGACGTGCTGGCGCGCTGGGAGAAGGCCGGCGCTACTGCCGCCGCTTGCAGGTAACTATGTGTGCTCTATTCCTTCACATTTACTTTTACTAACTAGTTATGTTTACTGTGTGGTTGGACACCCTGGTGATCTCCTATATAGACTATTATCTCCTTATTATCTTAGTGCAAACACCAGACTCTCACAAACTAGTGTCACATATTTTATGCAAATAAACGATTTTGATTTGATTTGTAGTTTATCTTAAATTAGTTTTAAATAATATTATGATGTCATTATGTGTGAATCTATATATATATTAATAATAAAGCTGAAGAGTTTGTTTGATCGCGACAATCTCTGGAACTACCGAGATTCATTCAGATTTGAAAATCTTTTTGCATTTGATAGCCCAATTCTTGAGGAAGGCTATAGGCTATTTAATATCACGCTATGACCCTTAGGAGCCGAGCAAAAAGAAAAAAAGTCAGAATGAACGCTAAGCGAATACGAAGTGTTGCGACGGGGTGGGGGTACAAGAAATTTCACGCGGACGAAGTCGCGGGCAGAAGCTAGTAGTAAATAAATTATCTGAATTTGAACTCAAGCTCACCTTGGACTATTTGTTTTATTTTTCAGAACGTTGTAACATTATGTATATATCAAGTACCTGTAAATGCTAAAATGCTCCGAATTTTGGGTTTTTGTCAAACCAATTTCAGCTTCATGCCAAAGTTCAATCACCTGCGTTATCAAAGAATTTCATCAATCACATACAAGTATAGCTGATTGAAACATTCTTTGACGTTAGACTTACGTCTGAGAATTAGCAAAAAGACGGCACCGCCATCTGTGTCATCCACCACTACAAAATCCACATTGCAGAAACTAAAAATGAAGCATATTTCCTAACTAGACTATTTCTGTTAGGCTGGTGTTCAAAAAGCGCCTGTTCTTGGGCGAGCGTCCGCTACAGACGTCATGTGCGGCGGAGATGGAGCTGTTGTACTACCAGGTTCTACACTCCGTGCGACACGACCGACTGCCCATAGAGACCGATGAGGCTGTTAGTATTCGTTATTAAAGTGCAGTCCTTCCACAGTTACTTTAACTCTGATTTTGCATCATTGTCAAAATCACAGTGATCTTTATTCTCGATACAGTAAGGTTGCGGTTGGGTTGCTGCTGTCAGAGTTAACATAACTGTGAAAGGATTGTGGTGTACTATCATTATTTTGTATGTTTATTTTGTCACTTGTTAGTGCTAGTTCGCTCACTTATTAACTGATTTTATTTGATGAGTTATTTTTTTCTGTATTCAATTTTAATGACTGAAATCGTTTTCGAAAAAAAAACTATTTTATTTACATATTTTGATAAAAAATAATGTTTATAAAGTTCCAAATGCATGATTTTCTTTTAAGACAAGTTGTGTGCCCAATGGGATTTGTTGAAAAAATTCCATACAAAGTTCATCCCTTTATTTAACCCCATAAGGATAGGTGCTCAATTTCGCTATGTTATTATAATGAACTTTTGTGCAACACTTGAAGCTTCTAGACCCAGCGGTTTAGGCTGTGCATTGTCTGCAGCGAATTACTTGAAGATTTTATTAAGGTGTTAGTTTAAACAATTGTTAGGAGACTAATAATAATAATAATGTGATGGCAGGTGATGCTGGCGGCGCTGCACGCGCAGGTGGTGAAGGGCGAGTGCTTGGGCGGCGGCGAGGAGTGCGCGGCCGCCGCCGCCTGCGTGCTGCCGCCGCGCCTGGCGCTGCCCGCGCTGCCCGCGCCCGCCGTGCGCCTGCACCACCTGGCGCTGCGCGGCACGCCGCCCGGCGCCGCCATGCAGCGCGCGCTCACGCTCGCCTCCTCCTGGCCGCTCACGAGGGCCACTATCTTTGATGTCATGGTGAGCGATTTAAAAAAATTATAATGACGCCATATTCTCTTCTATAATTTGTTACTCCTTTAATTTTACGATGGATGCCAAATTTTTTAAATCATATAACACATTTTCTAAATACACAGGTACATGAATAAATAATTATTATCTGTTAATTTTCTCTGTATCACAGCAATCGTTCACGTCGAACTGGCCTCGTGCACTGTGGCTAGCGGTAGACGCTCGAGGTTTGACTCTACTACGACGTGGCACCCGCGCGGCGCTAGTGTCGCACGACCACGACCAACTGCTGGCCGTGTCACCCGCACCGCGAGCGTTGCTGCTCGTGACGAGAGCAGACCGCAAACACGCCAAGCTCGTACTCTCTACTGATCAGGTATGTAGACTCTCCCGTGAACAAATTCTTGGCTGTAAAGTCCCCGTCACGAGAAGCTATATATTTTGTAAACACACATTAACGGGTTCGCAACCGAATTGATTGAATTTGGGATTATTTGTTGTTGATTGAATTGTCGCTACGTAACTTAGTAGTTCTTTATTTACAAAATTTATAGCTTCTATAGACTTTATAGATTGCATGTCTAGTGGAAAGACATTCCTAGAACAATTAAGTGTAATTTCCCGACTGTCTCAAGAATTTAGACCAGCAAGTTGGTATTACATTTGTCGGTTATTTAAAATTGAGGCTCTTCAGCTACTACGATAGTTCGATGGTGTAACTATAACATAATCCCGCGCCTACCTTTGCTCTTGGGACCCCGCGCCGCTGAGTCTGTAACTTTAAATTTATCCACAAATAATCACGATCCGGTCCAGCCTGTCCCTTACTGCCCTCCCCAGCGACGCCCTAGGCTTTTAAGCCGTACCTCACAAGCGGTGCTGTTGTGTAAGTTTTATGTCCTGGCTGGAGGCCTTAATTTATTAAGACACCCTCAGGATGGTCCGGTTAAGCAGCCGACAACCTACTAGGTTGACCTGCGAGAAACCAACCATTCTCGAAAAAATAACGAATTGTGTCCTCTCCTCAGGCGTACCAGATCGCAACGCTGATCAAGGATTACATCGAGGCGGTGCGCGGGCCCGTGTCGCCCGCAGTGCCGGCCGCCGGGCCCGCGCCGCCCGCGTCGTGACACCCGGCCGCCTAGTGCCAGTGCTTCCACGTCAGGCGTTGAGTAGAAACTAGCTCAACACGGCACACACGCACGAATGTTCCACTCGCGACCCACACTACACATGCAACGTGATTTGAACAAAACATCGACTTTTAAATGTAGAAACTTGTCTCGAATTCCAATAAAACGTTCAATCGATTCAGCAATGAAGTACTTAAAATATTGATGACCAATATATGTTCGAGACTGTTAAATTAGCTTATAATTCGAGTCTTCCACTGAGTTTTCTTAGTTAAATCTGAATAAAAATCACGTGATTGTTGTAGTTGAAGCTAATTCTCATAATGTTGTTAAATCCACTCCAAGGAAACGTTAAACAAGTAGTCTATTAGAGATGATATTGTCTCTTTGGAGTAGATGCGCTCGCGGGTCGAACATGGGAGGGAATGCCCGTCACAAGAAGTGAATGTTGATGGTGACAAAGTAAATGGATCTGAATGCGGAAGGCATTAGCTCAAGTGTCCCAAGCGCGGTACAACGCGGGCCGCGCACTCTTTACACATTTAAGTTTTGTTACAATTAGTTAAATATCATTGTGAACGATAAGCATTTACTTCACAGCAACAGGTCTGATCAAGTGGTGTTCGGTTTTGAGTGACAGAATGGACGATTTAAGTTGCCAGAAAGACGGGGAAGCAAAAATAAAATTAATCCACATACCTTCATAGTCGGTAATTAGAACAATTTTGACCCACTATCGTGTAATAGTTGTTATATTCCGATCTATTAAATTCCTCAAAATAAAATTATGCCAGTATTATTACTGTTAAAAGTGTTAGACTAAATGTTGCAGTTAGATGTATTGACCGTTGATGTTAAGATTTATCTGGTAGATAGTAATGAATCTTATTCCCCTTTAGTCTTTGGTAAATCTAAGATCTTATTGTATTGACATATTTTAACTATATCGTGTTTGATGTGAACTCTGAATTATATAAAATGTCGATGCAACCAGCTAAGCCAACCCACTGTAAAACATTGTATTACATGATACTGTAATTCAATGATAGTTTCATGTTTAAATAGATAATTATTTACACGTGACACAATGAATGACTAAGTTTGCGCAATTGGTTTCGTAATGTAAATCCGGCTTATGAGTGTAAATTGTAAGTATAGTCTCCATTGGATATCAGACAATCTTGTATAGTAAAGTATGTCTAGGCTCAGATATTTCTCACTCCTCTTGTCTGTATTCCCACTATTATCTCTGCTAATATTTCAGATTCCTACTATGTGTCCTATTTTAGTGTATTCGCTCCAAATATCGTCCCAGTAGATACCAATTATATTTAAAATATAATATACCTTGTTTTAGAGTCTTGCCTGTAATGCATATTTAACCTGAACTCTTGTTTTGTGCCTTGTATAAAACTGACATAATTATACTGATGAGTATCCTGTAAATCTCTTTAAATTGTATTTAACAATTAAAATAATGAGTTAAACTACGTTACTGGCTATCGGCAGTAATTATTAGGCGTATTAAATTCAGTGAGCGATTTGTGCAAATTTATTGTGACTGCAAAATAATTACTGATTGTTTCAAAGTATATCTTCTATCATGCATATTACACTATATTGCACAATGTTATGTCTCAATATTTTATTATAATAAAAAATATATTTGCTATAGTAGAGCTAATTGGAATGTAAGCAATTACTTTGTTAGTAACACTAGGTTATTAGACGCTGCGTATTCTGTTCCTTTATAGAAAGTGGTCTATTGTCTGGCGCTACAACGTATGAATATAAATAAGGAAGTCGATGAACTGTACTAATGCCGTATTATAGTGTAAGAGTGAGATGTAGCTATACGTGACCGATAGCACCATCCCTCTATCGCACTGAAATCATGATAGCACTTTGTAATACGCCCTGTAGACATAAGTCCATTGAATATCGATATCCTTTCAGCTCCATTATGTCCATTCTTGTACTTTTGAACAGGACTGTCTGTTACTTAACATATAAAGGAGCAGAATCGTAGCGAATAAAATTCGATTGAGAAAAGATATCCCTTTGTTATAAATGGACGTGTTGTTGCATAATATTGATATGTCTATTATACCTCGTTCTTATATAATTATAGAGGACACGCTACGAGGATATTTTGGACTTCTTTGGTGCTTAGATATCCAAGAGTTTCTTAGCTTGTGTTTCTGATCTCATATTGAGTATTATTTATTTAGATGCCATATTTTGATTTACGAGCAATATTTGATTAGGTTCTATTTATTTTTAATTATGTATTTTGATACCTTGTATATAATTGGTGAACCAAAGACTTCGATTTGTCCCTTTGGATATTTTATCTTTATGGATTCCAATTAGACATTTGTAAATAACTATAGACATAGCATACTCATTGACGTGAAATTCTCGTAATTATCATAGAGGCTGAAATTATATTAAATTATTGGAACGTTTGGCATTCGGTATGTTTTCGGCTTTGGCTTATTATTAGTTAATTATTTAATCTAATTAACTAACACTTGGATGTATTTACAACACAATTTATCGATTTTAATGCTCGTGGTTGATACGGACTGCCACTTTAATTTTCCCAAAATCCATAATAGGTAATACGGGCTGGTTTCCGCAACTCCACGTCAATGCGCGTATTTTGCGTACGGGTGGGAAAATCGATTATTCGATCTACCCCAGCTCCTCAAGGTAGGCCAGCAACGCCTTGATGTTACTGACCGTCTCACGTAGGGTACCTGGGTTACCGAAGTACTTTGATGTTACTGACCGTCTCACGTAGGGTACCTGGGTTACCGAAGTACTTTGATGTTACTGACCGTCTCACGTAGGGTACCTGGGTTACCGAAGTACTTTGATGTTACTGACCGTCTCACGTAGGGTACCTGGGTTACCAAAGTACTTTGATGTTACTGACCGTCTCACGTAGGGTACCTGGGTTACCGAAGTACTTTGCCCTGTACGTGGCGACCACCGGGCAGTTTAGAAGCACATGTGCCGCTGTCTCGTCATCCTCCATGCAGACCCTGCACAGCGGACTGTCTGTTACTCCTATGACATAGAGGTGTTTATTAAATGACCCGTGGCCAGTTAAAGCTACAGTAACTATACGCAGCTGTTGCTTAGTTAGACGGAGAACCTGTTTCGTGAGGCGGGCATCCAATGTGGGAAGTGCTTCCCTAGCCTGCCTGCATTCGCCTTGATCCGTCCTTGTCGTGCTAGTCTCTGGTGCGTTTCCTTACCAGAGTGCGTAAAAACCCGAAGGGGAGTTGGCCTCTGGTCCCACTGGTGCCATGCTCGACCCTCTCCTGGCAAGCTCGTCGGCTGCATCGTTGCCCAGCGAACCGCTGTATCCCTTGATCCATTGAATGGTTATTTATTAAGGTTACCTACCGGATTGAGGCGCTGGTGACACTCGTATATTAGCCCAGAGTCAACTGTGTAACTGTTCAACGCTTGCAGAACAGCCATACTGTCTGAGAGTATGCGGATTGAGTGGTCCTTTACTTCCCTGACCATAATGGCTGAAGCGGCCAGAGAGATACCCATGCATTTGGCCTGGAACACTTGTTGTGAACCCCCCAATGGTGTGGCTATATGTATGTTGAAATCCTCCGAAAATATTCCAGCAACTGTGCCACTACCTGTTTTGGATCCATCCGTGAAGATACGCAGCTCTGCAGGGCTCAGCCCCTCGCATCGCCGATCCTGGTGAAGTTAGATCCTGTATTTTTTATCGAACAAATTGTTTGGGTACCCTGTCATTAATGGCTTTTGTAATGGGGAGCTACTTGTGTCCCAAAAACCATAAAATAACATTGAAGGGTTTTCGGAGAAAATAGCAAGTTGCCCCGAGTTCTGTGCCAACCACGAGTGATTATACTAACATTGAGCACTAATTTATAGACAATATTTCAAAATAATTGTAATTGTTTCTCATAGGAGTAAGTTATTATAATATAGGATAATGAATGTCAGTGAAACATCGACAGCACACTCATCATGTGTTTCATTGCGTACCACCACTCATACTGATACTGCCCAAATAGACTGAAGGTGTCCAAATATTTTATCATTTTTGATGGATTGTTTTTGTTACATTGTGTATGGAATTTTAAGGGGGAAGCGCTAAGGTAGCCCGCGAAATTCAAAATTTCTTACGCTTTTGCAATTTGCTGGTCAGTATTAAGTTGTACGTTGATTAAAATATGATTCGCGGTCGTAACTAAATACGATTACTTGGTCATAGAGAGTTGTGTTGATGACTTTAATGATTATAATTCTGTAAATACATATTTGTTACGGCCGCGAATCATATTTTAATCAACGTACAACTTAATACTGACCAGCAAATTGCAAAAAACGTAAAAAAAATTAATGTTACGTGCTACCCTGGCGCTTTCGCCTTAACCTATTATTTGAATGCCAAATAAATGATTACAAATTGATGTTTTTGTTTTTATTTAATAGTTTTATTATTACACTTATTACAATATTTATAAAAATCACTGTGTTACTAATCCTAGGTAATCGTCCATTAATGTTCCAATGGCGAACTGGAAAGGAAAAATGATATAAATATAAAACACAGTACAACATAAAAGAGCAGAAATTAACGTCCGTGACCACCAACGCCAATCGCTTCCATATTTGGTAAATAATTACTACTCAATTGGTACCTTAGTAGTTTTTGAGAAAATCGACTTTGAAGGTGGTCACGCTGTGTGCGTGTGGATTGAGTGCTCTTTTTTAAAAGTTTATTATATTTTTACAAAATCTAGGAGGAATTTAGGAAATAATTGTGAAAACTTCATAGTGAAGATAAAAAAAATTGTGAAATCAATGGTGAGAAAGTTGTGGTCAATTAACTAGAACACTCAATCTGCTAACCTGAGAAAATACTGCAACTCGTGTCTCAAAATATACTAGTTATACATTTATCATTTTTATATGGAATAATTGTATTCAATTTGTGAAAACTATTCACAAATATTCAATTGATTTTAACGGTTTATTTGGATTTTATAAAGGTTTATTTAGAACACTCAATCCTCCTATGGTGCACACGGAGTGTTCCAAAACTCTCCAACTTTGGCTAAATAAATTCTTAATATTCTTACTCTATTTTACGAGTATAGTTCAGAGTCAATTTGTGAAACAAAAATCTAGACATAAAACATAGTAGTTAGCGAGTAAATAAAAAAATACTTTCTTTTCAACGTCCCGTTTGAGTGTTCCATGATCTAGCGTTTATTTATTTAACCCGAGCTTTTATACAAACGGCGGTCACATCAGAAATTGTGAAAATGTTGTCACTAAAGTTTAACATCGTTTTCTTTTTTTGTGAACGCTTAATTTTAACAATAATCCACTTTATTATATTTCTAAACGACAAAATTGTGTAGGGTAAACATAATTTTGTCGGACACATTTTTGGTCTACCCTAATGAGGGTAGACAATCAAACTATTTACTGTTTGTTCATAATTTGATTCCTGTCAGACGCAGCTATTGCTATTTTATGCTAGTGCATTTGAGCGTTGCAATTTTTTTTTTATGTTATGTGTTGTTAAATTATCGTCAAGTGTTTCCGCGGTCCAGGTCACGCGTTGCGTCGCGGTCATATTAATTTAAATTATTATTTTGGAATTAATTTTAAGCATTTAAAGAAAAGAGGACCGATTAAAAAAAACATTGTTTTTATTGTGACGTATTGCATTTTTTCTGATGCGCCGTCACGGATGACGTTACTTTCAATATTGGTTTCATCACAATTGTTGTTAACGAAAACGTTCAGCGGCTTTTCCATAACGTAAGTCTTTGTTGATAATCCTTAGCGATGCCTCCATCATTCATCGTCATCGTACATTCATTTTCGCGAACGTAACCTCGAAATATTAAGTAAGTAGGTAGGTAGGCAAATAAATACGAATTGCGGGAATCCCTCTCCTTTAAACTTTTTACAAGAAACATTTTTGTTTCTTCGAATTAGATTCAATTTTTATTAGAGGTATCTTATTGCTTATGGGATTTTCACATTTATTGGTGATATGTCCTGTATTTTTCATAATAAAATTACTCATAGAAGTTATAATAAAAGTAGGTACTTTTTATTGACAAGTTTTTGTAAAAAATGTTTAAAGGTTTCGCAGCGCCATCTATGGGCTTACATTTATATCTTAATAAAGTAGAATTTTAATAAATTTCCAGAAAGCGAGGATATGAATAGGAGAGGACGGAAACCGCAAATTGATATAAACAAGCAAATGAATTTGTTTAAAAAATACCATGAACAATTACAGAAAACAAATCTTAAATACAATGATCCCATTTTCTCAATCATTTCTGAAGAAATTGACGCAAAAATGTCAGCTAAGGCTTTATTCATGTCATTTAAACGGAATTTTGATAAAAGTGCATCTTTTGAATTAGAGCCAAGAATATCAGAAGATAGAATAGAATAGAATAGAATACTCTTTATTATGTACACCATATAAATTACAGACATAATTATAGAAACTGTACAAAGGGTGACACAATGGGCGGTCTTATCGCTAAAAGCCCCTATAATAATTCCCTTATACACAATCGAAACACAAATACCTCTCCTTTGTAATAAAATGTTCATAAGTACAAAAATATTTTTTAATTATATGTATGCATGGTCACCCTACACAATTTTGTCCCTTAGAAATATAATAAAGTTGAATATTGTTAAAATTAAGCGTTCACAAAAAAAGAAAACGATGTTAAACTTTAGTGACAACATTTTCACAATTTCTGATGTGACCGCCGTTTGTATAAAAGTTCGGGTTAAATAAATAAACGCTAGATTATGGAACACTCAAACGGGACGTTGAAAAGAAAGTATTTTTTTGTTTACTCTCTAACTACTATGTTTTATGTCTAGATTTTTGTTTCACAAATTAACTCTGAATTATACTCGTAAAATAGAGTAAGAATATTAAGAATTTATTTAGCCAAAGTTGGAGAGTTTTGGAACACTCCGTGTGCACCATAGGAGGATTGAGTGTTCTAAATAAACCTTTACAAAATCCAAATAAACCGTTAAAATCAATTGAATATTTGTGAATAGTTTTCACAAATTGAATACAATTATTCCACATAAAAAAATAATTTAAAAAAATTAAACCGACTTCAAAAAGAAATAACTCAAAATTATGAAATAACTTTAATTTCGGAAGTCGGTGTCTTGGGATCTGTATTCTAGTTTAAGTTTTATGCCACCGACTTCCGAAATTAAAGTTATTTCATAATTTTGAGTTATTTCTTTTTGAAGTCGGTTTAATTTTTTTAAATTATTTTTTTTCGTAATTTTTAGTTTTTGCACTAGAATTTGACCAAGGTTTTGAGATGTTTTCCCTTTGACACTACACCCGTAGCTCGTATCAATAAGCCAGGCCGTCACACTTACACGTATTAGTCCATATCTTGAAAATTACTGAATCGATCTTGATGAAACTTGCACTGTTCCCTAAGTTGAAGTAAATGTAAGCCAATAAAAAAAAAATCGTCGCGATCCGATCAATAGTTCCGGAGATATGCGTGGACAAACATACATACATACATACATACATACATACATACATACATACATACATACATACGTCTACAAAATTTTGTATATTTGTTTGGAAGCCCTAATAGATTGTCATATGTGAATATAATGCAATTCCAATAATATTACATACATACGTATCGAATTGATAACCTCCTTTTTTTGAAGTCGGTAAAAATGATAAACGTATATCTAGTATATTTTGAGACACGAGTTGCAGTATTTTCTCAGGTTAGCAGATTGAGTGTTCTAGTTAATTAACCACAACTTTCTCACCATTGATTTCACAATTTTTTTATCTTCACCATGAAGTTTTCACAATTCTTTCCTAAATTCCTCCTTGATTTCGTAAAAATATAATAAACTTTTAAAAAAGAGCACTCAATCCACACGCACACGGTCACGCTCCCTTCAGCAGGACTACCATGAGCGCCGAAAAAGGGGGCACGCTACAGCTATCATTCTGATGTCAGGACGGCCGATCACCGCGTCGCAGTGACCCTGATAAATAGAATTATTGAAATTCATGGTGGCCATTACTTCCCGTTTGCTTCTCTCAATGTTTTACAACGATTATACTGTAACTATCACGGCAATAAAGATATCGACAAAAGTATTTTTTATCAATATTTTATGTCCGTGACTACCGCCGGACCACCAACGCCAATCGCTTTCATATTTCGTAAATAATTAGTACTCAATTGGTACTAATTAGTACTCGAACAACAAAATTGGTACCTGAGTAGTTTTCGAAAAAATCGACTTTGAAGGTGGCCCGGCGGTTTTTTTTTACGAAATTAACCACAAATATAAGGGTACTAATTATTTATACACTTAGAATAGCTGTAGCATGCCACCTTTTTCAGCGCTCATGGTGGTCCTGCTGAAGAGAGCGTGACTACCGCCGGACCACCTTCAAAGTAGCCAATTGAGTACTAATTATTTACCAAATATGGAACCGATTGGCGTTGGTGGTCCGGCGGTAGTCACGGACATAATTATTTATAGGGACGACAGAATGAGTGAAAAAAAAATTGTATACTCACAATGCCCGTGGCGTCAACTCTGGTGCCGACTATCTTGAGCCGGATCACATCCTCTTCCTGTATGACGTTGTCTTCCTGTTTGCTCTTGTAACACGGAGGGTTCACGTTTGGACAGAATTCCATATCAGCTGGGATGGACTGAAATATAGAATTTAATTGTACTGATCATTAGAGAAAGAACCTTCATAAAAAGCTAAAGCCTTCCTAAACTGATAGATATTGGGGCGGTTGCAGATTAACCATATTTTATTTTATCCTATACCCTAACCTTAAGTGGGACTGGGCCGGACATGTCTGCCGCATATCAGATGACAAATGGGGTAAGAGAACCACCAATTGAGTCCCACTAACCGCACGACACCATCGCGGTAGGCCAAGACCAAGATGGCGGGACTCCTACCGAGACTGACAAAGATAGAATTGTGTGGAAAAGGGAGAGGGAGGCTTTTGCCTGCAGGACAATACAGACTAAACAGATAGATAGAGATGTCGTCGCTTCATTTTCTTTGGCCGCTTCCTGTCGCGTCGACAGAGGGCGCCTTCTAGTCTTTCCAGCCAATAAGTGACAATATATTCAACAATGTTTACCCCCAACTCATCCACTAAAAGTAAAACTGAAAGCGGATTAACAAAAAAAATGTTCGCCAAACAAAACGCGTCGATGCGCCGACAGAGGTCGCGTTTGTGTTTACTTCGGTTTTCCTAACAAATAAACACGATCGCGCGAAACGAATGGTTGATGTTTACTTGATTCAATTTGGTTGCTTCATTCAAATGGAAACACATAATAGAAACAAGTAATTTTGTCATGAGGGCTTCATATTTATTAACAGCGAGAATAGATCATAAGGGCTGGCGCACATTCGGTGAGGCGTAGCGCAGAGCATCGATTGCTGAATGTTGAAAATAAGTAAACTTCGATTACAGCATGTCTCAGGTTGTTTATTTTTATATGGGCAACATAGATATTTATTTAAGGCGCAGCACTGCACCAGTACTTATAGTTTATTAGATTTGTAGATTGAACACTTACATGATGAGAAATAAAACAGCTCAATGGGCCAATTTGTGCAAACATTCCAACCTGAAGAAAAGTAAATTGTCTGTTACAATAGCTTAAAGTTATTAAATAAATACAATACAATAAATAACTTACAAATAATATCAATCCGGCCGACGAGATAATGCATTCTTGTCACCTGCGTGTTTCATACAAACAAATACGTGTTTTAATAGTTAATAAAATTGTATCAGGAACGCATTCTTTCGACGGCCATACTTTACCTTATTTTTTTTCTTGTAATTTCACTGCTATGATAGTCAAATTAACAATAGATGGATGGTAATATTCATTACTCGCCTTATTAACTTGAGTGACAATAGCATCAAGAACCTCTCCCTTGAACGGCCGGAACACAATAGCCTTGTACTTGACAGGGTACACTACAAACCCCTGTCCTGGCTGGATCAGACCAGCACCTATGCTGTCTATTGCTGTCACTGCTATCACGAAACCATACCTGAAAATAGAAAAGCTTGTAATTCAATTTCGAATACAGATAGATAGAAATCTCTTTATTATGTACAGTCACGAGCACTAATATGTCAACACTTGGCAACTTTCAATTGCGATTTTTTCACAAAATAACGAATGCAACGTTCATATATGACACTTTACATAAAAACCTATGGGTTCAAATATACTGTGTTCCTAATAATATAAAATTTCATTAAAAAATAAACGAGAAAATCGCCTTTGAATAAAGCTAAGTGTATACATACTTATGCTCGTGACTGTACACATGGGTGTAACCTTCCATGGTGTGTTTGGAAGTCCCTAAACCGTCTTGGACACAAGTGGAGGGGCTACCTCGACAGAACAGCAGTAGGGTGCAGTTGTGGAGCTCTGTCAGAAACCATGCTCCACATCCTATCCTGCAGACTGTGTCCCAAAACATGCAGTCAAAGTGACCTCTGCGCTGCCACTAATAACAACATGGAAATGGCAATGGCAGAGTGACAGTGTGAGTGTGTCAGTGACTCGAAAAAGAAGATTATGTACACCATAAAAATTACAAATATTAATGTAGAAATTTTACAAGAGGTGACACAATGGGTGGTACAGTCAATTTTCGTTTCTAGTACTAAATTAAATACTTACTAAATGATTATAAAATTGTTTCGCTTTGAGCTGAATTTTGAATAGTAAGCATAATCTAATAATAAGTAAAATTAGAAAACATTATTCTCAATCTTGCTTAGTACATAACCTTAAAATTTCAATTTCAATTTATCACTTACTTTCCCGTACACGTGCCCTCGACTTCAGTATATAACTTCTGCTTTACGATATCTAGCAACTGCGGCCCGAAATACCGAGGGTGCAAAAGAATTTCGTGTTCTAAAGATATCTGAAACATTTGTTTACAAAACAAGTTATCTCATAGCAGGCGAATTTAATGCGTGATAAGAAATATAAGTTATTCACTCACATGATAAAACATTGTTGTGTTTAAATATGTACGCTTTTCTGTATCTTCACTTCATATTACAAACAATTATTCATAAAACTAAATTTTCCGCAAACGCCGTGAATGAAAAGCGTCTTACAAACAAAATAAATGTCAAAAAAAACCGGCCAGGTGTATGTCGGACCACGCATATTAAAGGGTTCCGTTCATAGAGTAAAGTAATATATGGTTCCGTTGGAATGAATATTTGCGCATGCACAAGAACAATGCTGTATTAATTTATCGACTGTAAAAAAAATAAGTTTATGCTTCGTACTATTTCTAGAAAAAAGTTTGAATTCAAAAAGTTATTTTGTGCGGTTGTAATTGCAACCGAAAACATCCCATACACAGACTACTTAGAGATACTACGATCCCATATTATTATTTCACAAACTACAGTATAGAATAAAAAAGTCGCAGAAATTATTTTTAATTATGGGATCCAGCGATACCCCACACGTTTAAGGGGGAAGCGCTAAGGTAGCCCGCGAAATCCAAATTGTCTTACGTTTTTTGCAATTTGCTGGTCAGTATTAAGTTGTACATACGTTGATTAAAATATGATTCGCGGTCGTAACAAATATGTATTTACAGAATTATAATCATTACAATCAGTAATACAACTTGTTAAGTTAGTACACACATCAAAAGTGTCTAGGGATCAAGCATTTTTATGCGGATTTCTTGAGATTGAGATGTGGCTTTGTAATAAATTTATGATTTTATAAATTTATATGGATCCTTTTTGGTGCATTTCATAATTTGAATCAGGAACTGTGAATCAAATTCGAGTAAAAGATGAAAATCAGCTGTCAATATTTTCCCTATAAAAACATACAACGCATTGAAGACATTATTAGTGCTACTGTTTCCCTACTACTGATTAAAACCAACGTTATTATGGAGCGGCGACGTCATTTAAGCAGGGAAGAAATGCTCAGAGCCGTGGGAATGATAGAAGCTGGTTCCCGGCAACGTACTGTGGCTTTAGCTCTGAATACAAGTCAGAGTGTTATCAGTCGACTTTGGACACGTTACCGAAGCACTGGTACCGTGGCTGAGCGCCATGGAGGACGGTATCGCTGCACCACACGGAGACAAGACCGATACATTCAAATCTTAACTCGAAGAGCTCCAACAATAACCGCCATGATGTTAGCCGTGAGGCTTCATCACTCTTCAGGGAACTTAATTAGCGACCAAACAGTCAGAAACCGCTTGCATGAAGTGAACCTTCATTCCCGAAGACCGCTACGGGTACCACCTATAGCAATGCACAATCGTAGGATTCGATATCAATGGGCTCTTGAACACAGAAATTGGGCAGAAGAACAATGGCGTTTCGTGTGCTTTTCTGATGAGTCTCGTTTTGGTATGAGACCGGATACAAGACGTATACGACACTGGAGAACCCCTGGACGCCAACAGCGATTAAAATCCTGCCAGGAAGTCCATCCTTATAGTGGTGGAACCATCATGGTATGGGCGGGTATTTGGATCGGCGGAAGAACTGAGTTGATTTGGATCAGAGGCAACCTCAACGCTCAAATTTATGCTGAGACGATTGTATCAGACGTCATCGTTCCTCTACAAGTGCAAATCGGTCCCTTATTTCAGTTAATGCATGATAATGCACGACCGCACACCGCAAGAGTTGTAAGACAGACTCTCGCCGCAGCTAACATCAATGTCCTGCCCTGGCCTGCTCAGTCGCCAGACTTGAACCCGATTGAGCATGCATGGGATATGCTACAGAGAAGAGCTCTGCCGAATATGGAGGGTATCCAGTCGCAAGAAGACCTTTTTTTGTTGTTGCAACGAACATGGGCGGCCATTCCACAGCGTGATTTGGATGAACTCATTTTGAGTATGCCAAACCGATGTTCTTGTGTTTTTAGTGTTCGCGGTAGAAACACGGATTATTAATTGTTTAAGTTACCCAATAAAATTTTAAAGAAAACTGTTATTTCAGTCTTTTTTTCGAACTTTTGTGTTAGTGGTTCAAATGTCAAAAATCCCTTTATTAGGAAAATGGCAAATTTCTTTATTAATGCAAAGGTGACTTGGTTTATCGTTACTGTGACAAACGAAAACACTTTATTTGATGAATCCTTAAAGAAAATTTTAATTAATATCAATCAGGAGAAAAGTTATTGCAAAAATATATGTTGATCCCTAGACACTTTTGATGTGTGTATAATCCCCAAATGTCAAGATTTCATGAAATAGTCATTCTTGGGGATTACTTGGTCTTAGAGAGTTGTGTTGATGACTTTACAGAACCCTAAAAAGTAACATTGTCATTGGCCTACCTGACAGTGAAAGAGAGCACCAGTGTTGGGGTGCTAAAAAAATCTACGTTTGATTTTTATAAACTACAGAAATCATTTTTTTTTAATAATTCCATTATATATTTGTGGTTTATAAGTCCGTTTGCTTCTTGTTAAAATATTTCTTAAAATTTTAACTGATTTAATTGTTGATGCTCATAATCGAATCCTAAATTACAACTTAGTTACTTGACAACACTAGTGATTACTCAAAAATGCCAAATGAATGGCAGACCTGTGTATCGTAATCAGATTGTTGTAAAAAATGGCAAAAACTTACGATTATTTATTTAAATTGCTTCTGATAGGTGATTCTGGTGTGGGAAAAACATCTATATTATTCAGATTTTCAGAAGATGCGTTCAATATTTCATTTATATCAACAATTGGTGAGTACTTTTATTCAAGTCTGTAAATCAAAGGTTATTGTCAGATAATTTTTACGTATTGTCATGGAACAGGATTTTTTGTTTCCATGATCATTGTGTCTATTTTTTATCGTTCCACATATTCGTGGCGGTTAGGGCGCGGCGCCTCGGTAAATGAAGCCCTTATCGAATTAAATGAATCGAGAGTTCATGACATCATACGCGCTAATTAATTAGTTGACTCCCGAATAACTTGACTGTTGGTTGCAGGTATCGACTTTAAAATTCGTACGATAGACCTCGACGGGAAGAAAGTAAAATTACAAATATGGTAAGTTGATTTTTACTTAAATTTATTGTGTTCCTTTTTCTTAGTGTTACAAAGCCAGACCAGTTACGAGGCGCGGTCAAGTTAAAGTTAGTGGCCAGTTTTGCAATCGTAAATGAGTAATGAGGCTAGTACAATGTACCCACTTCCTTTCTTCAGCCTATCAACACAATGGTTCAAACTGTTGTTCTGTAAGACATTCAGGGAACAAAACAACAATTTACATTTGCACTGTAATTCTAGTCTCATAGTCATGCTTGACCTCTGCAAATTTATGAGATAATTATATGGTGCTAGTTGTCTAAAACTGATAATTATGTAAATGGGATAACAATCCCAGCTTATATTGTCTAGAACAAATGGTTTATTCAATGCATTCCTATTAAACTTTAACAATAATAATTTATTACATTCTGTATTATATTAATTTGTGGAATTTCCTATTGAACTGTGAATATGATCGTGTTCCAGGGATACCGCTGGCCAGGAAAGATTTCGTACAATCACAACGGCATATTATCGGGGTTCAATGGGTATAATGCTGGTTTACGATGTTACAAACGAAAAGAGTTTTGAAAATATAAAGAATTGGATCAGGAATATTGAAGAAAATGCCAGTGCCGATGTTGAAAAGATGATTCTTGGAAACAAATGTGATTTAGAGGCGAAAAGACAGGTAAGAACAGGCCAAATAGGCACAGGACCTTCTCTTGTCTACATGAGAAATCTATCTATGATTTGCCTTTACAAATTCGTCATGAGAAAAGATTAGATTTTTTTAATGTTTGTTTATTACGCTTTCAAGCTAAAACGGATGAACAGATTTGGATGAACTTTGGCACATGGGTAGACCATGACCTGGATTAAGACATACAATACTTTTTATCTCCTATAATCCCACAGGTTAGACAAAAATGTAGGTGGAACCGTGGAGTGCAGCTAGTTCATAAATAAAAGCAAGACAGTAAAACGACAAGTGTCATTCATATTCAGAGGTCATTGAACCCTCATTAAATATGAAAGCTTATTTCATAGTTCATCTTCAAAATCAATACATCAATTCACTGTGCTGTTTCATACTTATTTGAAACTATTACAAAAGAGCTGTAATTATCATAACTATTTTTTTTGACCTCAATTGAATAAAACAGGATAATGGTTTCAAAAATGTATAAATACATATACACTTAGTATGTATTGATAATGCCATGAAAGTAATACGGTTTTCCTACTGTTTGAGCTCTGTGAACACATTAATGCATTATCAATAATATTATGTTGGTATTGATATGTGGCAGATGGAGCTGTAAATGTTATACCAATCACACTCGTGACTCATGCTTTTGGCGGTATTTTATCTACACGATAAGAGTAACTGGGGATTAACAGGGAGAACCACTAACAAGCCAGTTAGCATAATATTGTCAAATTACAAAATCATCAACTCTAATATATGTATAAAACCATGATTAATTAAAAAAACTAAAAAAATTGAAGTGTCTGTTTGTAATCTATGTCAAAATAATGCTTATGAAAGTCTATATGTACAGTGATTTATAAAAAAATAACAATTTAAAAAAATGTTTTGTCTATCTTTCTGTCAGCTTGTTCTATCTAAGCCTCCGAAATGTCTGCACCCATTTTGATGAAATTTGGTATGGGGATACTTTGAACCTTGGGGACAGACATAGGCTTTTTATTGACATACTGCGCAGGCACAAGCTATCCTAACATAAACTTGTTTTATTTTTCTAGGTTTCAAAAGAAAGAGGTGAACAGTTAGCTGTAGAATATCAGATTAAATTTATAGAAACCTCAGCAAAAGACTCCTTAAATGTTGAGTCAGCGTTTTATACCCTAGCAAGAGATATCAAGGCCAAGATGGAGAAGAAACAGGTATTTTACTCCTTTTTACTAAATAAAACACATCATCAGGCTATAATGTTCCTACTGCTGGGACAGAGGCGTCCTCTCTGCGAGAAAGAGTGGGCCATAATCCACAACACACACTAAGAATTGCAAGTATGTGTAGGATATGAAGTATGGATGTGGACAAAGGAAAAGAAGAATCTGAGTAGAATTGTAGCACTGTTTACTGCTGTTTCTGCCTACCCTCATTATAATCCTTTAGGTTATGTATGTATGTATTGCGTATGTAAAAGATTATAGTGTGTTCACCACACAAACATTATATAAAAAGATTGTATAAACAAAATGTTTCCTTTGTTTACTGTGTGATTGATTAGTGCTGCCAAATATAATTATACACTATACTATTTTAATGACATAATATAAATTGCCAACTATGCCACTTAAGGAAAACTTGAATGCTATGCTTGTAAGTAGGAGACAAATTGACGTCACTTGGCATGTCCTTATCAGTAGGGAACTGAACCATATTACAAGCACAGTAGTCGTTAGTACTCATTATTATTACATACAGCTAGCTACATATAGTTTTTTGAGAGCAGTGGTGGCCCAGTATTTCGGCCCCGATTTACGAGTCGTAGGTCGTGGGTTCGAACCCAAGCAGGAGCATTGCAGCATTGCTTTGTCACTTTGTCTAAATAATTTCATCACCACTGCTCTCGAAACGGTCAAGAAACAAAAATTCCAAGACATGTGACATTTACCAACCGGCACTCGGCCCGCGTGGTAGATTACAGCCCATTCCCTCTTGAAGAGAGGAGGCCTGTGTCCCAGCAGTGGGAACGTTATAGGCAGATTATGATATGATATATATAATTTTCATTTAGCCAACAATGTAAATAAATGATGGACTGGCTGGACTGTTTTGTCATTCAGCATTGCACTTTAAGTAGTTGCAATACATTGTAAAATATGGCTTGATTTGAATAGCCTTGTCAAATGAATGATGCAGATTGCAGCTGACGAACATACTTGTGTATAGATGATTCATCATTGTGTTTAGTATAGATAAAGGCGATATAGCTAATAAGTACATCATTTTTCACTTTTCTTCGCATAAATTGATTACTCATTAATTTACGCTAATGCGTAAATTAATGAGTAATCAAGTTTTAAAATATTTTTAAACTTCTATATTTTACAGAAAGTACCATTCCACTGGGTTTAAAATAATATACATCCTTCAAAATAATTGGTAACACTTTCACCAAATATGCAGCACTGTTTACATTGGCCTGTGTAACAATTGAATCAAGGTCTTATTCATAAGTGCTAACTATTTGCGATCTCGTACACCACCTACTGAATAAATTATAATGATGAGAACTGAACATAAACGTGACTAACACGTCCAAATATGTGCTAAATGTGGAATTTAAATTGTGTAGCCCTGTTTATTTATGCTAGTAGAAGGAGATGATACTTCAGTAATCAAACGGATTGGTTCTCTCTCTTTCTCTCACTCTAATTGTTCTCAAAACTTATTGTTTTTCCTGCTATACTGTTTATTATTAATTTATTATACATGGTTTCGCCTCCTTCACTAGTCTTACCAAGGGGTATCATATTACCCAGTAACTGGGTTGTGGAGGTCAGATAGGCAGTCGCTCCATGTAAAATACTGGTATTCAGCTGCATCCGGTTAGACTGGAAGCCGACCCCAACATAGTTGGGAAAAGGCTAGGCAGATGATGGCTTCGCCTACTTCACCAGGGCTAAGTTTTGCAAGAAACTACCAAAGATCTAAGTCAGGTTGGGTAACAATACTAAAATACTGAGAAAAATGTTTCCCAATAAGTAAATATGTACCTACTTAATAAAGTTTCAATAACTGATGATGCATAAAGGTATCAATGCACTCTTGACTTGTCAATAAGCGTACATTGCTGACCCTGACAATTGCCGAGGTATGATTGCGACCGATAAAACAAAACAACTCAAAGGCCTAATTAACAGTTCACTGATTGATGTAATCGTGAACACATACTTATGACTTCACATAGCAAATATTGCAATTGATATTTGTCTTCCATCTTTAATTGATTTCTTTTGTTTCATGCAATTCTTTACGAAAACAGAAGGTAATGAATCCGAGTATACGGTACTAGTTTTTCTGTGTCGTCTTTTTTTGTCCGCTTCTTATTAGTTAAAATTGCAAAACAGTAAAAATATTGAGTTAAACTAATTAGGCGCTCGTTTTTTGTTCTGCTGTGTATATTGTTTAGCATTGCTGAAATGATTTTAGCTTCCTACTAAACATTTGCATGATGTTTTTCTACAGCAATTATTTAGAGCTTATTTTCTAAAAAGCGAAATCTAGGTCTTTACCAGCTTTCTGAGACAGGTCTCTGTTAATAACGAAAAAATACCCGTTTTCTTCACCAGTAAGTACGGATGATCAGTTGGGATTTCAATAATAACCTGATGGCAAAGCCATTAAATATATTTTTTGTAGTAAGAACTACCACTATCGGAATAAAGTTAGAAATATGTGATTTGATGGTTTAAACGTGGTCTAAAGATAAACCTTTTGTCATAAGACGGATCTTGTCTGTGCAGGCAGGTGTTTATTAGCACGACGACACAAAGATAAATAATAACTGGGCGTTAAATTTTTGGTAACATGGAGCGTTTGCACTCGAGATGAATTTTCGAACGGACGAAAATGCGATTTATTATTTCTAGTACAGGCTACATTTTGCCCTAAATTGTCGCCTACGGCTTTGATAATAATATATTATCACCACACTATCGATAGTGTTGTTTTTAAACTGTTTTTCTTTTGTACTCTTGAATGTTTTTATTATGTTACCTTGAAAAAGCTTTGATAATATTTTGCAGTATCATCGAGCTGTGTGCCATTAACGTTCCATACGAACTTCCTGATTGGTCATTCTTTTCATTTATAGTTACAACAGCGATATTGCCGTAATTAATTTACGAATTTGACTATGCGATTAATGGAAACTTACCATAATTTTATTTTTCTCTAAACTAATCGTACGATTTCGAATGTCTGTATCCAGGAGGCGAGTAACCCAGCCGGCGCGAGGTCAGGCGCGCACCAGATCCGTGCCAACGAGCAGCAACGCAAGCCCACGTCGTGGCTGTCGCGCTGCAGCCTGCTCTGACGGCGCCACGCCTACCCGCGCGCGCACCCTTGCCCCCGCCCCCCGCACCGACCCCGCGGCTAGCACCCGCGGACCTCGGACCCTACCCGCTCTATGTTCAACGCGAGCAATATCAACAAGTATTAAGGCCCGTAACAAACGACCCTGCGCGCTCCTATATCTATCACTATGAGTTATATCAGGATTGCCATCCAATAGCCATAATTATCAAGCGCGGAGGGTTTCCCTATCGACACCCACCAACCACATATTTTTCGATCTTTTTAATACTGGTGCGTCAACTCCATAGGGGGATCAGACTTGCTTTTTGTATTTTTATATCCGCGACTATGATACCTACTTCGAGGTTTAGTTGAAACGAAACAGTATTTTTTCGTAAATTACCTTGTACATTTGTTTACATTTGAAATGACGATTTATTTTTATATTAGGGCGAAATTAAGGTGTTACATCATTACAAATAATGGTTGGAAGGTTTATTTCAATAGATTGTTTAGCTGTACTTTTCCTTTTGCTATTTTAATTAAGATATATATTTTAATGTAATATATTATAATATTTAATTTGAATAAAGTGCTTTTTTACAAATTGTGGTTTTATTTTTAAATGCAATAAGACTAAGCGAATTAACAGTAACATTTTATTGCCAACATTATATACAAAAGAGATGAATATTTTGGACACTTTTAGAAAATGGAAGTATCACCTCTAGTCTCGTGAGTACCTAAATAGTTACCATTATTGTAATGCATTTGGTACAAACTAGTTTTAGTAACACTCGTAAATAAATGCTTTCATGTAGTTTGTACTTGTTTCGTGGTTGCTTTGAAGGGTCGGAGTGCTAGTTTTTTTGCTCCTGCAAAGACACCAACTGAAGCAATTTTAAATAAATGTAACAATTTCTTTGCTACAACAGTTAAAACTTCTGCAGAGATTTTTGATCCCTTTCTCCAGTATACTATATAAATAGGTAAGGGTGGAAGATTGTCAGACCAGATACCCTGCCTGTAGTTCTTAGCCCGAGCTTCAGCAGACAATAAAGCCGGGGCCAATTTTGACTCAATAGTATTTTTCTTGATGTTACTAGGCACCATTGCTTTGGCATAACCAAGTTCTACAAGCCTTTCTCCAATGTCTATAGTCTCAACTGTGTTTTTCTGAAATGAAAATTATAACATTGAAATATTTTGAAAATAGTTACCAAACAGAATTTATTTTATTTACAAAATAATGTCAATTTGCATGATAAGTATAATTGATAACAAAAACAACAATACTTGCTTCTAATATTGACTAACAAAACTGACCTAGTATTTAGTATGAAATGCAGCTCAAGAAACAAAACAAAAAAAAAAATAACTTGAAGTTCAACAACTTCAAGTCAAGTTGTATCTACTAGTAACTAGAAAAATAGATTTATTTGTAACTTGAATAAAGAAAATATATCTATAATCACAAGCACTAAACAGAAATAGTGGGCAGCTGCGTGTCATGACTGTGACAAGAAGGCTTCCTCAGCATGATGCTGAGCTATGGGTTACCTACAGCACAGCGCTGATTTTCAGTGGTTACCCAATATTAATTCGTTGGTATTTTTACAAATAGTTCATATTCTGTATTGTCCTTACCCTTTGTTGTGGTAAATGCAACAACACTTTCGAGACTAGGTCATCATTTTCTCTTGCAACAAGTGTAAACGATAGTTTCTGGCCTTTGGCCACACATTCCAGCCAGTTCACTGCATTCCCACTTGCAACCTCTACTCCCCATAACTAAACAAAACAGATAATTTATAAATGTGTTGGCACCAATCCAACCGGGCTAAATCAAGGTATTGTTGTAAACATTATACTAACCTTGACTGGAAGTGGTGGTTTCTCAGAATGCCATAAAGGTAAATATATAGGGGCTCTATGGTTTACCAAAACACGGAGTGGGGAATGCTGCACACCCACATATGATCCTCTCAGTGTCTCATGTTTCTTAATGAAATGAACAGGAACTGCACTTGCCTTTGAAAACTTGCTAACCTAATTAAATTTAAATATGAATGTTATTATGTAATATCAATAACAATATTAAACTTCAGATAAACAGGGCACGTACCGGACGAATTTTATGTATGGATACTGCTAAGCCAGCAGTCGCCAGAGCGTAAACAGCTATCTGTAAGTAATAGTTAGGTGATAATCATCAGCAATCTCTAAAATACATTCTCTCTAACCGCACTTACATTGACTCCACGATAGTCTTGCTTTAATAAATGTTCAACGTTGAAAAAAAACCCTTCTTCGTTTACAGACATCATGTTACTTTTTCAACGAACTTATTATCATAATTTTCGTTTCATTAGCTCATTAGTATTTTCAGATTTCAGATTTGTTGAGAACTTTTTTATGACATTATAAGCTAAATGTTGCAAACTTTAATTTTAAGGCGCGTACGCACGTACGAACAAAACATGGTGAACACGAACATAATGGATCGCCTCGAACATTTTTGACGAACACAGGTTATGTTCGTTAGTGGTACGCACGTGCGAACAAAGTGTTCGATGTTCGTGTTCACCATGTTTTTAATAATAATAATAATAATTTATTTATCAGATTAATTACATCCATATTTGTTAGTAGGTACAATACGAGCTTACAAAATAGTGTTAGTAATCATTCATAAATTGATTGACCTATAATAAAAATAATAAAATAATATAGAATCACTTAAATTAAAAATTAAAATTAAATACTTTAATAAAAATAAAATAAAATAAAAATTCCAATTGAAAATTATACATTACGAATTAAATTTAAATTGACAATATTAATATTTGAAAGTGAATTAATTATTATAGATCAATAAAATCAAAACAATATCTTAACACTAGTCAGCACGTGAACCATGCAGCAGTGGTTCACGTACTGACAGTCGAAACGTTCGGCAAAAGCGCTCAGGATACTGTTGGGACTGGCCCGCACCCTACGCACCAGGGATGTGCACCGCTTGCGCATGATTGTGTGGAAACAATCCACACGCGCCTCGGCAAACATTCCCGACGCACTACAGAAGCGGGGCAGCCCCAATAGCACCCTGAACGCGTTATTGTACTGGACACGTAGAGCACTGTACTGTTTCTGCGTGTAACCTATCCACAGACTGCCAGTATAGAAGGACGTACAAAATGCCCTAAATAGGGCTATTTTGACGCCCCTCGAACACCGAGCAAATCTGCGGGCTATCATATTCGCACGAACAGACAGCGCCCTACGTTCCCTTTCAATATCTGCATCGTCTTCCAGGTCAGAGGTTAATAAATGTCCAAGATATTTGAACGTATCAACTCTATTGAGTGGGCATCCGTTGAGCTTAATTGCCGGTACGTAATCAGGACACCTCCTCTTGGCCCGAAAAACCATGCACTCGCTCTTTTTTGCGTTATACAACAAACCATGTTCTTCAGCATACTTTTCACACATGCCAATCAGCCTTGACAAACCACAGACAGAGGCGCTCAGCAGCACCATGTCGTCAGCGTAACTGATATTGTTTAGGCACACACCTCCAATATGGCAACCGACATGCGTGCTGCTGAGCCCCTCTATCAGCGCATTAACATACAGGTTGAAGAGCTTCGGTGAGGTTAAGTTCGAGAGAGTTCGTACGTGCGTACGCGCCTTTAGGATTAGATAGTAGAAGAATTTTGAAAATGAAAAGATGCAAATTATGTTAGCTATTTTGAAATTAATTTATGATTTATTGCTATAAAACTATTCAAACAAGCAATCAAATTGTATTGGCAGCTGTTGTCAACAACAATTTGCAGGGTTCATTTTCCAATTTTCCAGTCACTCGTCACGTAAATTTTGTTCTTTTCTGTGGCAACTTCAATTCCACGTCAACCGTTTGACAGCTGGTACGCTACTCGCGGCTAATTGTTCATTTTAGTGTTTTTTGATAAATATTTTTAAAATGATTACGGTTCTAAACACAATCGATACGGGTCATGAAGACATGATACACGATGCCGAACTGGATTACTACGGGTTGAGGCTTGCAACGTGTTCATCCGATAATTCGGTAAAGATTTATGACATCAAGAGTGGTACACAAACCCTTGCTGCTGATCTGAAGGGTCACTTCGGACCAGTGTGGCAGGTCGCTTGGGCCCATCCTAAGTACGGCAACCTGCTGGCGTCATGCTCGTACGACCGAAAAGTCATTATATGGAAAGAATCTGGCGAGTGGACGAAACTGTATGAATATACCGGACATGAGAGTTCTGTGAACTCTATTGCGTGGGCGCCCGCCGAGTACGGCCTCATCCTGGCGTGCTGCAGCTCCGACGGCTCTGTGTCCATCATAACATACTCGCAGGATGGCGGCAACTGGGATGTGAAGAAGATCCCAGGAGCACATGCCATCGGAGTGAACTCTGTCAGCTGGTGCCCAGCCATCTCTGCTGACTTGAACTTGGACCCTCTCAGCAATAAGGAGGCATCAAAGAGAATAGTAACTGGAGGATGTGATAACTTGATCAAAGTGAGTACACACCTTGTTCCCCGTAAAAATGATGTAATAATCTAATTAAGCTAACAAGCTTTTTCTGTCATCATTATATTTCATGTCTAAATATTGGTTCTTTTAGGGTATATATTATTTTTCCTCAAAAGCTAAATTTCTCTTACAGATTTGGAGAGAAACAGGAGACCAATGGGTAGAAGAAAACAGACTAGAAATGCACATGGACTGGGTCCGAGATGTAGCCTGGGCTCCGTCCCTGGGGCTCCAACGGTCCATGATTGCCAGCTGTTCCCAGGACAAGAGGGTCGTAATCTGGACAAGTGATGATAATGTGTCCTGGACACCTACAATACTTAACACATTTGACGATGTTGTATGGAGCGTGAGCTGGTCACTCACTGGTAACATCCTCGCCGTATCTGGAGGAGACAACAAAGTCAGTCTCTGGCGCGAAGGATCAGATGGACAATGGTTATGCATAAGTGAAGTAGCTAAAGGCTTGGGCCAAACACCAAATGATGAGAGGAGCACACTTTGAATTCATTTATTTGTTTTTTTTAATTAACCTGTGAATAATTTCCCTATAGTAACAAACATGATATAAATAAATTTGTTGTTTTTATCAATTTTTAATACAATTATTTTAGTTACACATACAGGAGGAAGCTACTACCTATATTATCGCCATGCTAATGTCAATGTGTGTTGGGTCATCCATCCATCAATGGAGTCATATCTATTGATGTGAAAACATTGTTGCGCTTGGGGTGTACTACCAACCAACAATTCTATTTTTCACTACATGTCGAAATCCTAATTCTTATATAGCAAAAACGTGTGTCACTGACCCTGGCAGGGCCACCATCACGGATTTTAATTTTGATAGCACAAAAAAATTGTCGCTAATTAGTCGAAATTTGTCGCCAAATATCAGAATTTATCGGTCACTGGTTCAAAAGTTATAAGGGTTTATAGGTGGCCGATCTGGAGAAAGTTTCCCCAGCAGGGCCACATTTATATCTCAAAAACTAGGGCACCTAGCGAAGATCTGTTTTCTCCCATATTTAGTCGCCAATTAGTCGGGATCAGTCGCCAAGTCACAGATTTAATCGGGTCTTAGTTTAGGAGATATAATGGAGTTCAATTAGTAAGGTATAGTCCAAGAGCTAGTCGAAGTTTTTTCGTGAACTATTCGATCTAGCTTTACTAGTCTTATCAAAGTACTCTGTGATCTAGCTCTTGGACTATACCTAACACATATAAACCCTAATATCTTTTGAACCAGTGACCGACAAATTCTGATATTTGGCGACTGATTCCGACTAATTGGCGACTAAATATGGGAGAAAACAGATCTTCGCTAGGTGCCCTAGTTTTCGAGATATAAATGTGGCCCTGCTGGGGAAACTCTCTCCAGATCGGCCACCTATAAACCCTTATAACTTTTGAACCAGTGACCGACAAATTCTGATATTTGACGACAAATTTCGACTAATTAGCGACAATTTTTTTGTGCTATCAAAATTAAAATCCGTGATGGTGGCCCTGCCAGGGTCAGTGACACCAAAAACGTATGTAGCTTGAATGGTGATTATGGGGTTGTTAAGATATGACAAAGAACTACCAGGACCAAAAGAGTGTAGCGGTATCTACAACGCCACATGCGATCTACGCGTCATACTGACGTCACGCAAAAATCCTGCATCTCGCAAGCAGAGTTTACCGCGCAACTAGCATAGATATAACGGCCCGACATTAATCAACGGGCAGTTGCCGCCAGACACAACACCCGCTGGTCGGAGGATCCTCCCTTTTCTATGGAGGATGAGTGAACTTTACACCCTGTTACTCATACCTCTATAAGAGAAACTACAGAAATATCAAGGCATATTGTATAGTATTTGACTTGTGCATGTGTGACTTAAGTGCGGGTTTAGGTCACAGAGTGCTATAAAGTATCATAAATCAGTGAAAGGTCACTTCATAAGGAATGCAATGAGCCTACTAAGTCTAGTCTAGGATTCAATGACATACAACTAAGGGGGACCAGAAGGGAGTGAATCATTCACTCCCTTCTCTTTCATATCAGTCCTCGCACAATCCATCCATTTCTTCTTTGGTCTTCATGCAGGGGGGCTCAGTAAGCGCATGAAAACGAGTTAATTATAAAAACAATTTTAATTACACTTAATCTTAAATTTAATAATACAGCTTCATATCACGTATTGCTGAGGTGGTATTCAATCAGTTCTGAGAGTAGCGGCATCTTGTAATATTCTGCTATAGTCTTGAAGGAGTTGACTTGTGCGAGGACCTCCGTTGTCGGCAACATGAGAGCGAACTCTCCCGCGCACTCGCATACCATTGTCATGTTTTCGCGTTTTACCTGTACAAGGAAATAGAATATAACTTGAGTCTCCTTCAAAAATTTCAGTGTTGGTTAAAGGTGAATGACAATGCACCATGCACCATGCATTATCACAGTCACCTATGTCCGAAAGTGTGTAATTTGCTAGAATATTAACCTCACTTGGTAGAAAGATTGATAATTGCAATTTCATTGACACACTGCTGATATATCACCTAAGCTCTTACGACACCACAGGTATTGAAAACAGGTTTTCTAGTATAAGCTGATGATTCTGAACTGCACTCACTCGGTTTACATCGACCTAAGGAAAATAAAACATTAACTGCTACAAACCTGATGACACCGTTTACAGATCAAATCTTGTAGAATATAGGACATGGTTCGTCTGTTCATGATCTCGACCAGTCGCCACTCCAGCTCCTGATTCTCGTACGGAGTGCCACACGTAGGACATAAGCACACTGGCCTGTGAACAAAATGTTACGAAATTCATTCTCCTGCCCTTGTGCCGATTTATTTGGGGTCGGCGCAACATATCTTTTTCTTCCATACTTCTCTATGAGTCGTCATCTCGGTAGTCACCTCCTTTCTAACCATATCATCATTTATACAGTCCATCCATCGTCTCTTTGGTCATCTCACTCTTGGACATCTCCCTTCTTACGAAATTCAGTATTTTGTAAAAAATTGTACACAGAATAATATGTACGGACGCCAGCAGGTCAACCTACCCGAAACTGTCAGATTTTCCCAATCAACCTTGAACCTTATGTTTTAGCAATAAAGTCGAAAATCTATTAAAGAAATCTGACAGATTGTAGTAACTTGATGTGCTGGCGTCTGTACAAACACTATCTTTTATCCTTCCACGAGGATTAAAGCTGCAGGTGACAGATTATTCATTGTTCTTGGACATGCGGGATAAGTGATATGGGGACAATCCCTAGGCTGGGCAGTATTACTGGTTTCTCCATCAGTTGCAGGGCTGCTCAAATCCAGAGTATGAGTACATAAGAAACAGGATTCCGGTGCAGGCGAGTCTGTACGGGTCGGTACCGATCAGTGCGGGTGAAATAGTCCCACTTTAACTTATGTGCTTACACATAAAGAAATAAGTAAAACATGTAACCGTTTCCTTCCGAAGATTAACTTGCAGAGACCAGTGCCGGGAGTCGGGACCGACCACCCACTTCTTTATGTAAGCACCCGAAGGGCATACCCTGGATTTGTTCCCATTTAATAGCAATAAAATTGTGGGTGTACTATAAGTACACCTCTGCCAGACCCTTTGGGGAAACAAAGCGTAAGGTTATGTCACAAGTTGTTAGCAATAATAGGAGTTAGTCCTTTATTTCATAGGATTTACTCATTATTGAAGAAATGTGGATGTGAAACAACATCGCAGGTTTGTGTTGGTGTGCCGATGCCGGACCAAAAGGCTGGTCAAAGTTGCCGGGGAAGCCTACTGCCTATGATGACGAGTCTATGATGAGGGGGCTCCTATGATAAGTTATCAGGCCTGCAAAATGTATGCAGCTGCATCCGGTTAGACTGAAAGCCGACCCCAACATGGGAAGAGGTTAGGCAGAGATGGTGATACTCACACGTCATTGAACACGGCGGTGTTAATGTCGCGGCAGAGGTCGAGGTCGCGGCAGTGGTTGCACACCTTGCAGATGATCTCGCTGAGCACGCACGAGTAGCAGGCGTCGCGCCACTCCGCCGCGCTGCTGAACTCGCCCACGCCGATGAGGCGGAGCAAGTTGCGCCGGAGGAGAGTTACCTGGACAGAATTATACTTTCATTTGATGACAGCGCAGAGGCGTAAACGAAGCAAAAGGAAAGAAAAATTGGTTTATTTTGTCCTGTTTGTCCGTACAAAAACATGCTCACCCGCGCCGCGCCGCCGTCTTGCGCTCATTGATAATAGTACCTAGGTACCTAACCGTTCATCCTGGCGGATATGGACGCGAAGGTCTACGACCAGATTCGCAATATCCGCCAAAGCGGGAATAGTGTGCCAGGAAGCGTATTTGTAAGGCTGAGGCGGCGGGAACGGCGACACGCGCTCGAGCGGTGGCGCGAGCGGCTACAGCAGCCGCAATATTCGCGCAAGCGCGTTGTCGAAGCCGTTCTGCCGCACTTCGAAGCCTGGCTGAAAAGAGGGGAGCGCATCTCCTTCAGGCTCACCCAGGTGCTCACCGGACATGGTTGCTTCGGTGAGTACCTGAACAGAATTGGGCGAGAAGCCACGGCAAATTGCCACCATTGCGGAGGCAGCCTAGATTCCGCACAACACACGCTCGAGGAATGCCCTGCGTGGGCCTCCGAGCGGCGGGTCATGGTTGCCAGGATCGGGCGAGACCTGTCTCTGCCGGCAGTAGTGACGGCTATGCTGGCAGAGACAGAGAATTGGAAGGTAGTAGCCTCCTTCTGTGAGACCGTGATGGCCAAGAAGGAGGCCGCCGAGCGGGATCGGGAGAGGGCTGATCCTGCTCGGAGAAGGAGGCATCGGGGTGGCAACCGCCTTGGAGCCTAATACGCCGAAACCCGCTTACCAAGCAAGGTAGGTGGACCTTTGGGGTCGCGGGCGCACAGAGTGGGGACTCTGTCCGCCCACCAAGTGACCCCAGGGAAGACGGTAGCACAGTGATCGCGTGCTGCCGTGCATAGCGAGGCTCAGGGGAGGCCCCTTTACAGTCTCCTCAGGGATGTGCCTTTCAGGCGTTGCACGGGGGGGTTCCGGAATTGGTCTTTTAAGAGGAACCGGGACCACCCCTATGTGCTGATGGTGATCACCGGGGTGGTTTTAGTGAGGTAAAAATCCCACACTCCCGTCCTCCCTCCCCGGAGGTCTGGGTTCCTTTTGAAGGTTTCCCCCCGACAAAAAAAAAAAAAAAAAAAAAGGTACCTAACCGTTCGGCGCGGAGATTGGTTAGCTTAGTGTCGCTCGGTGTCCAACTTTTAACCTTTTTTTTAATATTTTTGGGACAAAATATAACATGGGGTATAAATTATTGGAATCGATTCAGTTACTTATTCTGAACCAACTATATTCAGGTTTCGCATATACTAAAAACAACGTTGTAGATCTACACCTCTGGAAATAGTTGGCTATGAATTTATAAATTCTAACTTAGCGTTGTCATAAGAAGTTTCCATGTTTTGGTAAAGCCCAAGGTTATCCTAGATAAGACTAGCTGAATAAATGCATAATACAAAACAAAATCACTTTATTATTTACACAATATGTTGTACAAACCTCCTCATCTAGTGAAGGATCAAGTGAGAACACTTTGCAGACTGCGTTGACGTACAGTAGCGCGGGCTTGCAGTCGCCGGAGAACGCGTCCGGCTTCAGTCCGGGCTGCTGGGCGATGTCGGAGGGCCGGAGCGACGGGTGGCGTGTGTTTATCTTCTCCGTTACTCTGTGGAGGACAGTAAGTAATAAGTGGTTGGCTAACGACCAGATTCTGGAACGAAAATCAACACAAAAAGGACAATGGGCAACTTTGTATTGGCTTCCTCCCTAGGGTGTATCATTTACAAAGTTTGAGAATAGCTTGATTTTATTGTATGACACCAACAATGAGACTTATGCAGGGCGAGAACATTTTATTTTTGATTAAAATAAATATTATTTTTAGGCTATACAGTTTTTTCCTTTGCTTACAAATTTTCAAACGTGCGAAACTGTGGTGATTAGTTAAATGAATTATTAACCATTCGTATGAGTTGACTTGCGTTTAATTTTGTGCCACAGGATATGTTTTATAGTATAGTTGACTAAAATGCGGGCGAAGTCGCGAGCACGAGATAGTCTAGCAATAAAAAGTATAATCAGTAAAATAAAAAGTGTAATCAGTAAACCAGTATAATCAACTATAACATACTGGAACAGCTTCTGCGAGATCTCCCCACGTATCAAGGCGGGCAGCTCCTGCGGCTGCGCGTAGGCCGCGCTGAGGAAGCCGGCCACGGCCGCCGCGAAGGGCTCGCGCACCGACGCCGGCAGGAAGTTCGACAGGTTCCACTGCATTGTTATTGAACCATCCTGGAATAAACCGAATATTGAAGCAACATTTTGCAAAGAAACTTCGTGGTTTCATGAAGTGATAGACCGCGAAATTCAAATTTTCTTACGTTTTTTGCAATTTGCAGGTCAGTTTCAGGTTGTATCTTGATCAAAATGTGATGACACTGACCTAAAAATTGCAAAAAACGTAAGAAAAATTTAATTTCGCGGGCTACAACTGCGCATTCACCTTAAACTGTTATTCACGTAAACATCCGGGATAAATTCTGTAAATGATATAAAAACCGCATCCAATCTAAACTAAGCGCGCACAGAGCCCAGAAGCAGACACGAAAAGCGACTTTGTTTTATACTATACATCAATGCTAGAATAGCGTTTTGGTTTCTCAGTAACCAAAGTGAAGTTCCGACCAAAGACTACAATATGATGCTGGTTCCGACGTGATTTGCTGTAAGTTTTTCATAGAAATAAAATAAACATGTTTTACCTCATCGTCGCCACTTTCTTCACTTGCTGCTGGCAGCTGCGACGAACCAACCTCTGTTAAACCTTCCGGTAGTTTGCCCTGTTTCCAGAAAAAAGTTCAATGATTATAAAATCTTTAGAAATAAATAAAATTGAAATGTCTGTTTGTAATATCAAAATAACAGCTTTTTACTAAATGCATATGAAAGTATATACGCTACTTATAAGTTACTAGCTTCTACCTGCGACTTCGTTCGCGTGAAGTTTCTCGTTTTAACATAAAACATAGCCTATGACACTGAGGGATAATGTAGCTTCTAATTAGTGAAAGAATTTTCGGGATCGAATCAGTAGTTCCGAAGATTACCCCCTACATCCTCACAAATTTTACCTCTTTATAATATTAGTATAGATAACAAAAAAGTTTTTTTTTTTTTCTGTTTATTCCGGCTAATCTCCGAATCAGCTGGACCGATTTTGACGGGGCTTTCACTGGCAGATACCTGAGGGGCAATTCTCGTGTAGTTTTAATAACGTTGACAGTCTGATCTCAGTCTCAATCTGTCAAAAATACCTCTAATTTCCCTACATTTTGACAAGTTTTTGACATTTGTATGACGCTGAGATGAGACTCCGACTAGATTTTGAACGTTTTAAATTAGAGAATTGGCTTGCTGATGTTACGGAGTAACATGTAGGCTACTGTTTATCCCGGTAGCACGTTCCCGTGGGATAATTTCCGAAATCCATGCGGGCGAAGCCGCGAGCATAAGCTAGTTAGACCAAGGAACTTTCGCTATTTAGACATATTATTAATGGTTTGTACTGTAGAACAGATTTTATAATAATACTTCGAAAGGGATCTCCCTGTACAAATGACATACCTGCACTCCGGCGTGGTTGGCCTCGTCCAGCCACAGCAAGTACGACCAGCACTGCTTGTACCGGATGTCGACGCCGTGGAACAGCTCCTTGTTGCGAATGCTTTGTACTACGAACTCCACGTAACCTGCACATGGATGTTCACAATTATAATTCCAGTCTAGTATTGGCCCACTGCAGGGCAAAAGGCCGCTTCTCATACAGAGAAGGCACGAGCATTCGTCACTTCGCATGCAAGAGCGAGCAACAAGAGATCACAAGAAATACAATTGCCATAATACCGAAAACAGTACCTAGTTGTAAGATATTCTTCAACTAGCAGCGCCCCGCGGTTTCACCCGCGTAAGTTTCGATCCCGTAGAGATATCGGGATAGAAACTATCCTATGTCCTTTCCCGAGACTCAAACTATCTCTACACCAAATTTCATCTAAGTCGATTCAGCGGTTTATGAGCGTTTACGCCGTACGGCATTTCATACAAACTTTCAAGCCCTTGTTTTTCGTAATGAATGAACCGATTTTAATTAAACTTCATACGCATAAGCAGGATACAAAGTTCTAAAAAGTTACTTAAGAACATTTTCGAAATGTCTTATTAAAAAAAAATACTGGAAATCTCTGCTTCTATGGAAAATTTAAAATCGTCTAATTTGGCTGTAACACTATTTTTCGAATATGTCGCCGCATCCGTTCGTATCCTTTCCGATGCGATGCGATGCGAGCCGTTTGGTGGAAATCATCCTTCAAAAGGCCCGTCGCAGTATCTGGGTTAACCTGGCTCCACTATAGAATAACCTAGCACCAATAGTTAGTATAACCCACGTCCCAAATCTTACCGATGCCATCCATGACAGTATTCTTCTTGGTACACAGCAGGATCTTGTTGAAGTCTGCGAACACTATTTGCGAGCCGAGCCGCTTGAACTCCGCCACCAGCATGAGGAACAGCTTCTTCATCAGGTTGTATAGGGTACGTCGGAGGGCAGGGTCGTAGAGTAAGGAGGACGGGGTTTTTAGCCATCTGTTGAGGAGTTCATGATTAAAATGACCCAAAAACTAACTAAAGTAATGAAAGTCCTATAGAGGTATGAGGAACAGGGTGTAAGTTCACTCAATGTCCATAGAAAAGGGAGGATCCTCCGACCAGACGGGTGTTGTGTCTGGCGGGCAACTGCCCGATGATTCATGTTCGGCCGTTGTATTTATGCTAGTTGCGCGACGAGAAACTCTGCTTGCGAGACGCAGGATTTTGCGTGACGTCAGTATGACGCGTTGTTCGCATGTGGCGTTGTACTACCGCTACCGTCCCTTATCCAGAGAAAGTCTTTATAGGGATCGCTATGTCTATGTCATACCGAACCCTGTAATAAAAAATCATTACGCTATGTTTGAAATTGAAAAATCAGTCGCAATATAGAACTTTCAAAAATTATGCAGGTTTTCACTAACACTAATTGACAACCAAATCAACCTATCGCAGTCCACTGCTGGGCATAGGCCTCCCCCAGACTGCGCCACAACACCCCGTCCACAATCAAATGTACAACAAAACGACAACTAAGAACAACAACAACAACTAAATGTAATGCCTAAATATGATTGCACGTTGGACTTTCAGCTCTCGGCGCAGAAAATAGGGGAAAATTCAAAAGTGCGTTTTTGTATACGCATTACATTTAGGTGTCGCCTAAAGTTAGTAAAAACACGCATTTTTCTTTCTAGATCTAATTATACATAAGGTTTGGTTTGGTTTACAATTTTCCACACAGCGTATGATTATTCCACCAACCTATAAAAGTGTGATATTTGGAAGTCAGCGAAGACGTTCTTGTACTTTGTGACGTCACGCAGCCAGGACGCTATCATCGTTCGAAGGATCTTGAACGCCGCACTACATTGAGCAGTTTCGTCGTATGGCATCGATGCGTTGGAACCTGACAGATAATGAAATAGATCATAATGCTTAGTAAATAGGTAACAATATACTGTACAACGCCTTAGATATTATAAATAAAATAAAAAAAATATGACAGAGAAGGGTATCTGTGTCTCGTTATTATCAGAAATATTTTAACTACTGTGGGCGTACAGTGGGTATGTGTTGGTTATTGCGCAATAGAAAAACCGTTTGCAGTTCAAATCAGATTATAATTTCACGAACGATTTAATCACACTAGCAAATGGCGCCAGATGGCGCTCGCGTTCCGAATAGTCAAAGGAATGACCGGATGCGGCAAATATATATCTAAATTTGTTATTTTGTGCATGTAAAATAAAAAATAAATTGTACGCATACAATTGGATACAATACAAGGTCAATCGATAACTTATTTTGATAGTATCTACAGCTGATTAGGTCAACAGCCGCGGGTAGTGCAGTTACTTGAAATACAGGGTGACTTACTGCAGTACACTCACCAGCATTAGCCATAGCGTCCTGTATGTTAGCGTGTTGAGCTCCGAAGGAGGTGGCGACACTGGTGCCCTCTACCTGCAGGATGCTGTGAGCTTGCAGTAACGCACACACGGCCAGTGCGTCAGTCTCTAGTTCTACACACACGGTACCGTATGCGGCACTCGCGTTGTGCGTGCAGCCCGATAGTTCTTCTACTTCGCTTACCAATCTGTACAGACGAGACGAAAGGATGAAAATTAGCTCACTTAGGGAACAGAAGGTAAATCCTCGTATTTAAAAAACTTTCAAATCAAGCCGCAGTGGCATACCAGCGACAACCAACGTCAAATCGTAGGTAAATTAAAGGTGTTTTTGGCATGTTGATACTGAGATTATAATACGAATGTTCCTAAAAATATGAGAATTGCCCTTCTGAAATATCGCACTATATTAGGCAACTTCTAATTTGATTTTACACACATAAAGAATGATGGGTATTTTTGTATGGAGCCTGGCCTGATGACTAATGGAGTTCTAATGAGATCCACGAATGACAGCCGGGACCAACGGCTTAACGCGCGTGCTTTCCGAGGCACGGAGGGGTCTTGGTATGTAAAAATGGTCACCCATCCAGGGACCATCCGCGGCAAGTGCTGCTTAACCTGATCGATCGACCCGTGCGGCTGTTATTACTTAGCCATAAGCCCCCTCAATGTTATGAGTCAATAACTAATATTATTGAAAACTGCAGTGAACATTAGCGTCATAAACTAATACGCTTACACAGTACAATACGACCGACGTAACTTGGCGGCCTGAACATAGGCACTAAGAACTTTCGCGCATGTTCTCTCACTCGCACTCGCCTCATGTCACCATTTGGTTCCCAAAAAATCTTACTGCGCAGCCTTCTGCGCAACGTTCACGCGCGCCAAGTTACGTCGGTCGTATTGTACTTGCAGGTCTGATATCTCTTTAACCCGGTATTTCACAGCCATCTGCTCATAACGAAAATTGATGCTTATGATATAAGCTTCCATTTGATGTATATGTGGTTTTTATTGGACATACCGGCCAAAACGCCCATCATTCTGACATACTTAAACTTTCTTATGACCAAACGAGATCTAACTTTAGCCCGAGCTTAGACTTTCGAGCCTGTTTTTTGTATTTTGAACTTTATTCCGTCTAAGTACGATCAGGAGAGCAGTGGTGGCCCAGTGGTCACGGACACGACTTACGAGTTGTAGGTCGTAGGTTCGAACCCAGAAAGGCGCTTTACTTTGTGTAAATTATTTCGTCACCACTGCTCTCAAAACGGTGAAGGAAAACATCGTAAGGAAACCAGCATGTCCTAGAACCAAAAATTCGAAGACACGTGACATCCACCAACCCGCACTGGGCCCGTGTGGTGGATTACGGCCCACTCCCTCTCATTGAGAGGAGGCCTGTGTCCCAGCAGTGGGAACATTGTAGGCTGATTATGGTTATGGTACGTTCGATCAAACTCATGGTGAAGTTACCTGTTATCATCAGTCTCTCTGCCACCAAGATCGGGTCGGTCTCTATTAGAACACCACAGAACAAAGTTATGTTTGATGAGATGCCGCGCGTAGAACAGGTCAGCGCCGAACAGTGTGGGGTCCGCGGGCATGTTGCCGAGAGGCACGTGGAAGTACCTGTAAGGAGAATAACCCAGTTTGTAGCCAAGATTTGTGGCAAATACCAATGGTTAATGAAGATAAATCTAAAAAAACCGGTCAAGTGCGAGTCGGACTTGCGCACCGAGGGTTCCGTACAATTTTGTAGGTATGTAAATAGTTTATCACGAGATTTTTTTTATGTAGCTACAATGTTACGGTTTTCGGATTTTTCTTTTGCTTGTACTTGCTTCTTGGCAAATTTCATGATTCTAGGTCGACGGGAAGTTCCCTATAAATTTTGATTCCCTTGAGAGTGTCGAAATATACGTTTTTTGCGGCATAAACGGCCGTATCTTTTTTTTTACGGTAACTTAGAAGTTTGATTTTTTCACAGCTTCATTATGGGACTGCAGACCTGAGTATATAATTAAGTAATTTCAACTCGATACCTCCACGCGTTCCCGAGATAAAGGGTCTTGACAGACAGACAGACAACAAAGTGATCCTATAAGGGTTCAGTTTTTTCCTTTCGAGTTACGGAACCCTAAAAAAGATCAACAGTGAAGTTTCTTTATTGGTTTTAGATGTTCCTGTATAATTTTCCAAACACACATTAAGAAATTGATAGAACATACAGTCCAGATGTTGTGACAAACCATCTCTTGAGCTCGAAATTTCATCGGACGCATCCGCTGCAGCAAAATCTTTAGGTGTCCAAAAACAAGAATCGTCATTTCATGTGAAACAGGTGCAATTGTTACTCGTTTAAAAATAGAGGAGACAAAACACCGATAATTTAATAGGTAACGAATCTTGAAGAAAAATATAACCTACCTGCATTGTTCAATAGTAAGTTGCAACACGGCGTCCAATCCTAGATAATGCCTGACTATAGCCCTCGCACCAATACGTTGCCATTCTAGCGAGCTGTACAAAGTTTCCACATCTCGAACGTGGATTGGTACCAGCGGGAAGTCTGATAACCCTGTGGAATTAAAAATAATCATGATAAGTACGTCCATTTCTGCTCGATCAATAAGAAATTATTTGTTTGTACATATGAACGTTTACGCCGTACGGCATTTCATACAAATTTTCAAGCCCTTTGATATTTTACCCGTACGTATTTTAATGTTCGACATTCAAATATGTACCCCGTACGGCATTTCATACAAACTTTCAAGTCCTTATTTTTCGAAATGAATGAACCGATTTTAATTAAACTTCATACGCATAAGAGCAGGATACAAGGGTCTAAAAAGTTAGTAGAGAACATTTTCGAAAAATAGTGTTACCGCCAAATTAGACCGATTTTAAATTTTCCATAGAAACAGAGATTCCCAGTTATCTTTTTTTAAATAAGACATTTCGAAAATGTTCTCTACTAACTTTTCAGACCTTTGTATCCTGCATAAGCGTAAGTTTCATTAAAATCGGTTCATTCATTTCGAAAAATATGGGCTTGAGTTTAAGTTTGTATGAAATGCCGTACGGCGTAAACTTTTGTTTATATTTTTTTGTTGTTCTCCATACAAGTAAATGGAATTAACACTTCTATCCGCGTAATTATGCTGTTTCATTATGTAATTTCTTACTAGATTTTGCTGTTCAAAATCATCCTGGATAAAAAACAAACTACTTACAGTGAAATAACAAGAAATAGGTCAAAACGTTATGCTTTTATTACGCAACAGGTACAGGAATCACTATTTTGCACTACTAGCATAGTTTTTGCATTTGATTAGCGCACGACCACCATTGTAATTTAAACCTTATGGTAAAGACATAAGAAGCAGATGAATGACATAAAGGGCACGTAATACGTGTTCATTAATTACTGTAATTTTATGTGTTTTCGTACCAGGCATAAGCTGCATCAACAAATGCGGCGACAGCGTAGCTTGCAACGCCAGTAACGTCGGCCCGCAACGTTCATCTTTGTAACGTTGCAGTGCACGTTGCAGGTGTCGGCTGATTGCGCGCGCTTCTGTTTCGATCACTACTTCCCAAGTTAGCTCTGCTCCGGGGAGGGAAGACTCTTCATTACCTAGGTTGAGCCTGTACGACAAAGTTTGCGTGAAGTATGGGAAATGCTTATTATAAAGTACCATTACAAGCTGCTTAGAGCTGTCATACATGATATTTTTTTTAAATTCAGCCGGCGTTTAGTCGGTATTGTCACAAAAAAGGTAGATACAGAAGGCTGGCACCCTAAATCGAGCTAAAACGGACGCAAACGTACACAGCCACATACGTTCGGGCTTCTCAAAATATTGCAAACGAGTGCCAACATACTGACGAGAAAATTTAAGGTGGAACCAGTCGCGAGCTCGAATTCACTGGTAGGCATGGCCAAAAAGCACGCTGTCTCACCTGGCATCGTGTCCGACAGAGATAGTATCAGTGATGAGCAGTTAGGCGCTAGTCTACACGCACAACGTCTAGTTCTCACAAACACAATCACCGTTCTGAACTAAACGCGCGTAAAAAAAATCGAAGTCCTTTGGAAAATCGAGTTTTATGAAAAACCACTGCAAAAATCAATTACAAATCTTCAGTAACTGAGCTTTGTCGGTGCCGAAAAACTAATCTTTGTTGGCACATAACTTTTTAATGGCTTTTTATTTTACTGTTCTGTTTCCGTACAGACAAAATTAATAATAAGACAAAACGATATCATGTTTAACTTTGGATGCACAATGTCAAACAGTGGAGTAATACCCTCCCGAAATTTGTATGGAAAAAATATCGACTAGTGCCACTTTAAGGCACCTTAAGAGCCTATACTACCTCAGCTAAAATTCACTCTTTATCTCGCTCGCACGATACTGCTCGCGGACTGTGTGAAAGCGAGACAGAGTGCGGTGCTGGGCGGGAGGCAGCGCCAATAGTTTAGGTATTTGCTTTTTACGGTGAAAATAAAGGTAATTCAAAAAAACTAACTAACATAAGACCTGCTTTATAGTTAGTTCAGTTAGTATGCAAAGTTTCATGATCTAATTTGAAGTATTTTTTGAATACCAGCGGTTTATTGTTCGGTTTGGAGGTAACTTTGGAATTTTTTTCTATCGAGAAAATTTTATGGAATCGTGTTTTCGTCTAACATAAGACCTTACATTAATCCTCAACTTTAGCATATATTTATTTCAAAATTAATGCTGCAGTATTTTCGACATAACGGAGGGTCATGCTAAGCCATTTGAGGTAGTATAGGCTCCGTTTTGGCAACTCTAAATATTACTTTCTTCTCTTTCCGTGTTAACAGTCAGGAAAGAAATAATTAAAGTACTAGCTGCGCCCCGCGGTTTCACCCGCGTAAATGACGATGCCGTGGGAATATCAGGATAAAAAAGTAGCCTATATGTTAATCCAGGGTGTCAGCTACCTCCATACAATTTATCAAAATTGGTCCAGCCGTTTAAGCGTGAAGAAGTAACAAACATATAAACACACACACATACACACCCCCACACTCACAAACTTTCGCCTTTATAATATTAGTGTGATTAGGAACCTCTTTTGCTTGTTTTATATTCTACTTACTTGGCAGTCCTCTCGGCTAGGTAGAGCGTGTTCATGTTGGGCACTTGGTTGGTCTTGACGGTGTCCAACACGTATATGTAGGCGCGCTTCACGGGAGGTAGTATTAGAGCCCACATGCTGCGCGAAGAGTTTAATGCTGAATGTTGGTAGAGGTAGATGTGTTTTACTGGGGCGACGCCGTCCTGTGCAAAAGAGTTTGGAATAACTTTTAATATTGTAGCGGTATCTACAACGCAACATGCGAACAACGCGTCATACTGACGTCACGCAAATCCTGCATCGCACAAGCAGAGTTTACCGCGCAACTAGCATAGATACAACGGCCCGACATGAATCATCGGGCAGTTGCCCGCCAGACACAACACCCGTCTGGTCGGAAGATCCTCCCTTTTCTATAGAGTATGAGTGAACTTTACACCCTGTTCCTCATACCTCTATAATATTATACTTATCATGAAAATACAAAGGTATTGCGAAAGATATGCGTATTGAAAAAAAAATGGCTGTGTGACGAAATTATAAATTTGATAAATCCTAACAAAACGCGAATAGAAGTTAGGTATTTAAATCTGAGTGTATTTTTTTATCTACACACAATAATGACATATTCATCAACAAAATGATAAGTTGACATTTTTTGTTAATTACCTGCTTTTGCAAATAAGGTTGAAGGGCCACGCTTTTGAACTGAAGTTGACTAAGTGCAAACGAATCCATGTTAGTCGACCCGAATTGAATCATCCTGAAAAATACAACATTTAAAACAACGTCTAATATGCTAAATCGATCTTTATAGTGTAAGAAATAATGTTCATTTTCGTACTTTCTCGCTTCCGTAGGATCAACTGTGCATATACAGCCGAGTTGCACCAGTACTCTGAATTCAAGAGTCATTTGCGTTTCGTATATTCCTTCGATTTCTGGAGCGCATAGTTCAGACGTTAATTCTCTGTAAAGGAAATATAATATTAATAAAATGCATAAGTTTTAATAACTCATTATTGGAATGAGCGCCATGTTTTCACGAGAGTTTGTCGACCGCCCGTCCAGAGGTTCGTGTAAACGAAGCATTACAAAAGGGGCCCGTTCGAACACGAATCTAGTTGAAGAATCACAGGGATCGTCTTGCCCTTTTATTTAATCTATTTAAATACATAAATGTCTATAATCTATATAAGTATAAATAAAAATGAAATGCGGTTCGTTGGAAAGCGCATCACTTCAGAACGGCTGGACCGATTTGGCTATTTTTTATTTTAAAATGTTCGTTATAGTCCGAATTAGGTTTTTAGGGAAGAAAAATTGGCAAACTATCCCGGAAAATTAAAACAATCGGGAAATACAGAACGTCCTTTTTCTATGGGATTTTATTTATTTTATTTTATTGTGTTTTTGTGGCTTACAGCTATCAAATACAGAAGTAGTAGTGAGGTAATTGACGACAAGCTATTTACAAGCCTCCACAGTTAACAATAGAGTATTGTATATGTTGTTGTTGTTGTGAGTATTGTGTTTTGTATGATCTATTGAAAATTGACAAGACAACGTTTGTCAGGTCAAATAGTTAAAAATAAATGTGAGTGTAATACTAACTCCTGATGCTCCCTGTACAAGTTCTCGGGCACAGTGTACTGGTACAGATGCAGCGCGGGATGCGCGCGCGGCAGTATGCGGCTGCACTTGCGCCAGTACTGGCCGCTGTCACTGGCGCGACACACTCGCTGGTTCACGTAGAAGATGCGCGGCACTGATAGCTTGATCTGGTGCAGTTCGGAGCCGACTAAAGCCCAAACTTTGAACAACCCTGGTTCCGCTGTTTCGGCTACCTGTTTGGATAGAAAAACAAGTTTATTGCGCGTTTTTAGGCCGAGCTCTATTAATTAACATTGCTTAGCTCGTGCTTTGACTTCGACATGCTCCCGTCTCTATCTTGCACATGAATTTTGGCAGTTGTGCGACAATGACAAGAATAACGCTTAGCCAAAGTACGTGCTAAAAAACTGTTATAGATGTCGGCCTTATGCCATATACGTTGTGAAATTTTTAGCCTGGCGCTTATGCTATAATCATCATCTGCCTAGCCTTTTCCCAGCTATGTTGGGGTCGGCTCCCAGTCTTACCGGATGCAGCTGAATACCAGTATTTTACATGGAGCGACTGCCTATCTCACCTCCACAACCCAGTTACTGTGTAATACGATACCCCTTGGTAAGACTGGTTGTCAGAGTTTCGGGCTTCTGACTACCCGTAACGACTGTCAAAGATCCACGAATGACAGCCGGGACCAACGGCTTAACGTGCTTTCCGAGGCTTGCTTATGCTATAGTATGAATTAGAATTTATAAGTCAGTTGCAACTCAATACCCCAATTTGTCTGTAATATTCGTATAGCATTAACATTATTTACTTTGTTCATCGATGTTTTAATCATACCTGTATAATTTGCCAGGGTGTGTTGAGTAGTGTGCGTTGAGCTCTCCTGATGAACCCGCCTAGAGTGGTCGCTGGGCCAGTCTTAGGCGGTGGCATCATTTCCTTGTCCAGTTTACCTAACAAACAAGTTATTTAGGCAAGTTAACTCATTTCCTTATCAAGAACAATGTGTTTCGTATGTCTGAGTGAGATAACGCTATATCATTTGTATGTGCTAGAGAAAGACAGTAACACAGTTCCATGTTTATACGGGAAAGATTTGGCAGTATAATACCTTTTTTACTGCGGTTGCGAAAACCACGCTGTTCCATTTGCCACAGCCATTTCTTCTTTTGGAACAATATCCACTGCTTTCGCTCAGCCTAATAAAAAAAAAAAACAATATATCAGTTAAGTACTTACTTAATTATTAATAAGAAAATATAATTTTCGTCAACCATTGTGTGACCATTCTATGTGTAGTGTATAAATGAAATTTATTTCTGCAAATTGGTCAATAACACGTCAAAATAAAAATCCTGTGTTGCTGGTGTTTTCTAGCTGATTTTTAAGAAATGAAACACCGAAACTTACTCAAAGGAAAGTTTAAAGCCCAGGCATTATATTGGTCAGATCTTACAAATGAAATGCAACATCTACAACGTTTAACGTTAAATGCGCAAATTCTCTTAAGAGGTCATTGTACTCATCATTATGAACAACTTTTACTATGGGACCAAACTTGAAATCGCAAAAAAAAACAGCTGTTTAGTACGTTTTGACGAGTTATGCGAGCATAAATGTAGAGAACAACTGATTTTCTTTTCGCGATTTCAGCTTCGGTCCCATAGTAAAAGTTGTTCATAATGATGAGTACAATGACCCCTCATTTAACGTTACACCTTGTATAAGATTTTAAAAGAAAATGTCGTATATCTTGTATAGTTCAGGTTAACGAATTTATTTACTTACTTATAAAGAACAGTACAGTTCACATAATAATGAGCTTAAGTAAAAAATAAAGTAATGTAGGCAATACAGCGATCGAGAAGTTCTAATAGATGTTGTCATAAATGTATTTTTTTAATTTTCTTTTTCTTTTCTTTCTTTTTTTTAAAAACGTTGCCTTACACTAGGAATATCTCCTGTATCGTGGGTGCGTTTACAAACATTTAAATTCACGTACACAAACAGCCAGACCCGGAACAACTACTTGTAGGTCATACAAATATTTGTTCCGTGCGGGAATCGAACCCACGACACGCAGCGCAGCAGTCAATCGCTTAACCGCTGCGCCAACCGTGCCGTGTCGTCGCAATTTTTTTTTTCTTCGCAATTTAATCTGGTTAGTATTTCTTAAGTTATGGTAATATAATTTTTAACAAGTTTTATATCAGATTTTAATTCACCAGTCATTATTTTTCGTACTCGTATGCATAGTTTACCTTGGTAGTCCCAAAAGGCGGCGGTGTACCTAGCGCCTCCCGCCAATTCTGCGCCTCCTGCGGCGGGGACTGCTCACGTTTACGCTTCACCGTATGAACTATCGGACGAATTGTAGTGGCGTTGTCATTGTTACTCTTGCCTATATCTTCTATGTCCACATCAGTATCCTAATGAAAGATAGATATATTTTTTTAACTGAACAGACAGCTGTGCTGCGTGGGAGTTTGTTGCGGCACTTCTTCTCCCCAGCGAAAGTACTAGGAAGTGGTGAAGTGCGGGCGTTTTGGAGGCCTGTCTTATGTAATTTTGACGTTCGAAAAGTGCTGATTCTCAGCCTAATTTGAAAAAACTGGCCAAGTGCGAGTCGGACTCGCACACGAAGTGTTCCGTACCACAAGGCAAAAACGAAGTAAAAAACACGTTTGTTGTATGGGAGCCCCCTTAAATATTTATTTTATTCTGTTTTTAGTATTTGTTGTTATACCGGCAACAGATATACATCATCCGCAAAGTTACAATAAAAAAAAACCAAACCTGAAATCGTGAAAAAAAAATCAACTGTTCCCTACATTTTGACAAGTTATAGGAACGTAAATGTCGGAAAGCACGTTAAGCCGTTGCTCCCGGCTGTCATTCGTGGATCTTTGACCGTCGTTACGGGTAGTCACAAGCCCGAAAGTCTGACAACCAGTCTTACCAAGGGGTATCGTATTACCCAGTAACTGGGTTGTGGAGGTCAGATAGGCAGCCGCTCCATGTAAAATACTGGTATTCAGCTGCATCCGGTAAGACTGGAAGCCGACCCCAATATAATTGGGAAAAGGCTAGGCAGATGATGAAATGTAGGAAAGAGCTGATTTTTTTTTCGTGATTTCAGGTTTGTTCCCATAGTAAAAGTTGTTCATAATGATGAGTACAATGAGCTCTTTAGACGTTGTTGGTGTTTTTCCAGTAACCCTGTATATCTCTCACCATGTTCCCATCGCCACTGGTAGACGGTTCCTCTCCATCCTCACAACTCTTCAGCTCTTTGGGCTGCACACTGAACATGTCGGTGATCTTCCGTGTCTTGAACTTGTCCGTCTTGGCTAGCATTTTCTTGTGCAGCCAGTCGGGGTACTGGCAGCGGGGGACGGGGTTGTCTAACTGAGGATGGAAATAGCATATTGAAGCCCTTGAAATCAGATTGCTTATAGTGATCAAATACTGGCAATGTTGGTGAAGTAGTCGACTTTACTTCTATAATAAAGATTTAATTAATTGAAAATTTCAAGCAAGTCTATGAGTGCGCATCCTGAACTGAGACTGCAGGAATCGACCATTCACATTGGTTGAAATTCACATCTCGTGTCGTCTGTTATTGGTCGATTTCTACACGTTTACGCCCCGCTCTGCTCGTCTCCGCTTCAGTGGAAACACACTCTAACTAAGCACTAAGCAGATTTGAAGAAGACATTGCCAGAACGCAGTATCACAAATTATAAGAAATAAAATACGTTTATTTGCGGCAAACATGACGCATAAAATACAAAAAAAATATAAACAAAAAGAAACAAAAGAACAATTTAGGAGAAAATATGCGTCACATCTCCGCAAAACGGTCATCGTTCAAAGGAAAATGATAAATCATCGCAGTTCTACTCACGCCCTGCATAGCTGCTGGTATAGTAATAATCTTCTGCACAGTTCCACTCAGCCGCTCGATGTAGTACGCCCAGTCCAGTACATCCCGAATGTCTATGTCCTCAGTAATGCTGTTGTCCTTGAGCCACCGTCGCAGGTGGTGACGTTTGACGGCGGCTGGTGATTGGAAGATGGCGAGAGGAATCGCGCGATCTGTCACCGGAGCGCCTTCGGGCTTCTTTGATATTATGAATCTAGAATGGGATGTGAAGGAGTCGATTAAAAGTCTTCCAAATCGTATTTCGGCCACGGCGGCCAATCTCAACGGAGACTAGCCAGGCCTCCGTCACTCCATGTACTTGCGCGCTATAAGTGCCTACCGCCCAGCCGAGCGGTCTTGGTCCGCCGGCGGATCAAATTCAGTGTGGTTTTCGCAAGCGAAGCGCGCGCACGCCGTTCAATTTTAATAGTGCTGTTCGTTCGTACGCGTATTACGATGCCGTGTGGTGCCTTATGTGCTGTAGATGGGTGTAAATGAAGCAAAAGAAGGGATAAACACCTTTTTTTTCGATTCGTAATTACCAGCTGTTAGCACTAACATAAAAAAAAAACAAATTATTTCTTACGGCTTAGTGCTTTATTTGAAGTCGGTTCTCTTTTTTTAGGCTTTTTTTTTCATTTCTAGTGAACATCTCCGAAGATCATCATCAAACTAAGAAGTATTATACTTATTTTAAAACGTTCTCCTAAATGTAACAAATCCTTTTCTGAAAACCGCATCGATATCGGTTTAGCCAAACGCGAGATTATCGCGCACAAACATACATACCTACAAACCATACAAGTCAAACATCTCAGTTTGGCCTGTATGTCTGATCACCTCCTTTTTTTTAAGTTGGTTAAACATTTTATAAATGATAAAAATTTTAACTGCCACATAAAAGTCAGAACATATTCACAGTTCTCAATAACATAGATAAAAAGTTATGTTAATTTAATTTTATCGAAGAGGCAGCCCTGCGATTACTGTGGAATCGCGCGGTGCGAAGCAATCACTGCTGTACGCTTGAGCATTTAGGCGCATTTTAGCATACAGTGGTTGTTGACGCGAGGGAGTAGGCAATTATCGTAATAGGTATTGGAAATTTTCTACTGAGTGAAGTATCTGTTACGTAGTAACTATTCAGTAATCTGTGGACTAGCCTTCGGCGCGGGAGATATTATAGTGCACAAGTGTGCGCGCCGACACAGGAGCACTCCCTCTTCCCTCACTCTCATAGTCCGAGTCTGAGTTGATTACTGAGTGAATGAACTATTACTCGTGTTAATCATAAGTAAAAAAGGCGTCAAAAACATTTCAATAAACAGAACGACTCCATCGTCTCTCACAGTTTGAATTCTAGCAGCAGAGAGTCTGTTATGTAAATCCAACTGAGAAATTCGAAGGCATGACTGTTTCATTTTATTCATAAAGTTCAAAACTGTCACGACTCTTAATAATCCAGTTTTACAAAATAAGTACTAGGTATATCTATAAACGTGTGGGTGATCACTGCTCTCCTAGCTTGAAACTTTTAGCATCTCAATTTCTAGTTGCATGTCCCAATTCCTATCTTTGAGCAATGGTAACTTTAAGGCGACAAGATGACCTCAAGAGCGGTCTTTGTCGGATTGCATAGAAAAGAAAGAGAAGCGCGCGCTGGTAATATTTTGCAAAATATGAAGCAATTATCTATTTACAAAAAATCTATTGTTTGGACTAAAAAATTAAAACCCTAGTGCCTTAAAAATCATAATGATTGTATGTATAATAGTAAGGTTTTTATTGTAAAAAGAAAGTTTTCATTTTTACCGACTTCAAAAAAAAGGAGGTTATCAATTCGATACGTATGTATGTAATATTATTGGAATTGCATTATATTCACATATGACAATCTACTAAGGCTTCCAAACAAATATACAACATTTTATAGACGTATGTATGTATGTATGTTTGTCCACGCATTTCTCAGCAACTATTAATCTTAAATTTGGTTTTCGACCTGGCTTATCCACCGAAAGTGCAATCGCGTGCCTCAAGTACACTGTCAGGTACTATACTGACAGGAGTACACCAGTTTATGCGGCGTTCCTGGATCTCTCCAAGGCCTTCGACCTGGTCTCATATGATATTCTTTGGGATAAATTAAAGGAAACAGGGATACCCAATGAGCTTCTGGGCGTTTTTAGGTACTGGTACGACAGCCAAACTAACGTTGTAAGGTGGGGGAATGGATTTTCTCTGCCGTACAGGTTAGAGTGTGGCGTGAGGCAGGGGGGCTTAACCTCCCCTAATCTTTTTAACTTGTATCTGAATGCATTGATCGAGGAACTCAGCAGTGCGCATGTGGGCTGCTTTGTGGATGGGTTGTGTTTTAATAACATCAGTTACGCAGATGATATGGTGCTGTTGGCTCCCTCGGTCAGTGCACTCAGAAAACTTGTAAAAATCTGTGAGAACTATGCTGCCAGCCATGGGTTGCTGTATAATGTGAAGAAGTCCGAACTCATGGTCTTTGAGGCTGTTGGCAGGAAATGCCCAGTAAATGTGCCACCAATAAAAATAAACGATGTCCCGATTCGTCGGGTACATCAGTTTAAATACTTGGGACATTTGATTGCTGACAACCTTAAAGATGATGCTGATGTTGAACGGGAACGCAGGGCATTGGCGGTACGGGCGAACATGTTGGCACGTAGGTTCGCTCGATGTACAGAAGCGGTCAAACATACGCTATTTAAAGCATACTGCACATCTCTGTACTCGAGCGCCCTATGGATCAGCTGTACCAAACGGGCCGTCAGTGCGCTGCGCGTCCAATACAATAACGCCTTCAGGGCGCTGATGCGGCTGCCACGTTACTGCAGTGCGTCAGAGATGTTCGCAAAAGCCCGAGTCGACAGCTTCTCAGCTATCGTACGGAAGAAAAGTGCGTCTCTGCTCGCCAGATTGCGTGGCAGTAGCAACAGCCTCCTGAAGGTGATAGCTGACAGGCTTGATGAGAGCTCCATAATGGGACATCTCATTAAAACAACATTGTCTGTCGTAGTGTATAAGTATTAACATAGATCATAAGCCACATTGTTACTAACATACTAGTATGTAAGTACTAACATAGGATATATTGTTACTAACATCTTTTATGTATTTTTTTGTTTTTTGTCAGTGTGGACCTTTTGTTGTCTGTAAAATAAATAAATTATTATTATTAATCGGATCGTGACCATTTTTTTTGTATTAGCTTACATTTACTTCAACTTAGGGAACAGTGCAAGTTTCATCAAAATCGGTTCAGTAATTTTCAAGATATGGACTAATACGTGTAAGTGTGACGGCACGGGCGTATTGATACGAGCTACGGGTGTAGTGTCAAAGGGAAAACATCTCAAAACCTTGGTCAAATTCTAGTGCAAAAACTAAAAATTACGAAATAAAAGTAATTAAAAAAATTAAACCGACTTCAAAAAGAAATCAACTCAAAATTATGAAATAACTTTAATTTCGGAAGTCGGTGGCAAAAAACTAAAATACAGATCCCAAGACACCTTTTTTTAAATTACTTTTATTCTGACTTTATTTACTGTAGTCGATCATCCAAATAAACGTTTTTTGTGTGTGTCCAAATAAACGTTTTTTGTGTTTCATAATAATAAGACCTTTATTTTCAGGCTACTTTACAGACTAACATATATATTAAAATAATACAATGTGTGTTTAGGTCCTGTAAGCCCCTTAAGTCTAATAAAGCTTTATTATAATACAAACCTGCAAGCCAACCCCGCATCTTTCACCATCTGATCACCTAGAAACTCCGCCAGCCGCTTAGCAGTTGAAATAGAAGTCGACTTCTGACCACCATAGTCCTCAAGTTTCTTCGACATGGAGCGGTTCTCAGAGATCAGCTCGAACAGTTCCGAGTCGGGCATGTTGCTGCCTTTACTGTATAGCACGTCGAGCCAATAGTCGGCCACCTTGGCGACTGCATTGTAACACGACTTTAGGTCGTTCCCTTTGAGAAAGGCTTCAAAAACTGAGGACTGGAAGATCTTGATCAGTTGTAGTTCTCCACGGCGTTTTACTTCGAATCCTGGTGGAGAATACTTAATTATTTTTCAATGTATCGCTTGGAATTCCCCCGGAACATAAATACTACACGCAAGTCTTAATAATCCTATTCTATTCTCGGGTTTATCAAACAGAAACCCCGTTTTATTATCGTATTAAAAGGTAAATAAAAAGGTAGGTAGGTTGAAACTGGATAGTGGATACTAATCCAAATAAGACGTATCTAATTTATGTAATACATTTTTCATGTGTTTGTCTTCTCGTTCTACATTCATGAACATGGTGAATGCTTTGAAATAAATTGTGTCCAATCAAAGTCGTCATTGAAACTCGACAATTGAAGTGAAAGTTGCTCTAGATTCATTGAAAGGGATTGGTAATTTGGCCTCACAACTTCAAGTTTCCGTAGTGTAGCGGTTATCACGTGTGCTTCACACGCACAAGGCCCCCGGTTCGATCCCGGGCGGAAACATCTTCTTTTTACTGAATTACTGCTTTTTTTTCTACTTTTTTTAATATTTTTAGTAATAACAACTAACCTTTCAACTCAGCTAGTGACCCATCGAAGTTAAACACAGCATATCTCTTCTTCAACCTCTTACCCTCCTCTTTAGAGGCTGGCAGCACCATGGCCAGGTATGGGCCATCCACTTCAAAGAATATAGAGTTCTCTGCTCGCTGCTCGTATTTCTTTTGCTCAGGGTCCACTAGTTCGAAGTACTGGTCGTTCGTGAAGTGATCCTGGGTGTAAAATGTGGAGATAGTAAGTACATCCCAATATCTTGTTAGAATGGAATATTCTAACTTTCAGACATTATGACTAATACACGTTTTCTGGAACGCTAATCAACACAAAACCTATATATATCACAGTATGCCAAGTGATTTTATTGGCTACTCTTAATTTATTATTTCAGATGGCCAATCACAGTTGTTAACATAATTAGAAACCTGGATAAACCATTTATTTAATTTAATCTGTTGTGAAATATCAAATTAAGGGGGAAGCTCTAAGGTGGCCCACGAAATTCAAATTTTCTTACGTTTTTTTAAATTTGCTGGTAGTATAAAGTTGTACGTTGATTAAAATATGATTCGCGGTCGTAACAAATATGTATTTACAGAATTATAATCATTAAAGTCATCAACACAACTCTCTATGACCATGTTAATCCCCAAATGTCATGATTTCATGAAATAGTCATTCTTGGGGATTACATGGTTTTAGAGAGTTGTGTTGATGACTTTAATGATTATAATTCTGTAAATACATATTTGTTACGACCGCGAATCATATTTTAATCAACGTACAACTTAATACTGACCAGCAAATTGCAAAAAACCTAAAAAAAATGAATTTCGCGGGCTACCCTGGCGCTTTCGCCCTAAAGAAAGAAAAGAGAGGTGAGGGGGAGAGGAGGTGAGGTGAGGTGAGATTTATTTGCAGTAAACATGACGACAAAAAGAACATAAACACAAAAAAAAAAGTTTGGGGGAAACATGCGTCACATCCACGCAAAACGGCTATCGCTCAGCATTATGCATTAGCAAATCAGACGGATGTAATCACAACTTACTTTGACCATAGCGTTGAGCACCGCGTTAGGGAAGGACACGTTAATTTTCTTCTTCTTCGGATGCGTTGTTAATACCGTCACGTTTTCAGGGAACGAGGAGGGGAGTATACACCAAATACCTGTGCAAACATGTATTTTTTATTATTATAAAAAAAAAAGGTTCCGACGAATTGAGAACCTCCTCCTTTTTGAAGTCGGTTAATAAAGAGAAAGCAACGTTGGATATTATAATCATTCATCACTGCAGTGATTTTTTTCATCTGACGCAGAAGTTAAACTCGCGTCTCCTCGCGATACCTAAAACCCTTTCGGTTGCTATTTGTAAAAAGTACTTACACTAAATCCAATGCAAGCCACAACAAAAAATACTATTCAATTATCGTTTTACTACACATAGAGGTGTTTATTTATAAACATTGCTTAAAGTTAAACTATCATTGACTGCTTACTCATTGTTAACGCCATACGTTTCTTTATAAGTCTCTTAACTTTAAGGAATGTTTTAAATAACATAACACTTGTACATCCACATTTCAGTTTTCACAGTTATGTTTAAATCCCTTGTAATAGGGGACGAGCCTCATCATCATCTGCCTAGCCTTTTTCCAACTATAAAATACTGGTATTCAGCTGCATCCGGTTAGACTGGAAGCCGACCCCAACATAGTTGGGAAAAGGCTAGGCAGATGATGATGAGATATAAATAGATTTATTAGGTCGTTTACAAGTCCTCGGTCAACAATAGGACATTTAGGTAAACTTGTCGATGTTTTATTACTTACCGTCAGTATCCAGTTCTAATGGCCTGCCGACTTGTTCAATAATCTCCCTCGCTTTCATGATGATGTTAGCGCCCGTATAGCACACGATACCTGCCATCTCCATACTGTGCCAGCGAGCACTAGCGGAAAACAAAAATAAGTTGTTGTTCATTTGTTTTACCTTTTTTTTTTTTTTTTGGGTGGGAAATCATCAAATGACCAATGAGGGAGTGTCAGACTCTTACTGACTAAAACCCACCCGTGTTCCTTCACTTGCCTGTGCCAGGGGCCACGGTATCTTTTTCGAACATTTGTTTTACCCTTACATTTATTTATTCTATAATCTACTTAATTGTTTTACAATTTAACACTAAGATATACATATTATATAGTATATACAAGTATATAAAAAAAAAATGGAAAAAAAAAGACCGGAGCTCATTCATTGGGCATCAAAAAATTCGTCCGCATCGCTGTCAATGGCATAAGTGCCCAAAAGGCTGGCAGCATTACCACGTTGGATGGCAATGCTTATTCTTTGGGCTAAAAATAGGCCAGCCTTCTGGTCACGTGAAGAGTACCCTATCCTTACAATTTTGACACAGCTTACCAAGTACAGCGGACCAAAGACATCTTTTAAAATACCATTACTAAAAGTGGTATAATAGTAAGTATACGAAAGTATTAGGTTACAGTTATTAGCAGTGGATCTAAATAGTTTTAAAGAAAATAAAAAATTTCTTATTCGAGCAGAACTTTTCTGTTTTTAGGGTTCCGTACCCAAAGGGTAAAAACGGGACCCTATTACTAAGACTCCACTGTCCGTCAGTCTGTATGTCACCAGGCTGTATCTCATGAACCGTGATAGCTAGACAGTTGAAATTTTCACAGATGATGTATTTCTGTTGCCGCTACAAATACTAAAAACAAAATAAAATAAATATTTCTCCCATAGAACAAACATGTTTTTTTCGGCGTTTTTGCCTTGTGGTACGGAACCCTTCGCCTATACAATGCGAGGTCTGCTAAAACTGGAAAATAATAAGAATAATTTACCAACCATAATCAGCCTATAATGTTCAAAAAAAAAAAAAAAAAAATGTTCCCATTGCTGGGACACAGGCCTCCTCTCGGAAACTCTCCCTCCCTCAAGAATAATTTGTTTGATCAAAAATATACAGACTTAAAAAAAATATGGACTTACACTATATTAATTTTATGATCAGATATTGAACATCTGTGTCTGAACTAGTTAAAAAATATCTGTATTTCAGGCATCAGCGCTTTTCCCCTGTTGTAGGCGACACGTTGAAATTAACTGTTTGACCTCTATTCACACAAAGTTAATTTCAATGTATTGCTTGATTAATCGTTGTGTGTACGTGTTTCTGTGACAAAATAAACATTTTTTCCTTCTTACCCTCTCCTCATGACGTATCCGTAGAACGAGTTGAGGATACACTTGTGAGCGAGTTGTAGCGAGTCGAACAATACTTCGCGACTCTTAGCGGACTTGATCTCAGCCGCATCACCGCTTGCGATTGCTTCGGCTACTTTAGCTTTTGCTTGTTTGTTAAGAGCCTTGTATTCGTAACGACGGTCCCTGGAGATAAATGCTTTGTTAATAAACTGCTAGGGATATACAGGGTTAAATGAAATTAATTATTAGGGTTGTTTTAGGGTTCCGTACCCAAAGGGTAAAACCGGGACCCTATTACTAAGACTCCACTGTCCGTCTGTCACCAGGCTGTATCTCATGAATCGTGACAGCTAGACAGTTGAAATTATCACAGATGATGTATTTCTGTTGCCGCTATAACAAAAAATACTAAAAACAGAATAAAATAAATATTTAAGTTGGGCTCCCATACAACAAACGTGTTTTTTTCGGCGTTTTTGCCTTGTGGTACGGAACCCTTGACCAGTTTTTTTTATACTGATACTCAGTATAAAAAAAAACGCTGTTCTTATGTTAACTTCACAGATGTGATGAGTACCGATATCTAAAGACCGACTTTCTAAACTCATAATTCAAGTAACTACAATACCGAAGGTCGTTGACTCCAGAAATACATCAACAATTTTTTTGTTTTAACATATTTAGATATCAATCACGTCTGCGGAGTTTCACTGGGTAATGTACAGACGCCAGCACATCAAGCTACTACAATCTGTCAAATTTCTTTAATAGATTTTCAACTTTATTGCTAAAGCCTAAGGTTCAAAGTTGATTGGTAAAATTTGACAGTTTCGGAATTGTAGAATCGGACCTTGTAGAATCTCGTGGTATTGTGCTTAAATTTTGTGTTACATTACCCTTTGTTACTGTAGTTATTTTGAAATAGGTTTATCAATAGGACTTACAAAGTATTTAAATGTATTTATTACCTGAAAGCTCTTACTGTGTCGACGTAGAACGAGTTCTCCTTCTGACAGATGGTGGTGGTTCTGACTTCTGTTCTCGTCACCTTCGTCTTCTTGTAAGCCACTCTGCAGTAGTCTGCTAAACGCTTCTTTTCGTATGCCGCCTAAAGAGTAAACACATAATATCTATGAGAATAGAATACTCTTACTCCTCTCTTTTTTCTTTTTTTCTTTCTTTAATATTGAGCAGATAACTACTGTTCATTCAAATTTGACTGTGCTATGAGTTAATGCATTGAAGCTAAATAGATGTGGTCCAAAATAAATTATAGATGTATACTACCTACTTTGTTGACTATTTCTGTCCCGTGCTTGCAGTTATAGCTTTTGTTTCTATGATAATAAAACAATTTTCCTTTGTTTCTTCTCTTTGATGAAGTTGTAGCGGTATCTACAACGCCACATACGAACAACGCGTCATACTGACGTCACGCAAAATCCTGCATCTCGCAAGCAGAGTTTACCGCGCAACTAGCATATTATTATATACAACGGCCCGACATGAATCACCGGGCAGTTGCCCGCCAGACATAACACCCGTCTGATCGGAGGAACCTCCCTTTTCTATGGAGGATGAGTGAACTTTACACCTTGTTCCTCATACCTCTATAAAGTCTACACTAAGTAAACTTGGATAATTTTCCTCTACCTATTACATGCTGTAAAATTAAAATGGCTAACCTGATCTTCCTTAGGCAAAGCATGGAAAGCTCTGGTAGGTCCACCTGGATATAATGGCGGAAACTTCTCAGTCTCTAACTGCTGTTGAATGCGCTGGTACTCACTGCGCGTTGCCGGTACTGTGTGAAGCAAGAAATAAATGATCAGGAGCTAGACAATATAGGAAAGGTTGAGAAAAAGTCCTGGGGATAACATTATGAAACATAGTGGACAGTTAACTGTTAAGTTAATCGTATCAAATCCCATTGGTCAAGGATTTTTCAGTTATTTTTGTTTGTCCGTGCTAAAATAACAATCAATCCAATCCAAATCCAACCCCAATCTCTTTGATTATACCTACGTAGTGCAGCGAAAAAAAGAAAAACACGGACTGTCTTCGCCATATTCATAATGTTATCCTTTAATGATTCTGCCAAAGCGGCCTTTTTAGGCCGCCTGTATACACAAACATTAAGAGGGGTAGGTATTTAGATGGTTTAATCAATGCTCAATGCTGTTGGAAAGAGTCCAAATGTTACACTTCTCTGTTCCCCACACAAGGATTTTTCACTTTAGTGGATTTCGTTTAATTATTGCACTATTCGCAATGCTTTCGAAAAGGACAGCTTGAGACGAGTATTCAGTGTATGACGAGTCTATGTGTTTTGCAATTAAAGATTTACATTCGCCTTACTGACTTACTTACGTCAAAGTGTCAGTAAAGTTAATAAAAAAGTCTCACAGTAATCGCCACGCCACATCCACTCCATATGTCTCTGGCACGTGGCGCCGGGTCGATTGTAGTCACACACTGCGCACACGGTGGTATTTACCATCGCAGACGGCTGTAATCTGACAATTAAATTTATAAGAAAATAAAATGAGTGTGCTTAGAAACTTTGCAGAAGATAGAATCTTCTCTTCTTGTATGCAGATAAAACAAAATATTTATTTCCTGTAAAAATAAATAATAATTATGTGTTTTCATCCGTCCGTCATTGACAATATTTTTTTGTACTGGACCATACCTGGGAACCTTCAGGTTACGGAGATATTAAAAAATCCAACTTTTTTTTCCATTTATTTATTTTCCACCTCAACTCATGTACCGCAAACAAATGTGTTCGTGCGTTACATTGCGCACTGGCGTAAATTGCGATTTTCACACCAAAATTAAAAGTTATGTACCCACATTCATTTTAGCTAAATGTTACTGCTTGATGTACAGAATGCGTGGATAAAGGCTATGTGATGGGTCTTTTACACCCTCTATGTATGCGCAAGACACGTTTAAACAAGTGATGACAAAAACTGGGCGTTGATATCGATGTTCCGACCCACAGATCAAACTCCTTCACAAATAAGACTTTTATAAAAAAAAGATATTTCACCATCACAAGAATAAATGATAAATAATTTTATTTCTGTAAGTAGGTTTGTACAAACACTTTTACACGTCAATCATATTTTTTCAAACTAGATGAGGTCGGCGTTTCCTATCTGACTACTATGAGAATAAAGTCAAACTCAGAGGTCAGTCTCTTTTAAAGTCCAGACATAAACTTGGTCAGATAACACAAAAATAGTAGTACCTGTTAGTCAAAATAATATTCGGATACATAGCGCCGACATCCAAGTGATAAATAAGGGGGTTCTCGTCCCTCCTCGGATGGTCCTTCATATGCTGCAACTTCGCCTTAATTTCCGCGCACACTTCGTCGAAGTTCATCACCATGTCCATTGGGATCCCTTCCTCTACCTCGATGGCGTGTTTCATCGTCTTCTCAGTTGTGTCCATCAGTTCTTGTACTGCTGATGGCACGATTTTGAATTTGCATTTGATGTCTGCTCTGAATACTCCTGCAAGTAGTTTTAAGATACGAATTTGTATTGCACGCTGGCTGAATGTACGAAAAAGTTATAAATCGGAACGCGCGTTGATGAGATTTAATATAGAGCTGTTACAGCCATTGAAAAAATTTTATGTTTTGTATTACCATGATTATAAAATTATAGATTAACAGCTCTTTGTATTCCAATAAACTTTTCAAAACTTTTAAGTGTCAGTTGGCGATCTGCGACCGGAGTAGGTAACCCGAGAGAGAAAAAAAATCACACAAACGCGCAATGATAGGCACTGCTACAAAGCGCGACAGTACAAAACTGAAAAGCTTTTCCTCTGTGGGGGGGTTGCTCTGCGGCGAGACGTTCGTGCTAATTCGGAAACACGAAGATTACCGAAGTACAGTATGCATTTGGGTGTTCTGGTTTACTTGAAGATAGATAATGTATTTACCCGACTCTAGCGCTTCCACGTGCCCACCGACATAGGTCTCTGTTTCCAGCACATGTCCGTCCGTAGTCAACTTGTTGAGTTCCTCCACCTGCTTGTTAGGGAATATGATGTTTGCGTGGAAGGCTTGCACCATCAGCAGCGACTCGCAGAGTGTGCCTGAACCTTTGCGGAGCACCTGCAAGTTTACATAATTTTCTTGAAGACCGAAACTTAATTCGCAGCAGCAGTAAGGCGATTCCAATTCTAAGTAGAGTTGATAAGGTTGATTTTAATTTGTAACGAAATATGCTTTGGAAACAACCTTGACATAAACTACTGGAGGTGGAATCATGATATTAGAAAGATATGGTCCTGTTTGGGTGCAGTGGGACACTAAGAAATGATTTTACTGAACTCTACCCTCTATCTAGCCTTTTGACCGCCACACGTAAAATAAAAAATCAAATACGTGCCCTCGGCGTCAAAGTCTGTCATGTAGTCGAATCGTGGCGTGCTGGGCACATTTTGGTTTGTCATCTATACATGACTGTGGCGGTCAAAACACTAGAGAGGTTCAAAGAAGTCGGGGGCATCAAGTTTTCCTATATTACGAAAACCTATGACAAAAAAACGGTTCCTGTACATAGATAGAGGTACGAGGAACAGAGTGTGAAGTTCACTTATCCTTCATAGAAAAGGGTAGATTCTCCGACCAGAGTACCTGCTGTGTCTGGTGGGCAACTGCCTGACGACAGATGCCGGGACGTTGTAATCCGCAAGTCGCGTGGTAAACTCTGCTTGCGCGATGCAGGATTTTGCGTGACGTCAGTGTGATGCGTAGTTTGTGGCGATGTAGATGCCGCTACACATACGCCCAAGCCTCCCACCACTTATCTGTTCACTTACCTCATCTGGCTCCAAAGGGATGATGGTGCAGAGAGCGAATATGAATGGGTGCACGTACTTCATGTACAAGTAATACGTCGCCACCGCGTCTGATACTGAATAGTTTGACAGCACCTGCAAAATAATAATAATAATTATTATTATTTTTCATATCTTGATCTTACAAAATTCCGGCTATTCTCCGAAACGTCTGGACCGATTTTGATGAAATTTTGTATGGGGATACTTTGAAGTAGACATAGGCTTGACTTTTTATCGACATATCACGCGGGCGAAGCCGCGGGCGGAAGGTAACATAAAATATATTTCTTTGTAATGAGGAGCTATAAGAGAATAGGATTATACAAAGGCATTCTATCTTTTTGTACAGACGCCAGCACATCAAGCTACCCGAAACTGTCAAATTTTCCCAATCAACCTTGAACCTAATGCTAATAGCGATAAAGTTGAAAATCTATTAAATAAATTTGACAGATTGTAGTAGCTTGATGTGCTGGCATCTGTACGTACTTAGATAGAAAAGTAACAGTGTCACTAACAGTGGCGCTAAACTTCCATGTCATGTCATGCCAAACTTAACACAGAATTTGGACCATAGATATAGATACACCTAGATAACGCAAGAGCAACTACTTCGCGTGCCAAAAATCGCACCAGCTTACGATAAGAAATCGTAAGCTGCCACTTTCGCGCTCAGTCCTGTGTGCCGCTGGCTGAGTGAGCGTGAGCGAGAGCGTGAGCGAGAGCGCGAGCTTGTGACGTCATAGTAGGCAGTCAAAAAACGACACGCTTGGTTTTCATACAGTTCGTGATACTTGCGTTATCTAGGTCTATCTATATCTGTGATTTGGACATTCTGATTATGTACAAAATCGTACACACCTATAATTTCTAATTGCGTCTACATATTTAAGGCTCGTGCTCAGATCAGCTAAAAACGCCAGAATTTCAGTGTTTCAGGATCTAAATGTCATGTAACAATTTGGATACTAGTGGTAGATATAAATTAGGGTAGTTTTCTTTTAATTTTTTTCTCTATAGTACGTACAACTTTCGTTTTGCATGCTGAGTTTACCTATAAGTGATTGTACACTATTGTTTATCTGTTTTTGCTTGTTTAACTGGTGTAAACAAGCGTTGGTAGACCAATAAATAAATAAATGCTATTTAAAATATAATTATGAAAGCCTACTTATAGAACGTGCGTCGTCTCGTCATCCCTTGTAGGTACACTCAGAGAAATTAATTGTTTACCAAATTAACATACTACTCCAATTTGCCATGTTATAGTCATTTCATACAAATTGCAAAGAATAACAGGTGTGATTTTTTAAATAGAGACAATTTAAGTTGATAGTCAATTAGATAAACAGTTTTTTGACTTCACAAAACCCAGAGCATCATATCATCATAATCAGCCTATAATGTTCCCACAGCTGGGACACAGGCCTCCTCTCTGTGAGAGGGAGTGGGCCGTAATCCACCACGCGGGCCCAGTGCGGGTTGGTAACCCAGAGCATATTCTCAATATTCCACCATAAAGAGTAACATCTAAGAATAATTCTGTACCTGAGGTTGTTCGGCGGCCATTCTGCACATGTCTTCAGGATCCAGCTCCACAGGGTCATACCTTAACTTAGCCTTGGCTACGGCTTTCAGACCTTGCGACCCCACCGGTAGGTACGAATCTCTTTTTACCCAACTGAAAAAGTAATAAATGATGACTTGAAAACAACACAAAATTTAATTTTAACATTTTAATGTTAGAGAGCAGTGGTGGCCCAGTGGTCACGGACACGACTTACGAGTTGTAGGTCGTAGGTTCGAACCCAGACAGGCGCTTAACTTTGTGTAAATTATTTCATCACCACTGCTCTCAAAACGGTAAAGGAAAACATCGTGAGGAAACCGGCATGTCCTAGAACCAAAAATTTCGAAAACATATGACATCCACAACCCGCACTGGGCCCGCGTGGTGGATTATGGCGCACTCCCTCTCACTGAGAGGAGGCCTGTGTCCCAGCAGTGGGAACGTTATAGGCTGATTATGAATGTTAGCAAAGGTAATTGACACAGGGTATTGATCAAGTCATATTTTTTTCTGTGGGAAAAAGGGACGGCGTCCACTCCATCTCTTTTTCGCACAGGGATATGATGATTTAAGTTACAACTAAGTACACATTGTGGAATGCAATAAATGAATGAGTACCGACTGGCTTTACCCTACACGGGGTCAGGGACTTTAATTCGCCTTTCAGAAACTGAAGAAGAATTTTGCTGTGCAATACCTTTAGAACAAACATCCGAACATAGTACCTCCTCCTTTTTGTGAAGTCGGTAAAAAAGCGCTTTTGGTTGCTTTTATACTTCTAACCGGTGTATGAAACAAGATAGATTTTATCACATAATACATTACCACAAACAGTCCATATGCATAGCAGGTCGACACGCGTAGGTCCCGTCCCTTGCGGCTATTTTACTAAATCCTATTTCTTGCTTCATGTCCAAGCCGAGCACGGCTGCGCGCGCTTCCACAAAGGGCCAGTCGAAGAAGTCACCTAAATGTCAGGAAAATATTACATAGTGCAGAATTTGTTGATAGCTGGGACAGATCACAACGAAGGGAAGGGAAGCGCCAGCGATAGACGGGCTATGGGCCCACCATCTGATTTATTATTTTTTATTATAATATTTTAGTAAGATAAAAGCTTGGGTGCGACTGGAAATTTCCATAAAAGTAGTTAGAAGTTATAGTTTTATTGTAGCTCAAATATAGTAAAACAGTAGATTTTCAACGAGGCAATAGCAACTTATGATTCTTACCGTTGTATGTAACGAAAATGTGGGGTTTAACATCCATAATGTGATCAAAGAACTTTTGTATCAAGCCCAGCTCATTTTCTTCATTGAACACGATGAAGAGTCTACAAGGGAAATATTTTTACTTAAATTAAAAACTATAATAATTACGAGGGCTGGTATGAGATGGCGCGAGAAAAGAGTTCCTCGAAGGATTTGGTCCCCCAAATCCTTCCTTTGCCCTGCAGTGGGGCAGCATAGGCTTACAAAAAATATATAATAACCAAACATCACATCGCGCTAGTATTCTCCGAAGAGTAAGGTAGAGGTATACCTATTGTATACCAATATGTCGCTAGTTATGCTTCGAAAACAAAATAATTTTATGTCTTCCATAATCTATCTATCTAAGTAGCCTGTATTTCCCACTGCAGGGCAGTCCTCCCTTTCCCTTTTCTACACAATTCTATCTTTTGCGAGTCTCTACGGTAGGAGTCAAGCTCGTCTCGCCATCTACGCCTTGGCCTGCTGCAATGGCGTCGAGCGTTTGGGACCCAAATCTTACTTAATGTGTCTTATATTCTTGTTGTTCTTACTTGATGTAGGTAATAGGTAATACGGGCTGGTTTCCGCAACTCCACGACAAAGCGCGTATTTTGCGTACGGAGATTTTGCTTACTTGATGTATCTTACTTACCCCTCAAACTCAGGTTTAGGAGTATACTCAAAATCCTCAACATCTACAGAAATAATCTCCCTATTAGTGATCAAGTATCCTTGCCCATCAATCATATAAGATATCATCATTATCTGATCCGTCTGTGAGTCCGGAAACTTCAGTGGGAGTTTCGTAGTCTCTATATCAAAGGCCAACACTATAGGGTCTGGTCTTTCTATAATGTCGTCTCTTTTAGTGAATACTGGTATCTCTGTCCCTCGGCTCTTGACTGTGTACCACGTGCCGCAGAATATTTGCATGTCTATTGATACTCGGACGTGGTAGGGGACATCATGTTCTCTGCAAATATTAAAATGCATGTGAGTATATTAATTAACAAATCAAAAACTTTAGGCTTATGAGTGTGGTGAGGACATAGTTTTATCAGAAAAAATAAAGAGCTGGCTGCTTGTGGAAATTGAACTACATTTGAATACCAAATTTAATGAATTTGTTCCGCCATTTTTTTTTTAATTTATGATGCACTATGATGACCACTTCGACACCACGTCAATTCCTTAGCATAGCATGCCAATATCGCGTTCATTTCGCGCGGTTTCGTTCATTGTATCATAGAGAAATAAAAGTGATTCCGATATCCTATTTCCAGAATAAACAATTTCATTTCAATAATCAGAGAAAAGTTTGGAATGAGGGGCAATGTTTGAAAATTATCTGAAATCTGTACCAAACACACCTGATATCAAGAATATTCTCCATATGATCAGTGGTCTTCTTGGCATGTTCAATAGCTGCCGCATTGGTTAACGCATTGGTCAACATTTCAGCGTAAATCTGATCCTTTTTCTCTCTCTCTTTGTTTTTGTTGACAGCGGTGAGTATCTCTCTCCGTGCTTTCATCATTTCATGTTGTGACATGAATGAGAGCTTTATATACCGTTGCTTTATACCAGACAAGTGGTTCAACTGTAAAGAAAAAGTGTTATGCTGTAAAAACTGGGAGATTACCAGCTTTAAGTAGAACTTATGGATGTGATGGCCGAATGAAAGAGGCATTCTTTACCAAAGTTAACCCCTTGTACAAGCCCTTATTACAATCATCATATCATATTACAATGCTCTTCTGTCATCAACACTGGAGTGTGACTTGTTTGCCGAGAAATGGATTGTTGTGAATGTTTATTTTGTGTGAAGATGTTTATATAAGTAGGTATAAATAAAGTTTTTTCTTTCCACTTGATTGCATTTGTTTACTTTTATAAGTATTATTTTGTTAGTTTCTGGTGTTTACTTATTTATCATCACCTGTCTAGCCTTTTTCCCCAACTATTTTGGGGTCAGCTTCCAGTCTAACCAGATGCAGTTGAATACCAGTATTTTACATGGCCTATCTGACCTCCACAACACAATGACTGGGTAATACATATGATACCCCCTTGGTAAAACTGGTTGTCGACTTTCGGGTTACTGACGACCTGTAACAACTCTCAAAGATCTACGAATGACAACCGGGACCAACTACTCAATGTGCTTTCCGAGGCACTGAGGGGTATTGGTATGTGAAGATAGTCACCCATCCACCGACCACCCGCGGCATGCGTTGCTCAACTGATTTTTTTTCATGATTTGAGAGTTGGTCCCATAGTGAAAGTTGTTCATATTTATGGGTAGAAAACCCTGTAGAAAATTCGAGACAGTAAAAAAAACACCAGTATAATTATAGTATTTTTTTAAATTGTATTTTACCAAACCTACTCATGTAAGTATGTACCTATGTCACATTTTAGTTTGTAAATTACACTCCACAAGGCCTTGGGATTCTGTAAAATTATGCATGTTAACTTAAATATATAAATAAAAGTTGAAGCTTAGCTAGAATAAGAATAATATTATGCATTGATAAAAAAAAAATATTATTTCAGTTCTTACCAAATCCAAATCTTCCTTCTCCATGACAGTAATCTTATGTATGGTGCCCGCAAACTTCTTTGATATGAACTGTATGACCTCCTGCTCGCACTCCTTGCGTGCCAGGATCAGAAAGTAAGGCTGGAAGGTCAGGGACACCTTGAACCTGGATCCATCCATCTCTATGAAGTAGTAATCCATAGCAGCTACAAGCCTTTTATCCTCATCTAAAATTTCAGCCTAAAAATGAAAGTTGTTTCAAATAACTTTCTAGATAAATCAAATTTTAAAGACTTATTATAAGTACGCAAAGTTTAGTGTCTCATATTAGGGCCAGAGGGTCGTCTTCAGTTGAGTTAAAGGCATATGACAACATTGGAACTATGCTAAGTACAAACCTGGATTAAGTTATTGTTAAGACTAAACAATGTGCTCTTACTCATATAACAGCATATTTGTTTCGTCTTTACAATCCAAATAATTATTGTATTAAGAAAATTGATATTATGGTATCACAAAACATATACAAACAAAAAACACTTACAGTATGCATGTTTATCAAGTAACCGGTTCGTTCTTTGACGTCCCGTACTCTATCGAATCCATACTTGGAGTCAATCCTGTCATTATCCAGGGCCAAACGAATCCGGGACTCCGACGATTCCTCCCTATACAGAAAAAAGAAAACGTAAAGTAACCTGTAAGTTTAAATGAGTATCAGAAAGAGCTTAAACCTAGTAAATTACAGACCTGGGGCCGGAAGACGAGCCAGCGTCTCTTCTGTTGGAATCATCTCTATCTGATCTGTATTTTCCCTTGTTTTGTAGAACCATAGCGCCGTAAATATGTTTAAAACTTAATAAAAATAAACATCATTGGGAAACTCAGTTGTCATTTATCATCAGCTGCTGCCGCTGTCATATTTTCGCGCCATTTATTAGAGCAAGTGTTTTTTTTTAATTTTAATGGCCTGGTTGCTGGGACTTTTAAGCCATACAGGAATACCATACAGCAACTGTGTGCAACAAATGGACCTAGGGATGCGTTCTTATGACTGACTCGTGCTCGACGACGACTATGAAGTGCACTCTTTTAGAAGACTTCTTCTACACATAATGAGGGATTTTCCTTTTTTTTTTTCAACCCTTCCCTAGTCGCTGGATAGATGGCGCTGACCTTGGTAAGTTACTGCAAGGAATGGAACTTCACATCATTTTTGATTATTTCACTTGGATGTAAATTTGAGATCGTAAATCGAAAGCAAATGAAAGTGTCAGTCAACGAGCGTATGTGACGTGACGCAACGTTTTTTTTCCAAGCGTTTTGGCTTTGGCATCTAGTAACGTAGTCAGTACAACGCCATCTACAGAGTTCTTGAAAACTATTTTTTTAAATACTCAAAAAGAAAACCTCTCATTATGACTGACTCGTGCTCGACGACGACTATGAAGTGCACTCTTTTAGAAGACTTCTTCTACACGAAATTAGGGTTCCGTAGCCAAATGGCAAAAACGGAACCCTTATGGATTCGTCATTTCTGTCTGTCTGTGTGTCCGTCCGTATGTCACAGTCACTTTTTTCCGAAACTATAAGAACTACACTGTTGAAACTTGGTAAGTAGATGTATTCTGTGAACCGCATTAAGATTTTCACAAAAAAATAGAAAAAACAATAAATTATGAGGGTTCCCCATACTTAGCACTGAAACTCAATTTTTTTTTTTTCATCAAACCCATGCGTGTGGAGTATCTATGGATAGGTCTTCAAAAATGATATTGATGTTTCTAATATCATTATTTTCTAAACTGAATAGTTTGCGCGAGAGACACTTCCAAAGTGGTAAAATGTGTGTCCCCCCTGTAACTTCTAAAAATAAGAGAATGATAAAACTAAAAAAATATATGATATTATCATGTAAACTTCCATCGAAAATTAGTTTGAACGAGATCTAGTAAGTAGCTCGCCGGTGAAAATTTAAAAACATATGATGGTACGGAACCCTCGGTGCGCGAGTCCGACTCGCTCTTGCCCGGTTTTTTTTTAATTAAAATTAACCAGGATTTAGATGTTCAAATTTGTTCTCTTTCGGCCCCTTGAAAAAGTACGGTAGAAAAAGACATGTTGCGCCGACCCCAAATAAATTGGAATAAGGGCAGGAGGAAATGTATTCATTCAAAGTTCATTCTTTTGTTTAATACGGAAAGACGGAATGTCTTTATTTTCGTGGAAAGTGTGTAGGCCTTTAGTGCGGGACGCAAAGCGTGCCGGTACTCTTGCGCCACCCTTCTACTTGGCGGTGTGAGGTAGAGGCCGTAGAGGTATCATTGTTCTTTAATTTTTTTTTGCATCCGGTTAAATTAGATGCCGACCACAACAAAGTTGTGAAAAGGCTAGGCAGATTGGTTGATCCATTTTTGCTAAATAAAATTATAATAGAAAAACCTACATGTCCCCGCCGTCAGTACATGTAGGTTTTTCGGGGGCCGGGGTGGCAAAAAAAAATGTTAGCCCCAACATTTTGTTTCGCCACCCCGGGCCCCCCGACCGGTTCAGTCCGCTGCCTGCTGCTACTGCAATAATATTAACGGTAATTATATTTTCAACCCTTTTGGCCCAACAGCGTTACCCAATAGCTGACTTTTACCTAGGCTAAGCAAATTGTATTTATACTAATATTGATACTTAGTTGTGAAATGTTTCAACAAAAACTCACTATAAAACCTTACACAAAAAATATTTCGAACGAACCCCAAACGTTTTTGCGGCTGTCAAACTCAAAAGTTCACAACAACTCGAGGCGGTATGGTCTCCGATACTTCCGTAGACGGAGAATACTATCTCCGTCTACGGATACTTCCGATAGGAGTATAATATGTGTTCTGTCGGTATGGACCAAGACCTTAGCCAGACCGTAGGTAGTGCAAAAAAAAAAAATGCAGCATATCCATATCGTTCGTTACTCTCATCTGATGACTAGGCAGCATGGTCCCTGACCCTAGCCTGTTCCACAAGGAACAAAAGGAAAAAAAAAATCGTTACTCCCAAAGTGTCAACTGTCAAATAATTGTCAAACTACCACCCGAGGGTAAAGAATGTTTTCCTTGTTTCGGTCGTTAAAATATTGAGATTATAAAAATGGATAGGTCTTTCGATATTAGCTTTAGTAGTTATGAAGATCTATCGACGAATAATTCGACCAGGAAAGGGGACATCAGCATCAGCGATCAACTATCAGGTTTTGCAAGGTTACGTGTATCTGCTCTGACAAAAGCCGCTGAAATGAGTCCTCTAGTGAAAGAAGTGACCATAGGACCTAACAGTCCTTCGAAGAAAGATGAGCTTAAGGAACCAGTGACTGTCATTGAAGAAGACAACGACGACGAAAACTTGATAGAAGATAAACTTCGTGAGGACCTCCGATACACGCTCATCATGAAACAATGTGAAAACAAACTCCAAGAAACATCTGAGGAGCTGTTCAAAAGCTTGGTTGAAAATATGATAACGAAGCGCGCCGAGTTCATAACAAAGTTTTGGACAAGGCAAGGCGAAGAATGTAATAAGCGAGCATTGGAATTCAAGGCACGTAAACTTCAAATGCTTAAAGAATTACAGGAAAATGACAATTTATCAGTTTTGAAAAGGGCTCGTTTAGATGAACAGAATTGCCAGATCATAAACACACAAACAATACAAAATATGAACAGAATATTAGAAGAACAAAATAGAGCTACAGCTAGGTTTGCTGCAATTACAGACAGCCACACTAAAATTTGTATATGTTATAATGATATAACAGACATCATAAACATTGAACCATTAGCTAAAACCATCTGTGATAAACATACAACAGCAATAAATACAGTTATAGGCAATATTGATCACATTTTAGAGATATGTAAGACTGGAGGTGTGACAGATAAAGATGTAAAGCAGGCTGAAGTTTTAGCATTGAATATTGAAAATATTAAAAGGAAAATCATAGACAACATACAAACAGTTAAAAGAGAAGAAGACTTGAAAAGACAAAAGGAGGAAGAAGAATCACAGAAGAAAAAATATCAAGAAAGAGAAGCACAACAAGTAAAAGCAGCACAAGTTGCTGCGGCAGCTGAGGCAGAGAAACATAGATTAGAACAACAACCTAAGAAGACTAAACCAGTGTTTTATTCTGCAGAAAATTACAACCACTATGAGAACCTTAAGAACTATCTGGAGCAGTATGAAGCGCAGTATAGAGATTTGTTACAAGATGTTAACTTAAAGAAATTCAGATTTGACTGTCAGAAAGCCGTCAATACTCCAGTGAATGCATTGTCATCAGTCAGTGCATCGCACATGAGGGATAAATATGACAAACTTTCAAAATTACTGAAAGGGGAAAGGGTACAAGTGCTAGACATTCATGTGACGGCAACACAGCATCCACAAGGATTATTTTATTGCACAGCATTATTGGCCAAGAAAATTGTGAGACAGGGAGATCTGTTAGTTTCAAGCAGTACAGAAGCTGCTTATCCCCTAGCTGCAGTCACTGCAGCTTTATGGGCGCAATTCCCACACTTTGGAAAACTAGTTGAAGCTAATTTTCATAGATATTGTCCGTATTTAGTACCAATGTTCTTGCCCCAAAAAGAAGGACAAACTGACAAAGAGTTTTACATGTCAAGAGGGTACACATACAATGATGAAGGGGTTGTTGAGAAACAGGACAAGTTTCTGAAAAGGATGTCTGGCATATTCAGGCTACGTTGTGCCATATGGATAGCTGCAATGCCCAAATTTATGAATACACCAAATCCTCATGGTCTGCGATTTGGTTGGCAATGGCTTGCATCTTTTTTGAATTTGAAACCTGAACCTGATATTTCTGCAACACTGGTGCATGATTTCTTCATCATGTGTGGATCAAAGTATAACAAACATTATGGTAAACAATTTAGGAAAATATTAGAGTTAACGAGTAATCAGTATCTTAAAGTACTGGAAAATATTGATGAAGGCGGGCCTAAGACTAGGTTAGAAGTTTATCTCCAGACTGTATTAAAATCTAATGATGTACCAGCACCCCCAGCATCCTCACAAATAAATTGGTGATATCCAAACTGGGTATATTAAATAAGCTCTTAATGTTCTGTTCATTCACACGAGCGCGCGTCAACGGCAAAGGCAATTGCAATCGTCGACATTCGTCAACGACCGCCGTTCATGTATTGACGGCACCCGTTGACGCGTGCGGCTCGTGTGTGTGAACACTGAATTTGTGCTGTACAGACATTTTATTTGACATGAAATGTAAATTATTAGGCCATTCAATTAAATAATAGAACTAATTTAAGAATGATTAAGCATGTGATTGTGAATATTATTAAGTTGATTTTTTTTTTGTAATTAAAGAAAAGAAAGAAAGATAAGTATTTTATTTGGGACACAGGAAATACTAAAAGTAAAAAACTGGCCAAGTGCGAGTCGGACTCGCACACGAAGGGTTCCATACTACAAGGCAAAAACACCGAAAAAAACACGTTTGTTGTATGGGAGCCCCCCTTAAATATTTATTTTGTTTTTAGTATTTGTTGTTATAGCGGCAACAGAAATACATAATTTGTAAAAATTTCAACTGTCTAGCTATCGCGGTTATAGAGATACAGCCTGGTGACAGACGGACAGACAGCTAATAATAATAGGGTCCCGTTTTTACCCTTTGGGTACGGAACCCTAAAAAAGAAGCATTTAATTATAACTAAAAAAGTATTAAAAATAAACAAAAAAAAACGATCAAGAGCGAGTCGGACTCGCATACCGAGGGTTCTAATCATCCAACATAGCATATGTCCACTCCGTAGCGGCCCTAGGGCGGTGAGAGCGCGGTGCGACGGCGCTGGGGGAGGCGCTGAAATCAGCCGAAATGCGACCACCGGGCACCAGTCAGATGATAGTAACTTACTATAAAGCGCGGACACGGAATATCGATCGCAACTCCAGTTTGATCACTATGTATGTCAAGCCGATCCCTTGGGGTTAAGCAAGCTAAATACTAGGTGTTATATCCTTTCACTTTCAGTGAGCACATAAAGACGGCTCGTTCGCGCGCCTCTTTCGCTCTCAGTAGGCTCCACCTCATACTGACCGCCCGCAGCAAATTGTCACTCAAGTGCAAATTGCGCCTCTACACCGCGGTCATCCGTCCGTTCACATGACCTATGCTTGAATCGTCTTCGTTCACGCTAAGCCTCACTTTCTGCATAGAATGCAGACCCTCCAGAACCGTTTCCTCGGAAAGGTCACGGCGAGCCCCCTTCTATGTCCGCAATGAGAGTCTACACTTAGATCTCAGAATGCCCACCGTCTAGCAGTTCATGAAACGCCTCTCCAAGCGTTTCTTTGATACTGCTTTAAAGCACCCCAATCCCCTGATTGCGGCGGCCGCCCGATACACTCGCTCCCGCATAAGTAGGATTCGCCGACCGAGGCATACCCTTACCATCCCCGACGACGCCACGACCTTGCTACAGGAAATTAGTAAGACCACTAGTACTCTCAGAAAGTACAAGCCCCAACAGCCGCCCTTCCGTCCTCGCCGTCGAGGCCCGTCGCGACGCCCCATACCATGTCCGCCCCCCCCCGACCCTTGCTCGAGCCAGCCCGCGCCGCGGAGCCTTTTAAATTCGTCCCTAAATAATTCCGATCCAGCCTGGCCCTTGCTACCCTTTCCCGCGACGCCCTAAGCCGAGGTCCGTACCCCACATCACAGGCCCACAGGGGGTGCCCTTAGCGTGTAGTCGCTTAGTTTTTCAGTGTTTTAAGCCCTGACTGGAGGCCTTAATTTATTGAGGCATCCACAGGCAAGCCCCATAGGTTGAACGGCGAAAAGCCATTTATAAAAATAAAAAAATCGACCAAGACGCGACGATCATTTGGACCTGTGGCCTTAGTGTGCCTTAGTGTGAGTTTTTTCGACTCACGTTCGATTACGAGTGCGTTAGAATTTTGTATGGGAAATTAGGTTTGTCATAGTGACCACCAAGTGGCGCTGTAACTTTTTTCCCTACAAAATTGTAACGCGCTTACAACAATATCGCTCGCCCGCCATACATTTATTTAGAACACGGTCACACTTTGCTCTAATAAACTTACATTATTATAATTTAAAATGTATGGCGAGCGACTACAAACTTTGCTATTGAGCTTTACATGGCATGAATAGCAAAGCATACCTTAACATGAACATACCATGCATAGCTTAACATAGCGTAAATTGCATAACATAGCATAGAATGCATAGCACAGCATGGAATATCATATTCCATACCAAGGTGGAAAAAATATATAATGGTATGGGTGGGAGAACCTACTTCGTTTGGGTTCACGGCACGGCAACTTAACTGCTGCAAAAAACCGAGACGAGGTACTGGAAACGGTAGTCTGACCACAACGGTTGCATATGGGTCAAAAATTTATGCTTATGTATTATAATTCCCGCCCATAAACGGCTCGAGTGGTAACTTAGTGGCTGCAGCAACATAATGTGGCAACCCTGGAAATACAATTTGAACACGAATCAACTAACGTTATAAATTAGGGAAACCCAAACTTAAAAATTGGAAGAAACCGTAATTAATTTTGCATTTGCCGATATCTTTTTGGTCTGTACTTTTGTTTGTATCATATTGTAGTCTTTGGTAGTAAAGTGTTACATGCTCTGTGGTTTGTAGTACATCTCTAGCAAAAACTAACCTATGATGCGTTTTGGATTTTGTGTGTTGTGTCAATAAAGTGAATTTTGGGATAAATTTATATAATTTAAGTACACACCACAGTGCACTTATCAGTACAGAGTAAATTTTACGAAAATGGAAGGGCCACCTGGCACGGGGCCGCCCAACAACAATGGATCAATGGGTCCACCGGGGATGCCAAGCTTTCCCCCGATGCCGCCGCCGCCTGGCTCGATGGGGGCTGGGAGCATGCCTCCACCGCCCATGGGTCCACCTGGAGCAATGCCATCTGTTAGCACGTCTAGCGGACCACCAAGTGGTCCGCCCTCAATGCCTCCCGGTATGGGCCCGCCACCCGGTATGATGGGCAATATGGGCATGGGCCCTCCTGGAATGGGTCCACCGCCACCCGGTATGGGTCCGCCAGGTATGGGGATGGGCCCGCCGATGGGCCCCCAAGGCATGGGACCACCAAGAATGCCTCCAAATATGATGCGCGGTCCTAATATGAAAGGTAACTTTGGTAATCAGGGAATGGATATGGGCCCACCGGGCATGGGACCGCCGCCGAATATGCCTCCTATGAGCTGGGATGGCCAGGGTCCCCCAGGTTGGGGTCGGCAGGATGGCCCACCGGGGTGGGATGATCATGGTGATGAGGGAGATGAGGATGAGGGTGAAGGGGATGACACTGGTGGGATGCAAGGAGCTCCGACTAGTTTGCCATCACTGTTGACCATGAAGATTGATACTCCTGAAGAGTTCAGGAACAAGCCAGTTGGTGTGGGTGGGGTTGTACTTCCCAAGGCTTTGGAAGAAGCTCTGGCCTACAAAGATCAAAGGCAGGCTGCTCTTGGAAGTGAACCAGATGGAGGAAAAGGTATTTTGCAGTTTACTTAGTCTTAGTTGTTACAATTTACCATAACATAATTATTCCTGCAGCCTGTGTGCTGATCTCTTGACTAAATTATTAATCTGTTCTGCCTCATAAGTTTTTGTACAAACCATAGATGCTTAGCAAATAGCAGATTATCGGTGCACAATCTACTGTTGCCTTATGTTTCCTACACACAATGCCAATGCAGAGAACATTGACATGGGTTCAAGTAATTGTATGCTTGTGCTAAGTAGTGTCTATTTATCTTGTTCTTATAGCTAAAGGCAGAACATGAACACTGGGGTTTATTTATAAACTATGAATTTATACATCAAAAATGTATGGTAAATCATCCTTTATTCATAAACAACATTTATGAATAGAGGGGTTTAATCATGCTCATCATGTTCTATACATGAACACTGTATTATGATATCTATTTCAGAACAAGATGTGGAACCAGAAGCACCGCCAGCACCGGTGATCAGTACCGAGTATGATGCAGAGGAGGATGATGCAGACTCAGATGATGACAATATTCCTGATGCACCACAGCCACCACTCATCTCTATCTCTAGTCTAGAAGTAGGTTTACTTTTATCCTCGTTTCTAATACTTCACTCTCATACATTTGTGACAAAAAAGGAACATGTTGGTCCAAAATTACTAGCAAGTTTTCCTCTTAATTTGGCTGTTGGTTCTAGAACCCATAGCTACTCCACCTGTCCAACTGATGCATTAACTAATAGACTGCATTTCTCTAGTATAACTAAACTGTTTGGTCTCATTGGTCGTGCATATGCTTGGCAAATGCAGCAACCCACTTGGGTGTTATTGGTGATGCTCACACCAATATCCATATTAATATTATACTTACTTACCTTTTCACGCCTAAACCACTGACCGGATTTCAATCAAATTTGGAAAGGGATAAATGGCATCCTGGGGAAGGCATAGGCTACTTTATTCCCTGGTAGCACATTTCCGTGGGATAAGGCATTCAAGTGCCTTATCCAACGGGAATGTGTGTATGACCACTCTTGGAGTATGCTAACGACATCTGGGACCCTTATTTTAAAAAAAGACATCACTCTACTTGATAATGTACAAAGAAGGGCAACCAAGTTGGTTTGCACCATGCTTAATCTACCTTATGAGCAACATCTCAAAGACCTTGGCCTTATCAAACTGGTACAGAGCAAACAAAGGGGTAGGCTCATTGAGACATACAAGATACATAAACAGAACACTACAACGTGCCCAGCCTTCAAGATCTTTACACGCTGAATGCGAACACACATTTGCGTAGGCATTCCCTAAAGCTATGGGAAAATTCATTAAAAAAAGCCCTTGAAGCAGTTCTTGTATATTCGAGTTGTAACAGCATGGAATAGGCTCCCGGAAAAAGTTGACCACACTAAACTGCTTCAAGAATCGACTGGACAGACTAAATATCTCCAAGCTATACCATAAACACGCATCAGCTGATTAGCTGCTAGTGTTTCTAACCAAATAAAAATAATAATAATTTCCGACATGCACGCGAGCGAAGCCGCGGGTTGAAGCTAGTTTTACTATAATTAGAACTTGTTAAGCAATACTTGTCTTAATACTTACACTTGTCAAAAGAAAGAATTGCTACTATTTCTACTTGTTATATTTTGCCTTAACTTGTGACTCTTTCTGTGCTTCAAAAACTTACTTAAGCAAAACAAAGTGCTAGTGTATAGTGCCTACAATAATTTGCCCTTACACAAATATTTGCTTGATTAACATCCTTATTGTGGCATGGACATGAATCCTGATCATAAATGTTCAGAACGGCTGATGTAGGTTTTTTTCTACAGATGCCTTGTCTAGACTCATGAACGTGGATATTCTGTAATCTATCTAAACCCTCCCACAAACCAAGAGAAAGTTACAAAGCTGTCTTTTTTCTTAAAAACATTAGCCATCTATTATGTTTTATTCCTAGCCTGATTTGTATTTCTCCCTTTGAGTACATTGTTAAATTCTAGGGGCTGGCAAACAAAGCCAGTAAGAATAAAAGAAAGAAAAAGAAGAAGAAGGCGGCCAAACAGAAGAGAAGAGAGGATGCTAAGAAGAAAGATGATGATCACACAGCATCCAGTCAGGAAGATAGCAAGAAGTCCAGTGACAAGGAGAATATTATAAAGGAAGTTGATATAGAGTGAGTAGATTTTTTTTTGCAATCAAGTGTTATGGCTTTGTGGAGCAGCCAGTGCTGCACCTGCACCTCACTCATATAGAAGGTGGTTCCTCTTGGTTGATTTTTATCATCATTGTAATTGATTGATCATGAAAGCTGCCAATAGAGTTTTACAGTCACTTTGTTCGTTGAACAGGTGCTTTATTTTGTGTAAATTATTTCATAACCACTGCCCTCAAAACGGTGAAAAAAAAACATTGGGGAGAAATGGGCATGTCCTAGAACCAAAAATTCAAAGACATGTAACATCTATTAACCGCCACCACGTGGTGGAGTACGGCCTAGTCTGTCTAGAAGAGTGGAGGCTTTTGTAGTAGAAAGATTATAGGCTGGTTTTTTTTTTTTTGTTGTTCTGATGTCGACCATTCTGCTAGTGTCGCGTCTAGACGGCAGCGCTGATATACTGATTATATAATTTGATAGGCTGATTATACTTATGCTTAACACACAAATAATTTACAAACTTTCCACCAGATATGTCCAAGAGAACATCCAGTTCCATGAATTGGAGCCGATGTACCGTCAATTCCACCGCATCCTGGAGGCGTTCAAGATCACGGAGTTGAAAGAGGACATCATCAAGGAGGAGGACAGGGACACTCCCAAACCATCCAAACCTCAGGAGAAGGTGCAAGATCAGTTTGCTGCTGATGAAGAGGCTGTAGAGGTAAGGAAAACATGAGGCTGCATTCTATCAATTTGTGCTGTTATGTTTGACCCTATGAGGCTGTTTCTAGAATTTTAGACTGCCTGGATGGTTTAGTGGTCGCAAGCGCTAGTGCCGAGTATAACGTCCTGGGTTCGATTCACATGTTGAGCAAAGTGTTATTGGGTTTTCCATCTGAAGCTTCTTAGTAGCAGCCCGGAGTCTGATTTGTGGACACAAATCAGACTAGACTCTCTCTCTCTGACTATTGTTGATGGCAATAGGCTTGCTCCCTGTTACATAAGAATTAAACATAACTGGAAAAATATGGGTGTACTAAAAGGCACACAGATACGCCCAAAACTACGGGAAATATACGCGTGATGTTATTATTTTCAGAAAAACGCCGCTGACGAGAAAGAGCGCCTATCGAAGCGTAAACTAAAGAAGCTGTCGCGGCTATCCGTCGCGGAGCTGAAGCAACTGGTCTCTAGGCCCGACGTGGTCGAGATGTATGACGTCACAGCGAGAGACCCCAAGCTTCTGGTGCAGTTGAAGGCACACAGGAACACTGTGCAGGTGCCGCGACACTGGTGCTATAAGAGAAAGGTGAGTTGCTATAGGCTGTGCTAGACAAAGGCTCTTCTTAGTTGTACCTTTCGTATCAAGTCTGCCATTTTGTTCAGGCTATTGCATCAGGTAAAAACGCAGCTTAAATATTTTTTTTTATTTGAAATGGGTTTGCTCTTGACTCTAATCGAGGCCAGAGGTGACAGAGACAAAGTCGACGATGGAGAGAGCTTCAACCGAGAAAGTCCCAAGTTGCCATAAAACATAACTTCGAAGTTGCATTCTGTTTTATTGTAGGGCAGAAAAAGTCTCACTTTTCGTACTAAGTGAGGCGTCGTACTTGCAAGCCGAAAGACGAGCCATGAGCAAAATATCTGTTTTACTTGTACTGAAAATTTTAGTTTTATCGCTAGTCCACCTCAGAAAAGATAATTAAGAGAATTTTAATTACCTGACTACGGCAAAGTCAAAGGAGGGTTATGATTTTAACAGGCTATTTATGAATTTCCATCTGTTCCCTCATAATGCCTAAACTACTCGACGTATTTTGACGAACGAGGTATTTTTTGAAGCGTAATTTAATCATTTTTCTAATCATCTTCTACCCAGTATCTCCAAGGCAAGCGAGGTATCGAGAAGCCTCCATTCGACCTTCCAGACTTCATCAAGAAGACAGGTATCATGGAGATGAGAGCCTCCCTGCAGGACAAGGAGGAAACCAAAACTCTCAAAGCCAAGATGAGGGAACGCACCAGGCCTAAGCTCGGCAAGATTGATATTGATTATCAGAAACTCCACGATGCTTTCTTCAAGTAAGTTGTACAGTCTTGTCATTGAGTTCCAATTCCAATTCCAATTTTTATAATAATGGCTCCATCGTTTTATCGATGATTCTGCCAATGTCAAGGTTGAAGGAAACAAAGTGTATTCGCTGAGATTGACCGGTTATACTGCCTTAAGAACGGTTTGATTACAACTGGATCTGTTTGAGTAGCCTGTAGGGACAACACAATATATATATTAGAATACATTGTTAATAACCAGACAACACAAATTAATTTTGACGAGCACAATGAACCACCACTATGAGTATGTTATAGTTTAATATTGTTTAACAATATAATTTTTTTTAGTGTTTTAATTAATGGGGAATCAACAAGTGTTAATAGGAATGGGATATTAATAGGTCTGGGGAAATTAGGGGGGAGAATATCATATAGCGGGACTACAAGATTACGACAAGAGAAAAATATGTGCTCAAGAGTACCCTCTTCTACACCACACTCACATAGGGAATGATTCCGAATGCGTAGTTTAGCCAAAAACACTGGAGAGCAGACATGACCTAATCTGAGACGGATAATGATAGATGTGGTTAATTTATTAAATTTCTTATTTTTGACGAACCAGGGTTTAGCTGGGATGTTAGGTTGAATATTGCCATAATATTTGCCCTTAGTTACCCTAGATCTTTGTCATTGAGTTTAAAAGAGGCTTTTAGGGAATGAAGTATTTATCACAAATTGACATTTTTATTTTTATAGGAAAATTGTCTATGGATAATTTAAATGTTTCTGGTGCAGGGTCTTTTGAGACATAGATTTACTATTATGAGAAATGAGTACTTCTACATAGAACATTAACAGCTTCTGCTGTTCTGCCAAGTTTCAATATTAATTACAACAAACTTTTCTAAACAATATGATCATAAAAGCAAGTTGATATAACTGCATTATTTTTGATCATGTTACACCCAGTTTGAAAACTGGATCCTTTTTTCTCTAGCGGAAGACACGAGAAGGACAGATAAGAGAGAAAGAGACATTTTGGTGAGTATCAGCATAAAATTGTATATTTTTTATACCGTTCCCTGGCGTAAAAATTATATCACATCAAGTTTTAAAAAGAGACACCGCTTTATGTAACTGAGGTGACGCACTACAAAGCCGGATTTATTACTAAAACTTGTTGTATTGATATTGGGCAATCTGTGGTAACTTATACCGCAGAAGAATTTAATTCGATTGATCGATCGGCGAACGTAATTGGATAGACGAGCTAATTTTAATTGCATATGGTTTGTAAATTCATCAATTTTGAATTCTTCTTCGTGTCGCTATGACGACAGTATTCCAGAATTTTATTGAATATAGAATTTAATGTAATGAATGATGTATTTCTGTATGTAGGTTTTTATAAACATACGTCAATATTTATTATGTAGGTAATATGTATCTTATTCTAAGTTTAGACCTAAAATTATTAAATTATTGCACTGACTAAATCTTGTATTTAGATGGCAGACGAAACCTCGCATGACGATCCACGGCGACCTGTACTACGAGGGCAAGGAGTTCGAGACGCGACTCCGTGAGAAGAAGCCTGGTGATCTCTCTGAGGAATTGAGGACTGCACTCGGTATGCCTGTAGGACCGGGATCACATAAGGTCAGTACAAGCATGTTTATTTATTTTACTAGTCAGTCCAGCAAAATGAGAATTTTGCTGGACTGACTAGAGTGACCTTCCTACCATGGAAAAAGGAAGCATACAAGCTAAGCGATATGAACATGTTTACAATCTGGCTATTACCATACAATTTCAGTGCGTATGAAACTTTTGAACCAGGGTATTGTGTGTACCAGGTAGAATCTCGACTGGTATGAAGTTTTGTTCGCTTCGTATGCGTTTGAAAATCATGCCACTAGTCATAAAATTGCCTCCTATCTGGCTATGGCGAATGGTGTTAGAGCTCAGTTTCTAGGTAGAAGTAGTGTTTCTTTTTATATATCTTTTGTAATCTTCGATCAATAATAGTACTAGATGAATGATTAGGAACAAAAATAAGTCGCTAAAGTGGCCACGTTTGCACACACATAAACATTGTATTTCTTACTACGAACTATAGAAAAAAGTTTAATAATATTAACAACTTCAGATTATTATAAACCTTAACACACTCACATAAAGTTTAATTACGTTTGCAAATGATTAATATTTAAGTCCTTCTGTCATCGAAGCAATAAATTTAAAATGTCACTTTAAAATAAAAAGTCATTTTTATAATAAGTACAAAAATATTTATTCTAAAATGAAACTTAACTTCTAAGCAATAAGGTTAAAAACATTTTGTTGACAATTTCGTACTTACTCGAATTTGGAACTAGACGTAGTTCTTGGAATTACATTCCAATGCTTCAATGTTTGTTGGAATAGTTGGCGCGTTATCGCAAACATTGGCCAAACAATCATAATATTTGCTAATTGATTTATATTTACTATTTAATTGTGTTACTATTTTATGAAAAACATTTAATGATAAAAACTTACCGAAAAAAAGATATTCCTTTTAAAATCTTGGTGTTACGGTGGTTATTTACACAACTTTTGAACGTGCACTGAGGCATTTTTACGTCTTAACATTGGCTATGATTGGACCATACTAATTTGAAATAAGAGCACAAAAGTATTCGTGCTTGTATTTTTCGGGCCGTTTTTGAAGCGCTTATCGGGCATCTTGTACTATTATTGATCGAAGTTTGTAATACTTAAAAAAAAAAAAAAACTCTCTCAAAAAAAAATGCGTGTAGCATTAAGTCCACCACTGTATATTTGTGTGCGTAAATCATTTCATATTCCTGCGCTTGTCCCACGGTACTCGAAGTCGGCGCAACACGGTTTCTTCATCCATTGTCCCCTGTCAACCATCAACCCTATCATTCACTCCCTTTTCTTTTATTTGTGTGCTTGAAGTATTAAATAATTATCACACTAACAATATAAAGGCGAAAGTTTGTGTGTGTGTGTGTTTATATGTTTGTTACTTCTTCACGCTCAAACGGCTGGACCAATTTTGATAAAATTTTGTATGGAGGTAGCCGACATCCTGGATTAACATACTTTTTTTCCCGATATTCCCACGGGATCGAAACTTATGCGGATGAAACCGCGGGGCGCAGCTAGTAATAAATAAACTCATTTCCACCCAGGTGCCACCGCCATGGCTGATAGCCCAGCAACGCTACGGACCTCCGCCTTCGTACCCGAACCTGAAGATCCCGGGTCTGAACGCGCCCATACCCGAAGGCTGTGCTTTCGGTTACCACGCCGGCGGCTGGGGCAAACCGCCAGTGGATGAGACCGGCAAGCCGCTGTATGGAGACGTGTTTGGACACCAGAGCAGTGGCCAGGATGTAAGTGGAATTATATGAGGTTTTTATTGAAAAAGAGGTGTCAAAAAGATCCACAAACGGAAAGATTTTTCAAAAAAATTTTTTTTTTACAGTAGTTGAAACAATCGGATAGATAAAAAAAAATACGAATATGTTTTTTTCGGGTACTGCAAGTACCGGGTTTACAATTAATGATTCTATGTTGGACGAACGTAACTGCAATTCACAATAAATCAGGGTACCTTTATGAACTATTCATGAATCATTTGTTTTGTTGTAGGATGTAGAAGACCAAGACATTGACAGGACGATGTGGGGAGAACTGGAATCAGAATCTGAGGAAGAATCGGAAGAAGGTATGTCTTACGTCTTTTTCATAATTTTGTTTGTTTTTTTAAATTATATAAGTGGAATCTTTTGGCATAAAACCTTCTTTATTTCAACAGAGGAATCCGACGACGGAGGCGAGAAGCCAGGCGAGGGAGAGGTAGCAGCCGGAGTAGCAACGCCTGGCGAAGGCCTGGTCACACCCCTGGGCATCAGTTCTGTACCGCCGGGCATGGAGACACCTGACACTATTGAGCTCAGGAAGAAGAAGGTCGAAAGTGATATGGAAGGGTGAGTTACACATTCCTTTGTGGACGTCAGCAGCTTCCTATACATATTATAATGTGTTTGATACTCTGGTCATTTAGAGGTTTATCTAAAAACGTTGTTTAATGTTCACTAATGATTAACAACTTCATTTTTTGACATTGAAGTCTTTTACCTAATCACACTAATATTATAAAGGCGAAAGTTTGTGTGTGTGTTATACGTTTGTTGCTTCTTCACGCTCAAACGGCTGGACCAATTTTGATAAAATTTGGTATGGAGGTAGCTGACACCCTGGAATAACATATAGGCTACTTTTTATCCCGACATTCCCACTACACTACACCACTTGTATATATATTAAAGAGGCAATATGTAGATAGATTAGAGTAACAAACAAGAATTCACAAAAATTTATCCTTGTCACTCTACTATACAAGGAAATGAGCCTCTGGGTAGTGGTAGTTAAGCAATGAACAGTTTAAATCTCAAACGACGTTGTTCATTGCTGCTAATATAGACCTATAAAAAACGTCTGAAGAAGTTAAGGAACATAACGAGAAATGTTGACTAATTTATATATATTTCAGTGGCGACACCCCAGCGCTGTACCAAGTGCTACCGGAGCGGCGCGTCGGCCTGACCCCCGGCATGATGGCGTCCACACACGTGTATGACATAGCCGCGGCTAACCCTGGTGAGATAACAGTACTTATTATAATATATTGTCCGATTGGTCGATAGCGGCAACCCTTTGTAATCGTGTGTCCTAACAGAATATAGTCCTATATTTTATTAAATACCTGATACTTGTTGACAGGCCTACGCTTTCCTCCCATACCTACTGTAATTTGAAAACATTGAAGGCCGGAATTCCTGTCGGTTACGCGTACCAAGACGCTGACGATAATGGACGTGTATATAGTGTAGCACTGATGGTCAGCGAGCGCCAGTCCATGGATACGAATTGGTACACGACTGACATCAGCGACCGACGTCGGCGTAACACTATTTCCAGCCTAAAAGACAATTATTTTTAAAAGGAGTTTCTTGAAACGACCAATTGGAACCGTGCACCTAGCTTCTGATTATGTGAAATAAAATATTTTGATTTTGATAGAAAAAATTAAAGAAAAATTGTTTATTCTGCACAAACAAGAGTCACATTACAAAAAAGACAAAAATACACACACACTTTATTCTTTTTCTTTCTTTCTATTACAAAGTATTTATTTAAACTGGATATTTTACTAATATAAGTACTTAGCTATTAGGTATTTATGTAAAATTAATAAGCATGCCATAAATAGGCAAAACTTTTAACATAACCTTAACAATTCACAAAATTTTGCAACTGGTAACATCTATACTTTTTGCAAATAAATGATTATTTTCTTTCTTCAATACAGGCAAGCGCGCAGCCCCGTCCGCAGCCGCCGCAGGCACCACGAGCGAGGGCGGCGGCGGCGCGGCGCTGGGCGGCGTGGAGGTGGCGCTCGACCCGTCCGAGCTGGAGCTGGAGCCCGAGGCCGTGGCCGCGCGCTATGAGCGACATCTGCGCGAGACGCGGCCCAAGGCGCACGAGGACCTCTCCGACATGTTGGCCGACCACGTCGCCAGGCAAAAGGTAGGAGGTTCAATCGGTTGACTGTAGCAAGTATTTATGACATAACATCACGCCTTTATTCCTCAAAGGGTGAAGGTTACCTTAGGAAACCCGCATTTCGCCAGTTATGTTTCAAGTCTTTGAGGTGTTTTTATACTCGCTAGAAAACATGTTATGCTTTACCGTCCCATGACTTTATTACACTAATGTTACGGCTACATTGTCGCGATAACGCAAACTACACTTCGCGCGCACTCTTTTGTACAGCGAGACGTCGAGCGGTGTGCGAGACAGAGCGCCAGAAGTGTAGTTCGTGTAATCGCCAATTCGCCATACAGTAGCCGCGTGGCAATGTCGGTCATAAAACGTGGGAGTAGGACGGTGAAGTGTCTCGTGTGGTCTCGCTCCCGCGTTTTATAACTGCGGCTGCACGAACTTGATCGTATATTATAGGTATTTAACGTTCTCAAACAAAATCTGACCAACAAACTACATTTTGTTTTCATTTTCAGAACAAGAGAAAGCGACAGCAAAACACAGATTCCAAGCAATCGAAGAAATACAAAGAATTCAAGTTCTAATAGTGATAATAGACATATTATTATATTAATTTTTATTTATAAGTGTATCTGTACCTTTGTTATTTTATTCTTGGGTAGTACATTAAAATAAATTAGACATTGAAGTTTTCAGTGTGACAGAATAAAGCGTGACTTCCATGGACTAATAATAATTTATTTCATTTTTCAACAGAAAACTATCCACCTTATCCCTAAAACCTTTCACAAATTTTTTGTTGAACCCTAAATGGCCGCACTACTATTTACTGTCATGCGGATTTCGTGTGCCAAACAAACATGTATGTTTGTTTTGTCATGTTTCATTGTACGGACGTCAGCAGGTCAACCTACCCGAAACTGTCAGATTTTCCCAATCAACCTTGAACCGTGTCACTGACCCTGGCAGGGCCACCATCACGGATTTTAATTTTGATAGCACAAAAAAATTGTCGCTAATTAGTCGAAATTTGTCGTCAAATATCAGAATTTGTCGGTCACTGGTTCAAAAGTTATAAGGGTTTATAGGTGGCCGATCTGGAGAGAGTTTCCCCAGCAGGGCCACATTTATATCTCGAAAACTAGGGCACCTAGCGAAGATCTGTTTTCTCCCATATTTAGTCGCCAATTAGTCGGAATCAGTCGCCAAATATCAGAATTTGTCGGTCACTGGTTCAAAAGATATTAGGGTTTATATGTGTTAGGTATAGTCCAAGAGCTAGATCGAATAGTTCACGAAAAAACTTCGACTAGCTCTTGGACTATACCTTACTAATTGAACTCCATTATATCTCCTAAACTAAGACCCGATTAAATCTGTGACTTGGCGACTGATCCCGACTAATTGGCGACTAAATATGGGAGAAAACAGATCTTCGCTAGGTGCCCTAGTTTTTGAGATATAAATGTGGCCCTGCTGGGGAAACTTTCTCCAGATCGGCCACCTATAAACCCTTATAACTTTTGAACCAGTGACCGACAAATTCTGATATTTGGCGACAAATTTCGACTAATTAGCGACAATTTTTTTGTGCTATCAAAATTAAAATCCGTGATGGTGGCCCTGCCAGGGTCAGTGACACCCTTGAACCTTATGTTTTAGCAATAAAGTCGAAAATCTATTAAAGAAATCTGACAGATTGTAGTAACTTGATGTGCTGGCGTCTGTACGTGTTGCCATAAGTTCGTCGTCCGAGTATACTTCTATCTACCACGCATTTTTGCTTTCATGCCAGGGCGTGTACCTAGCCTAGCCCGATAATGGTTTGTTTGCACACTTAGAGGCAAACCACACGGGCGGTGCGGCGCCGCACCGCAAGCCATTTCGCCGCGCTGGCGACCACACGGGCAGAGCGGCATCGCAACGTTCTATGGAGCCGCGGCGGCGCCGCAGTCCTTCCCTATGCTGCGCAAACAAACAACTGCGAGCGGCGCCGCTCCGGCTCGGCTCTGCTTACACCCCTCCCCGCCTCGTCTCGATTCCGATGCGCGCGCGGCGCGCCGCCGGAGCACACCGCACGGCGCCATGTGGCTACAATGCATTTTTGTATGTAGAAAACCGCAGCGGCGCCGCGCCGCCCGTGTGGTTTGACTCTTAGGCCTCCAAAAAACCGTAAAAAATCAATATGATTTATGGCAACACACACTTCCAAATGTCAACTGACTGAAAAGGCTCGTTGTAAGATCCTCAAAATATGTAAAAAAAAAAAGCTGGACTTCGTACTTTGTTGGAAGTTTTTCAATTGTTTTTATTAAAATAGAATTAACTGGCGTTAGTTTGTTATAACAAAATGTCTCGAGTTCTAGTTGGAGTCAAGCGAGTTATCGACTATGCCGTAAAAGTAAGTTTACGTCAAGTGCAAAGGTTACTTTGATGTGATAATATTTTTCAAGTTCAATTAAATAAAATGATTACGTTAGTTTGTATCATAATAACCACCCCTAGCAGAATTAAAGACATTATAATCGTAAATAAAATACACCTACATTTTCTATTCAACTTACAGTAAATCTATAACAACTGCTCAAGTGCTCATACCTCGCAAGTCAAATTCGTTATCATGTAATAGCCTTGAACTGGCTATACAAAAAAAAAAAACCGAATAGTGATAAAATGAACAAAACTACAATGCCAATATTGTATAATAAATATTTTTTTTAAATATGGAATTATGCCAAGAAAACCATGATGTTTCTAATGCCTAGGTAACCAAGCATGCAAAGTATATTTATGAGATGACTAGACTATTACATGAACTCTTTAGGTAACCAAAAACTTATCACATAGGTACATCATTATGAATTTTATTATGAATGAAAGGTAAAGTAGTATCAAAACAATATTGTGTTAATGCTGCCTAGGCTAATGTAAACTAACATCTGCAAAATATTGTAACCTCTTTTAAATCTTCCATACAATTTGTAGATCCGTGTGAAGCCAGACAAGACTGGTGTTGTGACAGATGGCGTGAAGCACTCTATGAACCCCTTTGATGAGATAGCAGTAGAGGAGGCAGTCAGGATGAAGGAGAAGAAGATTGCTAGCGAAATCATTGCTGTGTCATGTGGACCTGCACAGGCACAAGTAAGAATGACATTAGAATGAATAAAATCAAGAAATTAGAAGAATCACTTTTTAATAAAACAATTTGATGACTAAAGTTTGAAGATCTCTGCCAAAATTCTATACTTATATTCCACTTCTTTTATCTTAGCTTTGGAATGATTTTAACTTTTAGCTCTTCTTTATAAAATTAGCGGCTTCTGTGGAAGAACTTGCCATTACTTATCACATATTATGATACCATTCTAAACTTTATGAATTAGAAAAATAATTTTAATTATGAACTAGCTGACCCAACAGACGTTGTCATGTAGTCTTGAGTTCATATATTACTAATACTACTGTACACCATATTATAGCAATTTTTTTTGTCTATTCCTGGCATAAATCAAACAGAATTATTTAACCAACCTCTTTTCAGGAAACCCTCAGGACAGCACTCGCCATGGGTGCCGACCGTGCCATCCACGTTGAGGTGACTGGTCCGGCATATGATACCCTGCAGCCCCTACATGTGGCCAAGATCCTAGCTAAACTTTCTCAGGATGAGAAGGTTGATATTGTCATCGTTGGCAAACAGGTAGTTGATACAGATCAATAACAAGCTTTTTATGGGAATGCCAAAAATCTGTGCCTAAAATCCTGGACTCTAGTAATGGTCATGTTGTATGGGAAAACTGAAACTATGGTAAAAAAAACCCATTGACATAAATGTTTATTTAACTCACAATCATATTAAACAATCTATTGTATGGAAAATAATGCCTTTAAACAATCAATAGTACCCATTCATGGAGGAGTATATATTAATCACAGTAGATGTTCATTAAATCAGATCATTCTAGTATTCCTTTCAAACATGTTCAACGGAGCAGATCACAAAGTAAGGGAACTCATAAATTAATAATTATCATTGAATAGAACTACATACCTGTGCGCAAAATACGCGCTTTGACGTGGAGTTGCGGAAACCAGCCCATATTACCTATTACCTAGAACTACATACAGAGTTGTGATATTTTTCAGGCCATTGATGATGACTCGAACCAGACTGCACAAATGACAGCTGCCCTACTGGACTGGCCACAAGGTACCTTTGCATCCAAAGTAAGTACACTTGCTTTTAAATCCAAGCCTCTGATTCCTGCACCCTAATTGCGTAACACTATCAATCTCAATCTGAATCATTTTGAAGCATATTGCTAATCCATTGCTTCATATGTTCGAATTTTCCAGCTCATCAACGTAAACACAATGACTGTTGTTGAACTGTCAAAATGAAACCTATTGCTACTGATACACTATCAATCTCAATCTGAATCATTTTGAAGCATATTGCTAATCCATTGCTTCATATGTTCGAATTTTCCAGCTCATCAACGTAAACACAATGAATGTTGTTGAACTGTCAAAATGAAACCTATTGCTACTGATACACTATCAATCTCAATCTGAATCATTTTGAAGCATATTGCTAATCCATTGCTTCATATGTTCGAATTTGGCAGCTCATCAACGTAAACGCAATGAATGTTGTTGAACTGTCAAAATGAAACCTATTGCTACTGATACACTATCAATCTCAATCTGAATCATTTTGAAGCATATTGCTAATCCATTGCTTCATATGTTCGAATTTGGCAGCTCATCAACGTAAACGCAATGAATGTTGTTGAACTGTCAAAATGAAACCTATTGCTACTGATACACTATCAATCTCAATCTGAATCATTTTGAAGCATATTGCTAATCCATTGCTTCATATGTTCGAATTTGGCAGCTCATCAACGTAAACGCAATGAATGTTGTTGAACTGTCAAAATGAAACCTATTGCTACTGATACACTATCAATCTCAATCTGAATCATTTTGAAGCATATTGCTAATCCATTGCTTCATATGTTCGAATTTGGCAGCTCATCAACGTCAACGCAATGAATGTTGTTGAACTGTCAAAATGAAACCTATTGCTACTGATAGTGTGTTACGCAATTACCCCTCTGAACTAGCACATCTTAGTTATACAGGGTGGCAAGGACATCGACGTGCAAAGCGTTACCATGGATTTAGTACAGTCACAAGCATAAGTATGTATACACTTGGTTTTATTCAAAGACGATGTTCTCCTATAGTTTTGAATGAAATTTTATGTTATTACGAACAAAGTATTTTCGAACCCATAGGTTTGTGTAAAGTGTCGTATTTCAACGTTGCATTTCGTTATTTCACGAAAAAATCGCAATTGAAAGTTGCCAAGTGTTGACATATTAGTGCTCGTGACTGTACATGATTCTGGACACCCCAGCATTGAAATTTTTAGTCAGTGTTTTTTTTTAAATCAGCTGTTTCATTCTTTTTGACTACATAAGTATAAATTATCACTTACCTACCTTAAAAAAAGAATAACTCTAATCAGCATTGATACAGATTCTTCTTGTTTTTACTATAATAATGTACTGAGTGCCTTCTCAATTTTCTGCACAACAGGTTTAGACGAATTAAAACACTTTTTTCTTAATTACCCAGAAAAAAACATCAGATTACCTTAACCATTGTTGCAACATTTTCGAAAGCTTTGTAGACACGAAAACCCCCAGCCATCATTAATACATAATCTATATTATACTAATAATAAAGCTGAAGAGTTTGTTTGTTTGAACGCGATAATCTCTGGAACTACCGGTCAGATTTGAAAAAATCTTTTTGCATTTGATAGCCCAATTCTTGAGGAAGGCTATAGGCTATTTAAAAATCACGCTATGACCCTTAGGAGCCGAGCAAAAAGAAAAAAGTCAGAATGAACGCTAAGCGAATACGAAGTGTTGCGACGGGGTGGGGGTACAAGAAATTTCACGCGGACGAAGTCGCGGGCAAAAGCTAGTCTATTTATAATTAGCTGACACCGCGGATTTACTAGCTGCGCCCCGCGGTTTCACTCGCATAGTGATGATCCCGTGGGAATATCGGGATAAAAAGTATCCTATGTTAATCCTTGTTATAAACTACCTATGTGCCAAATTTCATCCAAACTTGTTCAGCCGTTTCTACCGTAGCAATTAACATAGTCGTATGTGAAAAATCGATACTTTAGAGGGTACCGCCGTTAGTTTTAGGTAATCTAGATCTTATTCAACATAAACTTAAAGGAAACATTAAAAAAATAAATCAAATTATATCTTGATATAAACATAAATTTATTAAATTAAAACCTATAATTATAATAATTCTAGATATTAAAATTAAAACTAATCTAACTTCATAAGGCTCGATTTTTCACATACAACTATGTTAATTGCTACGGTCGGTTTGTGCGTGAAGAAGTAACAAACATACAAACACTCGCAAACTTTCGCCTTTATAATACATAATATTAGTAGGACAAGCGAGCCTATTACCATCAACTGGGCACAAAACCGGGCTACTACCGAGAAATTGCTAATGGAACACTCAATAACACTATGAGAGTCCCAGGCCGGGACTCTGCATGCAATTCAACATTTATTATGTCCAGGTTGAGAAGACAGGCGATGGTCTGACGGTGACCCGTGAGATCGACGGCGGTCTAGAGGTGATCAAGACGAAGCTGCCGGCCGTCGTCAGCGCCGACCTGCGCCTCAATGAGCCCAGATACGCCACCCTACCCAACATCATGGTAAGTACGACTTTGGGCTAATTTTTCAATGGTCAGATAACGTTATGGCTAATTAAGCTAGTTGGCTGCGCCAACTATACCATATTAATTGACTTATGTACTTTTGGAATTGAATACAGATATTCTTCGAAATTTGTGTACCTACAATTTGTGGCAGTTTTATTATTATTTACTTCAACTAAACTCCAACTCAATTTTCGTGTTAAGAATCGAATCGAATTCGATTCGAATTAGCAAATTGATGTTACGATCCAAAAGAATCAAATTGCTATGAATTTGAACCAATGTTTTTTTCCTGGACTTATCGAAAGTAATCCATCAGTTACATCCTAAAATAAATATTTTACTTTACAGAAAGCCAAAAAGAAGCCATTAAAGAAGGTCACCCCCAAAGACTTAGGCGTTGACATTGCGCCTAGGATCAAGGTGCTCTCCGTAGAAGACCCCCCCGTCAGACAGGCCGGTGCCGTGGTCCCAGACGTAGATGCTCTAGTCGCCAAGCTCAAGGAAGGAGGCCACATCTGAATACCATTGTAAATAGTGAAATGTGTGTGTTCAAAATCAGAAAATACCTATATTTATACGGAGATTTTGTATGAGCGTCGATTGTAGAGTACATTGTATAAATTGTTAAAATACATTTTTAATCTGTTCTCTTTTGTTTTCTTACGACATGACAGCCATATCTTTATTGCCCCCCGTATCTACAGTCATTCAGTTATTTTACCTCTCCTCTCAGCAAACTTATAGCAACCATAGGGTGCCAAGAATAAAGATCACTGTGATTTTGAGATTTCTCAATGGCAGCCACCAAACAGCAACCTTTCTTTTTGTTATCCTATACTGGCCTAGGCCTCCCCCAAATCCTTCCAGGAAGTCTTTTCCCGCGCCACTTAGAACCAGCCCTCGCGGTACGCGTCCCATCTCGCCATCTCTTTCTGGATTGGCCTCGGTGGCGCCGTCCATCTTCAGGGGGTTCCAACTAACATCTTTCGGGACTCAAGCTAACCTCACTTGCCTTTGGTGCACCCTGCTAGCAAACAAACGAGGATTTGGCAACCCGCCAACGCACTGGACCAGTGTGGTGGGTTACGGTCCAATCACCCCCAAAAGGATAGAGGAATAAGAGACCGGTCCCAAGTGCTCGGCGACTCCACGACGACAACGACTAGCGCGGGCGGGCGCAGCCCTAGAGTCACGGGAGCTAAGAATCTCCGGGTGAGATCGACTAACCGCCAAACGACCTTAACCTGTAATGATTATAAAAATCACTGTGATTTGGACAGTGATACAAAATCAAAAGTTAAATACATAATTGTGGAAGGACTGTAGTTCCAATTTCTAGTCTGTCAAGAATAGACCATGTTTAAGCCGGTTGCAGACCAAGAGCCAAGTAAAATTAGTTTACCTTAGCTCGCATAGCTGAGGTAATTTTTCATACTTGTGTGCAGGCCAAACTATGAACACAAGTATGAAAAATTTACTTAATCTGCCTAGCCTTTTACCAACATGTTGATTGGGGTCGGCTTCCAGTCTAACCGCATGCAGCTTTATACCAGTATTTTTCATGAAGCCACTGCCTATAGATCTGATATCCACAACTCAGTTATTGGGTAATACGATAGATGCCCCTTGGGTGACTGGTTGTCAGCGGGCTTCGGACTCCGTAGACTGTCAAAGGTCCACGAATGACATCCGGTGGCATAACGTGCTTTCCGAGGATCAGAGGAATTTTGGTATGTAAAGATGGTCACCCATCCACGGACCAATCGCGGCAAAGCGTAGCTTAACCTGATCGATTGGCCCGTGCGGCTGTTATAGCTTAGCCACAAGATCCTCAATTAAAAAATTATACCTCAACTATGCGAGCTAAATCCAACGAACTTCGCTCGGTTCTCGGTTCCCATGTTCATTCAGCATCCTTTACTATAAGTAGCGGCATTATGGCACTCGATGAAAAGGAAGAACTGAAGAAGTAATTACTGTCATATTTTTGGTTAAGGAAAATAAAAGTCAGGTCTGGACTCGACAAATTAATATTTATTAAGTAACTCTGGTAAGCATTGTCTTTTGGACGCTCGGGCCGTAGTCAAGTTGAGACTAAATTACAAAGGTGAGACTAGTGGTTGATAAATATCGTCTAAAACTATCCTCTACGATAGATTACATTAATTGCTAGTTGCTGTCACACCTAGAAAATTCAAGAGAGTGTAGCAAACATTTCAACTAAACTACAACTCCATTTTTATTCAGCCTTATTGATAAATTCCTCATAATTATGTTACTATTGTAGCTGCAAAATTTAAAAAAGTGACTAAAACTACATAATTACTTATTACGAACAATCAAATGCGTAAATGGCCAAGTTCCTTACTGAAGTAAGAAAATTCATCGGACTACCTAAAATCAAATGATAATACTGCTCTAACACGTCATATATTTGAATATCTCTCTGTAACGGAAGTATCGAGCCTACTACAGCGCTACAAGGTTCTTCTGGCGCGTGGCTAAAATCTGAACTAACGTCGCCATCTTGTTTTTCAACAGTTGCAATTGTTTCTACCAATAGCGCCCCCTCTAAACGTCACTCGAACGCCAAAATATCCTTGTATTAGTTTATTGTGGACGATCATGTAGCTCACTATCTCTTCTGGTGACGCTGCGAAAAGATACCTAATGCTAACACTTTCATTTGATAGTCATTAGCCCACTTGTCCAGCTTTGTGACTTGGACGTGTCGCCCGGCAGTGGAGTGCAGAAAGCTGAGCAGGCAGTTAAAACATTTCACTTAATAAGTACAGCATGATTCGAATAATAAACCATACAAATGATTGTCTAGTACATGGATTCCCCGCTGAAGGGTTGGTGCCACACGATCTTGCCTTCGAGGCAGCCGGTGACGAGCATGTGGTATCGCGGGGAGAACTTGGAACTGACGACGAGGTCCTGGTGGATGCCCAGGCTCTGGCCGATCTCCACCATGGGTCGCGGGCCGGTCATGTCCTGCACGCAGTTGCACAGCTCGCTACACTCGTGGTTGAGACCTAGGAGCCTCATCCCTCGCCCGAATGGAGAGCACACGATGCGACCGTCCGCTGAGAAACATAGTTCCTGCACAAAAAAAAAATGTTTACATTTAGGCGCTTTGCAGATGGAGCAACTATTTATTTGGGGTCGGCGCAGCATTTCTTCTTACATACACACTCTCTTAGCAGTACCTAAGTCACCTGCTTTCTAGACATAATTATCATCATTAACACAATCTATGCATCGTTTCTTTGCCTACTTATTCTCCCCTACTTATAAAGCCACATTAATATTCAAAACATTCCTCACAACATGCTCCTCGTTCCTCCGATTTAAGAAACTATAATCTGACCTTGATAAACCCTTTTCCTTCGTTGGTCTCCTCCGTGTAGTACAGAAGTCGGTCTTTGTTTTGTCTGATGGGTACTTTGGCCAGTTCCTCGTCACTAGTGCCAGGACTGTCACGCGGCGGAGTCTGTCCCGACGGCGATGGCGACAAGCTTCTGAAATTATTCGAATGAAGGTTTATTGGACATGGAATCATCAAGTTACAAAGGTGGTTTTGCGACAAATTGGACAGAAATGGCAACCAACAAAGAAAGAAAACTTGCATATTATCTACGACACGTGCAAAGCAATTTTGGATAATAATTATTTATTTATTTTTCAGAAAGCTTATTAGCATGGCCTCATCTTAACTTACGATGGCAGAAGTAGCTCAGTAACTCTCAGACGCAATCTGTCAAAAAAATCCCTAATTTTGGCAACTTTTTGACATTGATTGTCGCTGAGATGAGATTGCGACATGCATTTGAACGTAAAAACGTTCAAATACATGTCGCAATCTTTACAGGAATTGGCATTCTGGTCGTAAGAAAACACTGTGGATGCGGCTGCAACAAATATATACCTAATAATCCGGAGACAGATTTTCATTTGACGTCTAAACGTTGTAATTGTATGGACAGATACGGCATTAACCATTTCTACTTTATTAGTAGTGATTTTAATCAGAAAACCCTTATTGATGATCCAGAATCTATAAGCCGTGGTATTTTCCATCTGAAAAAATCACGAACTTCAATCCCATATTTAACCCCTTTAGGGAATGAATTTTCAAGATTCCTTACTTCTCACATTCGTTAATAAGGTTCTAGACCTAGCATTTTAGGCTGTCCGTTGTCTGTCAGTGAATGAATGAATTTAGGAATTTTATTAAACTATTGATAACTTTTTGTAGTAAGTACGAATACCTTGGAATCCCGTCCTCGCCTACTCGGGACGTGAGTGCGGCCCGTGGGCTGGGCGTGAGGGGTGGCTGGATCCCTGTGTTGATGCCCGTGATGCGTTGCATGTTGAAGTTACGACGCACCTGCCCTCTGGATGCATTGAAAGCGTTTAGTTTTACACATGAGACCAGGGTTTACATACAACACCGAAAAAAAAGTCGCATTGATGAATACATTTTGCAGTAGTTTGTTAGTTGGCCCCCAGTCACCAGTTATAAGTCCACGTGCAATTATGTACCGAGTATAATAATTTAAATGATACACCTATCGATCTATTCTTTAAGAGTCTCACGGTGAAAACTAAGGTGAAGTGAGCTGTCAATAGTGTCAATCCGTAGCATGAGAATGACAGCTCACTTCACCCGACTTTTCACAGTAAGATTTGTACGGAATAAATCGTCTGTTTCTGTAAGCAGTTGCTTATCAAGAATAATTTCTATGTGTGAGGCGTGTTTGTTGCTCACCCATCACACAGTTCCACACAGTCACACACACAGTCACAGTTTGCCAAATAGTGATGGGTTTTTTACCTAAACAAATACAAAAATACAAAATGTTTTATTCAAGAAATTTGTTACAACAATGGGTGGTTGTGTTTGGGGACTCCTTTTAAGCAATTATTGCCTGTGTTAGGAGGCCCCGCTGTTCCATAGCAAAATAATTACAACAGTAACAAATATGAGGGTAATTAGACTTATGCTTAATTACTTATTTCTATTGATAATATTTTTTTTTTATTTATAAAAAAGGATAAAGAAAAAAAAGGAAAAAGTAAAATAATAAAAACAAGAAAAAATTGTGTAAGAGTGTGTGTGTGATGAGTGTGAGTGTGCGTGTGTGGGGGGTGTGTGTGTGCGTGAGTGTGGGGGTGGGGGTGTGTGTGTATGTTTCTATTTTTTTTTAACTGCCAGTTTTTGTGATATTGTATGTATGTGTGTAACAATTGAGTAATATATTATTACAATGTATCTTGCTATTTAATGTACTGTAGAAGTGCCTCGGTCTCTTCATACGTGAGTTTTTTGATCCAATTAGATTAAACATTAAACATTTTGGGAATTGATTTTACACCCTTTTGCATAGACGCATCTCATACTATTAAACACTGTTAAGGACACCCAGCATAATCAGCCTATACTGTTCCCACTGCTGGAACACAGGCCTCCTCTCTGTGAGAGGGAGTGGGCAATAATCCATCACGCGGGACCAATTTGGGTTGGTGGATGTCACATGTCTTAGAATTTTTGGTTCTAGGGTATGTATCTCCTCATGATGTTTTCTTTCACCGTTTACCCCAAAATGGAAATAAAACGTATTGAGGTTTTAACCTAAGGCCACATTCATAGGCTTTCGACAAATATTCATAATTTAAAAACAATCTAAACACTAGAAATGTGTGCAATTTTTGACGAATATTATGATGATAATAATAATTTGCCAAAACCCTGTAAGTGTAGCCCAGGATTAAATCCCATCTCGCTTCTACGCTACCATCGAATTGGCCGAAGAAAATAAAATATCGAATAGATTTCTGTGTTGAAATGGTTCCGGTATCAAGTCGTTAGCGAGGTTACCTGGCTGGTTTTACCACCCACTAATTCCTTCATCATTACACAAAGTGATAGCTATTTAATTTATAGAATTAGACCTGATACAAGCACTTTGAAAGGTTAAGAAGTATAATTTACTTTTATTCTATTATTTACTAACTTCCGCCCGCGGCTTCGCCCGCTAGTTTATGTCGATAAAAACTAACATAAGTAAGGACATATCTAGGATAGTTTTTATCGATATTTGGCAGAGAGATAGATTGCCGAAATCCGTTCATTGGTTTAGGCGTGAAAACGTAACATACAGACAGACAGACAGAGTTACTTTCAAATTCATAATATTAGTATGGAGATGTACACACAGTAAAATACATAGGGATATGACATAATTTTAATTTGAGCACAAAGGTACTGCTTATTACTTAAGATATTTCTTCCAATAGACAGGTCTATTGGAAGAAATATCGAAAAGAGAAGTAAAAAAGAAATGTAGACAATAGTGTGTGAGAACAAGAAGAGAAAAATATGAATGTGTGAAGTCTAAAACTAAAATATTAAATATACCTACAATGATGTTTTAAATATGTTTTGTATGTTATTGTGCATGTGGTATAGCGATTATTCTTACACGACGACTAACAACCAAACGCAAATAAAAAGCAGTGAAAGTAACAAAGGTAATGTAAAATGTAGCTAGGTAGGTACAGTCGCCGGCACGTTACTTGGCAATAGTCATTAGAAGCGTTTTTCTTTTTGCCTAAACAGACAAGTTTAAAAATAAATTATGGCTTTAACCATACAATAATTACAATCTGCGAATCGGTGCGATGCGAATTCGCAACGCAGAAAACTGCAACACGAATTGCTGCGATGCGACGTCGCATCGCAGTTTTGTGTACAAGCCCTAACACCTGCCTAGTTTGCGACCACCCTCCCACCGGAGTCCGGCGTCAAGCAACCTGCTGTGTTTCGTCGATGCGTGGGAGTTCCAGCGCTTTAGACATCTTCTGGGCACGCTCGTTCCATAATAAACCTCATCCATCGCTTTCCATCAGGCGTGATCGAGGACAAGAGCGGGCCCATTCAACCATAAAAAACTTTTTAACAAAAAAAAAACCGACTTCCAAAAAAAACACTACAAAGTGAAAAATAACTTTTATTTCGGAAGTCGGTGTCTTTGGATCTGTATTTTAGTGTTTTGCCACCGACTTCCGAAATAAAAGTTATTTTTCACTTTGTAGTGTTTTTTTTGGAAGTCGGTTTTTTTTTTGTTAAAAAGTTTTTATTTCTCGCTTTTTAGTGTGTCTGTTTATAATGTATCTAAGTTACAATAGCCTAATGCCAACTTGCTCATCGCCTTTTACAAAATATTGCTTTTCCCGATGCAGGGACGTTAATTGTTGAGGAGTTCTCCTGGTATTCCACCATCAGCTCCGTTTCACCATTCGCATTGTGACGAGCATAACTTGCTTAGTAACCATATTAAAGTAAGTAATCGAATCGCAAACCGGTAAATACTTATTATTGAGTAGTTCGGGTGGCCATCTGTGGTTTTCATCATCAGTTCCATTTCACCAAATGATGCTTTCCGAGAGCAAATGCACGAGTTACTATAAAAAATACCCAAATCGCTATAGGTGTGCCTATAATACTTGAAGAGTTCCTTCGATTTCTCCAGGATCCCATCATCAGATCCTGACCTGATGACAATGGGACCACCTGGAAAGTATACCCTTTCAAACAAAAAAATAATTTTTGAAATCGGTTCAGCCGTCTCCGAGTAATCGGGGAACATACATAAAAAAAAAAAAAAAAAGGTTCCGACGAATTGAGAACCTCCTCCTTTTTGAAGTCGGTTAAAAAAGACAATTTTTTTGTTGCACTAAGTGAACATGCGCGAATTTACTCCCACTACGCCAAAACCTAGCCAAGTTACGTACGGCGACTGTATATTCGCACAGGCGCATACTATCCTAAGATGCATCTACTAGCACTCATGCAGTGTCACTACGCTCACCTGTTGTACATCTCTTGCAGTATTCTCTGCTGTTTGACCGTGATGGCCGCCTCCCAGACGTCATTCTGTATACCAGAAAGACCCTGAAGAATATGCTAGCGCTTGTTAAAAGTTATCTCTACTTATAGGTCTTAACTCCCTTATTCGAATGGACAATTTGTCCGCGACGATAGAAAAAAAGTATGGAAATCTATGTAATAATGCATTTAGCATAACATATTATAGGTATAGCATAATCAGCCTATAATGTTCCCACTACTGGGACACAGGCCTCCTCTGTTCGAGAGGGAGCGGGCTATAATCTACCACGCGGGCCCGAGTGCGTTGGTAGATGTCAAATGCCTTAGAATTTTTGGTTCTAGGACATGCCGGTTTTCTCACGAAATTTTCCTTCACCGTTTTGAGAGCAGTCTCGAAGAAATTATTTACACAATGTAAAACGCCTGCCTGGATTCAAACCTACGACCTACAAATCGTAAGCCGGGGCCGTTATCACTAGGTCACACACACAGACACATAGACTGCTGGGATTTACATTCTATCGTCTACGTTCTATCGTCGCGGACAATTTTCTATCGTTTGCTCAACGCCTTAATACCTGTCCTTGTCATTTTCATGTCGACTAAGTGAGATAGCAAAAGACTGTTACGTCATTGTATTAAAAAGGTTTATGAATAAAGGGATTAGGATTTTTAACAGTTTGGTCTTACAATGATGAGACTTATGTCCAGTAGTGGACTGCTAGACTGATGATGATGAATCTAATTAAACAGTTATTTGGTTAGAAAAGGTTCTAGAAGAGTTTTTTTTTTTAATATGAGATCAAACACGTTAGATTTGCGGGGTAATTGCGGAACACACTATCATCAGTAGCAATGGCTTTCATTTTGTTATTTCAACAACATTCATTGCGCTATTTACGTTGTTAAGCAAACAATTTTTTCTAACTTATGAAGCAATGGATTAGCAATATGCTTCAAAATTATTCAGATTGGTTGTATGTTACGCAATTAGGGTGCGTATAGTTCATTCCATTCAAGTGTTTGTTAATACAAACTTTTAAGTAAGTACCATTCGATATATTGGTACTGTTATCATTAAAAATTTGTATGAGCGCAATAATTTAGAAAATACAAAAATATAGTGTGCGAGTATAATCTTTGAAAAAGTATCTGATGAAAATGTTAACAAATGCATCAGAAAACGTACCTATGGATGCCAATTCACCGGTGGAAGGGATGTAACCTCAATTTTCGTCGATGATTATCAATTACCATTTAATAACGTTATTAAAAAATAATTAGTTGTTGGAAAAAGTTGTGAAATATGCAGTTGAAACCTTCTAAATAATAGATGAATGTGTTCCCTTTAATGAGTGATTGCGTCAGAATTTAACCAGAACAGGGTTTGTTTATACTTTCATCAGATACTTTCGGAACAAAGTATAGTTAGCGGTGGGCGGTTGGGTGTGCTTACCCCAGCGAGGCGGGAGGGCTGCTGCGCGGGCGGCGCGGGCGCCTCGCGCGACGAGCTGGGCCCCGCCGCCGGGGCCTCGCCGTCCCTATTTATGTGAATATGAGTCATCGCCCTGCCGACAAACGTACCTCCACTTATTTACATTAACCTAGTTTTAATCATTATGCTACTTTATTGTTTCGAATTATTATAAATTATTCACCAATCACTTTTAAAAAGGAGAATGGGCGACGAAGTATGGGTTTCTGCCCTGAAGCCCCATAGCCATAAGATATATATACCAATGGAAAGAGCTTTTTAAGGGGAACCCTTTCTACAAACACGACGTTTGCCAATTATTAGTCAGTTCGGGGTTAATGATGAGTTAATGTTTTCGATAATGCTTAATTACTCACATTTAGAGCTCTTTAGCTCGTCACTGACTAACAATCGAGGGAAGTCATCATACCACGAAATATTCTCCTTGAAGAGATCTTTCCATTGGCACATCTTAACGATATTATGCTTGCGACTCTTAAAAACATTGTTCCTGAAATGACAGCTGGGGGGCCTATGTTGTAAAATGTCCGTTTATAGGTTTTTAAGATGATGTTCGCAACCACAGAATTAATGAAAGTTAATTAATTGACGAAATACCAGAATTTCAACAATACTTAATGACTCTCATTTAGAATTCTGTAGTTCCTTACGTACTAACTACTAACAATCAAGAGAAGCCGTCATAGTAAGAAATATGCTCCTTGATGAGATCTTTCCATTAGTAGCGAATCTGCCCTGACGTCCAATAGCGGTAAGATATATATCTTAACGCTATTGGACTTAAGGGCAGATTACCCAATCTCCTTTGCTACGAAATGTTAACATTTCTGCATGTAACATTGTTATAATAATAAGTTATATAATTTATTTCTGTAATTAATATTGAAATAAACTTATTATCATTTACTCAGAGGCCCGCTTGCACCACAAAATAATGACTAAATACGTTTAGCGCTAAACGAATTTAAAACATAGTTCTGATTCTTTTAACAAATTGTTTGAACATCACAAAGACAGAGCATAATCAGCCTATAATTTTCCCACTGCTGGGACACAGGCTCTCTCTGTGAGGGAATAGGCCGTAATCCAACACGCGAGACCAATGTACACATGTCTTCGAATTTTTGTTCTAGGACATGCCGGTTTCCTCACAATGTTTTCCTTCAGCGTCATGAGAGCAGTGGTCATGAAATTATTTACACAAAGTAAAACGCCTGTCTGGGTTCGAACCTACGACCTACGAATCGGTAAGTCGGGACCGTTACAACTGTGCCACACAGAGACAGGATGATGATTAAATATTTTAAGCGCTAAACGAATTTAGCTATTTGTGGTGCAAATGGGCCTTAAACTAACGACATATTCATGTGTAAGTGTTTTGTGTAGTCCTGCATCGCGCTTTTGAAACTTGTATAATTTAGTGTGTTTTAACACTATAAAACTACTACTACTACTTGTGTGTTTTCCTTGTGTGTGTGTATACTTAGGCATAGGATTCGTTATTGTCTGTTAAAACTTACAGAGGTTCTCAGCAATACTGGCTATCAACAGATTTTTTAACTTGTTAGAAGCATTACAAGACGGATGAGGTTAGGTTGACTACGTTTACATCACAATCGCGCATACAGCAAAAGCAACCTTAACCATATAAAAAGAAATAATACCTCGTATAGAAGCAAAAAAGGGGGAATACACCCGAAGGTATAGACTAACTAGAAGAAGATAATACTAAAGAATAGTTCTTTATCGAACAAAGTGCATTTGATGTTTTATTGATTAAAAGTATAATGCGTTCTGAAACTGTATGCTTAATGTGCATATACACGAGCGGCAGGCGTCTACGGTAGAGTCGACTGCAGCCGTCAACACGCGTTGACGCCCGCCGTCGACGCATCAGCGGTTACCGTCGCCAACGTGCCGCTCGTGTAATTGAGTACGGTGCTCAAATACATGAGCGGCAGGCCGAAAGGTTCTGGAGTGGCGACCACGTACCGGAAGACGTAGCGTTGGAAGGCCTCCCACAAGGTGGACCGACGACCTTGTGAAGGCCGCAGGAACCCGTTGGATGCGAGAAGCACAGAACCGGTCGAAGTGGAAGTGCTTGGGGGAGGCCTATGTCCAGCAGTGGACGTCTTTCGGCTGAAATGATGAGGTTGTCGACGGCAGCCGTAAACGTGTCGATGGCAGCCGTAGACGTGACGACAACTGAACTGGCCTCTGCCCACTTTTTTTTTTTTTTTTTTTGCGGATGGGAAATCATCAAATGACCCCTCCCGCTCTGGGTGGAGCGGAAGGGAGTGTCAGACTCTTACTGACTAAAACCCACCCGTGATCCTTCCTTAGCCCTTTATGTTCCGGGCCAGCGGTAACCCTTTCGGACAATCCCGCTGACCCGGCAGGCTTCGGCCCTATGGGGCCCCTCCTCGATGCTGACATCTCTTTGAGGCGCGCGTGGAACACGTACGCGCCGTCCGGCACGGGCCTGGTCCTGATCGGACGGTGAGCTACCCATTACTCTCCGCCCGCAGGCCCGCGCCTACGGTGGCCGGGAGTCGTCGCGCGGCTCCCGACGCCCGGAGCGTTTCCCGCGGCGGCTGGGACGGGAGGCTCTCTCCCTGAGCCGTCCCGCCACCTCCTTCGCTAGCATGACTGCTTCGCAGAAGGAGGTGACTGCCCCCCACTCCCTCTCGCCCCGGACCATGGCTTGCACCAGGGCCGGGCGCGAGAGGTCGCCGCCGCTGCCGATCGCCTCTACGAGGACACGGCGGTGCTCCGCCCAAGCGGGGCAGACCTCCACCGTGTCCTCTGGGCGATCCTGGCAATGGTGACACCCGGGCGTTTCCACCCGCCTGATGATGTGCAGGAACCTCCCGAAGCTTCCGTGTCCGGTGAGGACCTGCGTCAGGCGGTAGGTGAGGGCGCCGTGGCGCCTCTCTAGCCACTCCTCAAAGAGGGGTCTTATCGCCGCTATCGCGGCGTGCCCTGCGCTGGGTTGCGACAGTCGTTCCTTCCATGTCGCCATGAGATCGCGCCGGAGCTCAGTCCGCTCCGCAGCGATTTGCCGCGGAAGCGGAACTTCCCCCCGGCTTAGTGCCTCCGCGCGCCACTCATACACGCGCGCGAGGACTATCGCCTCCAGATCCCATGGCGGCAGTCCGGCAATGAGGCTTGCCGCCTCGCCAGAGATCGTGCGGTAGCCCCGGATAAGCCTTATGGCTACCACCTTCTGGGGCGCGTTCAGGTAGTGGGCGGCTCGCCGCCGCAGTGAACGCGCCCACACCGGGGCCCCGTATAGGGCCATGGACCGCACGACCCCCGCGTAAAGCCTCCGGCAGGAGGCGTTTGGCCCCCTCAGGTTGGGCAAGAGCCGCTTGAAGGCGGCCCCGGCCCGTTCCAGTTTGGGGGCCAAACGTCGGAAATGCTCGACGAAGTTCCACCGGCTGTCGAGGACGAGACCCAGGTACCTCATCGTTGCCTCGACGCCGATGTGAACCCCTCCTACCGTTAGTTGGGATCCCGATGGTGGCGCGTTCCGGGGCCCATGAAACGACATGGCCTCGGACTTGTGCAATGCCACCTCGAGACCCAACTGCCGGATCCTCTCCACGACTATCGCAACCCCGCGTGTCATCGCGTCGGCCGCCGCCTGATGCGACCTCCCCTGCGCCAGGACCAGCGTGTCGTCAGCGTAGCAAACCACGCTGACGCCATCAGGGAGGTCGGCCCGCAGCACCCAGTCGTAACCGATGTCCCACAGGAACGGCCCCACGACCGATCCCTGTGGGACACCGCACGACATCTCTCGCCGGTTCCACTCCCCATCGCGACCGGGGTAGCTGACGGCTCTGTCCGTCAGATATGCCTCGACTATTCGACGGAGGTAGGGCGGCACCCGGTGATACCGGAGTGCCTCCACAATGCAGCTCCAGGGCAGGGTGTTGAACGCGTTGGCGATGTCGAGTGACACCGCCACGACGACCCCACCCTGGGACACCGCGTCCCCCGTCGTGAGGGCTCTCACGCGCATGATGGCGTCCACCGTCGAGCGCTCCTTGCGGAAACCAAACTGGCTGTCCGCAAGATCCGGCCCCGTCCTCGCCAGGTGCCCGACGAGGCGGCCCACAATCACTCTCACAAAGAGCTTGCCGACCTCGTCGAGCAGCACGATGGGCCGGTATCCGGACGGAGAGTCCGCAGGGCGCCCTGGCTTCCGAATGAGGACCAGCTTCCCCGTCTTCCAACGGAGTGGAAACTGGCCTCTCTCCAAACATGCGCTTAAGAGCGCCTCCAGTCGAGGCCCGAGAGCCCTCGAGGCCAGGACCCAGGCTTTACCCGGCAAGCCGTCGGGTCCTGGGGCGGTATTTTTGGCCTTCAGCCTTCCTACCGCCGCTCTCAGTTCTACCCCGGTCACTTCAGGGATGTCGTCGTCGTCCGCGTGGTCCGCTTCGGGCACCGCAATTGGCGGAGCCATGGGCGGGGGGGTGTGCTCCCCCCGTGAAGGGAACAGAGCGCTCACCACCTCCTCCACCAGCTGGGGGCGGAGACTCTGCGTCAGCGGGGGGGCCCAGGTGCGGAGTTTATTCCGCACCATTTAATAAGGGCGCCCCCACGGATCTCTGTTCAGAGTCTCCACCATCTCCTCACGGGCCACATCTTTGGCCCGCTGGACAGCCTCTTGGAGGGCGGTCTTCGCTGCTCTGTACCCCTCGTACAGCTCCGCCTCCGTGGCTTCCGCATCCGTAGGACGAATGCGGAGCCTGCGGTGCCTGGTGTACCGGTGTCGCGCGTCGACGCACGCCTTGCGTAGCGCCTCCAGCTCCTGCGACCACCAGTACACCTGACGTCGGGCGCGTCCTGGCCGGACTCGGGGCATTGCCACGTCACAGATCTCGGACATGGCCTCCCGGAACCACTCCGCCTCCTCGTCGATATCGGCAGGCCTGTCCGGTGATGACACCCAGGCCTGCACGATCGAGGCTTCCAGGAGGAGCTCCCGGTCCAGCTGCTTCAGCGCCCACCGCGGACCACTCGGGGCCTGTTGGACCAGCGCGCTAGAGGTCTGGGCGGAGACGTCGAACCGGATATACCGGTGATCGGAGTAGGTCTCCACCTCCTCCATGACGCGCCAGTCAATTACACGCCGTGACAGAGCGGGGCTGGCGAACGAGATGTCCACCACGGACTCACCCCGCATCCGCACACACGTGGGAACAGAACCCCGATTTAGGACGACCAGGCCTGTTTCCAGAGCCCAGTCCTCCACCATCCTGCCCCGCACATCCGTGCAACGGGAACCCCAGGCCAAGTTCTTGGCATTGAAGTCCCCGAGCACTAGCACGGGGAAGGGATGGCTTCCGGCGACGACGACACTCAACTCTGTTAAAGAGTTGTGGAACTCGGCGAGAGTTCGGCTCGGAGAGAAGTACACTCCCACGACTACAACCTCTCCGAACCGTGCTGCTACACACCCCTGTCCCTTCGTGACGCATTCCAGGGACGGGGTGCCGGCGGCGACCGACGAAACTATGGCCACTGAGCCGCTCAGGTCCTCCACCCAGTCATCCCTGGGCGGGACAAAGTACGGCTCAGCGACCACGGCGATGTTGATCGACCACTGCGCCACGCTCTGGAGCAACAGGTCCTGAGCGCAGGCGCAGTGGTTGATGTTCGCCTGGAGGAGGCGCAATGGAGCCATTACTCCTCCATTTCAGCCCCCTCCTGGGCCCCCTGCGAGGGCTCCACGACGGCAGCGGCGGCGGCGGCGGTGGCGGCGGTAGTGGCGGCGGCAACGGCGACGGCGGTGGCGGCGGTTGTGGCGGCGGTAGCGGCGGCGGCGGTGGCGGCGGCAGCGGCGGCGGCGACGGTGGGAGTGGCGGCGGCGGCGGAGGGCCTGCCTTTCCTCCTGGTTCCGGTGGGTGGGGCGCAGGACTTGCTCCCCGCCCGGTGATCGGCCGGCTTGCCAGCAGCCGCACATGTGATGCAGTGCGGCGCGGCGTTGCACGAGCCGGCCTTGTGTCCGGGCTGACCGCAGCGGAAGCACAGTGTGCTGCGGTCTACCTCGGAGGTGCACTGGATGCCAACGTGGTGCCCCACGTGGCATCGGTAGCACCTCAGAGGCTTGGGTTCCAGGAGTTTGACCTGCGCTGAAACCCAGCCCACCAGGAGCCTTCGGCCCTCCACAATCGTTCTGGCCGCCGTCACGGGGCAGCTTACCGTAACGGTTCGCATCCCCGCGAAATCAGGACGTAAGGTGCCCGCCTTGACCTGATCGGCCAGACACCCTCCCGTCCTGGCGACGGCGGCCACCACCTCTTCCTCCGTTACGGAGTCATCCAGGCCCAAGATGCGCATGTCTGCGCGCTTGACGGGCCTGGAGACTCGAGCCTCTTCCGCATTAAGAGACGCCCTTAGCTTCTCAGCTAGGGCGTCAGCGGTGGGGCCACTAGTCGCCCCGGGGATCTCCAGCATACGGGCGCCAGTGGCGGTCACCCTGTGCCGGAGGCCCCCGGTGATCCCCAGCTCACGGAGGTCCACCATCTTCCTCGCTTTAGTGAGCACGTCGCAGTACGTCACGCCCCTCTTCACCGCGTCCGGCTGTAGCGTTATCACTACAGCCGCGGTCTTCGGGGCGCGAAGTCTAGCCGCAACGGCTCGCTCTTTGCGGCGCCGCCTTTGCGCCTTCTTCCTGGCCGCCTTGGCCGCCTTTTTCTTCTCCCCGGCCACCTGCCAGTCGGCGTCGGTCGCGGGAGGAGTGCGGGAGTTTTGGGGGCGGGGCGTGGGCTCTGGGGCCTTCGCCTCCCGTGCCGTCCTACCCTTGCCTTTCCGGGCCTGCGCCGAGGTGCTACCACTGGGCGCCGGGGCCCCGCCAGCCGGTGCCGGCGCTGGGGCTCCTCCAGCAGACGCCGGTTTGGTCGACGCCGGTTTGGCCGTCGCCGGTTTAGCCGACGCCGGTTTGGCCGACGCCGACTTGGCCGGCGCCTGGGCCCGGCCAGACGGCCCGGGTTTAGGGGCGGCAGCTGCCGCAGCGGCGGCGTACGTGGCCGCCTTCGGTCCCGGGGCCGTTCCGCCCGCCAGGGGGGGGCGCAGGACTATGCCCTCCAGGACGGAAAACCGCGCCTGGAAGGCCGCCAGCTCCTGCCGAACCAGGCTGAGGACCTGGTTCTCCACCGGGACGGGCTGGCTCGGTGGTTGCGCGCCCCCGGTGGCCCGCATGCCGGCCAGGTCTGCCCGGAGCCTCTCGTTCTCCTTTTGGAGAAGCTCCGTGGCTGCCGTCAGGCGGGCGACCTGCGCCCGCAATTCGGCCACTTCGCCCGGAGGACCGGCGCAGTTGACCGCCTCCGCTGCCGCCATGATGGAGGCCGTCGCCGAGACTATGGCCTTGTCCTTTGAGGTCTTCACCTTCTTCAAGGACACGCCCCGGATGGCGGCCTCCACGACCGCCGCGAACCTGCGCATGCAGTCCGCCTCGGGGTCAGGGGCGTCAGCCGCACCCGCCTCGCCGCTCGAGGGCCCCGGTGCGACCGCGCGACCGGCCCCCCCCCTCCTTTGCGGGGCCTCTGCCCACTTAGGTCGAATTTCAACGTGTTCGGTAAGACAGACTAGATTCTATACGAATTATTTATTTTTCTACGCTACCTCCCTAGCATAATGAAATATTAGTAACGTTAGTACAAAATGTATCATGATATTCACCAATAAAACCAGTTATGTAAGAGGTGGTAACTCACATAGGGTTCACATTATGCGACAGCCGGTTCATGCGGAAGGTTCTGGTCCGGCGCCGCACGCCGAGCCGGCTGGTCGGGTACGTGCCGCCGCCAGATGGAGACGTGTCCCGCGTACTCTTCAAGCTCACGTCGCTTATCGGCTGGATGTCGTGGATGCATGTCCACTGAGTATAAGAAGAGGTGTTTCTACTTTTATAATATACAGGGTTAAAAAAAAAAACAGCTGTTCCCTACATTTTGACGAGTTATACGAACATAAATGTAGGGAACAGCTGATTTTTTTTCGCGATATCAGGTTTGGTCTCATAGTAAAAGTTGTTCATAATGATGAGTACAATTACCTATTAAGAGGTTATTGGTGTTTTTCCAATAACCCAGTATATTTGTGGATTTTTGTTTGGCCATTAAGCAATAATGGAATTGGAGATCTTTCCCGAAATATTGAATTAAATTATGAGAAAATGTGGCACTACATTTTCTCATAATACATCTACATAGTATTTGTGAAAATGAAAACAAACAAAACACGAAAAATTAATCCTGACTTAGCAGATGGACATTACTTATTTTATGTGTGACTTTACTATGGAAAAATTATGGCATAATTCAACACATTGAATGAATAAAATATTAAGATAGAAAATTACAAACTTACCTCTGATTTATCATCATGACTGATATTTCTACTCAAAGCGCACCAACCCTGGGGGTGAATCTGTAAAAAAATATTATTTGTTATCACATATAAATAGGATGAGATGGTGGTCAAGTGAATGTGTATAGTCCAACCAATACGTTCACGACTATTGCGTAAGGCGAAAGCGTCAGGGTCATCATCATCTGCCTAGCCTTTTCCGAACATGTTGGGGTCGGCTTCCAGACTAACCGGATGCTGTGGATGATGTATAGATGGTGTACATAATAAAGAGTGTCCTATTCTTCTATTCTATGCAGCTGAATACCAGTTTTTTACAGGGAGCGACTGCCTATCTGACCTCCACAACCTAGTTACAAAGAAAGTGAAAGCGTCAGGGTAGCCCGCGGAATTAAAATTTTCTTACGTTTTTTTGTAATTTGCAGGTCAGTATCAATAAAAATAAAAACCGGTCAAGTGCGAGTCGGACTCGCGCACGGAGGGTTCCGTACAAAGTAGGTATGTATATTTACATACCTACTTTAAAAAATACAAGTATGCAGTTGACTGTTAACTGAACAGTTAACTGCATACTTGTATTTCCACGTTGGGGGAAATACAAGTATGCAGTTGCGTTTGCGAGTTTAACGAAGTCATTAATGGGTCCGTTCCGCTCGCGGTAGAAACCGGGTTTTACCATTGGAAAAATACTGGTTCAAATCTTTGTTACCTAGTTTAAACTATCTGTCTAATTATTTGATTAAAAATACTTCACAAAATGTCCATACCTGTAAAGCACTGACAACTTCAGCATCATTGCCGTCCGGGAAGTCAGAGACGAACTCGACGCGGTTCTGCTTGCGGTTGGCATCGAACAGGTGGTCATACATGGTGGCAATCGGGATACTTTGCCGGCTCATCTGCATCAAACGGTATAGATTCGGCTGCAATGGGATAATTGGTGAAATTGAGTTGAAATTATGCTAAGCTTTGTCTAAAAATTAAATTCTTTTTTAAAGGGCTTTCACTCAGGTCCAGCAAAGCCAGACAATTTCCTAAGACAATACCAATTTCGAACTTAGATGTGAATGTAGTAACAAACCATAGCCCATTACACGTCTTACCCTGCGTACCTTGACCTGCGGGGTAAATGCACAACACCATAACAGTAAAAATGGGTTTCATTTTGACAGTTCAACAACATTCATTGCGTTATTTGTGTTGTTGAGCAGACAAATTTTTCGAACATATGAAGCAATGGATTAGCAATATCCTTCAAAATGATTCAGATTGTGATTGGTAGTGTGTTACGCAATTAGGGTGCGGGGGTAAGGGTGTGATGCGGCGTGGAATACTGGGTTGGAAGAGCTTTCTGTCATTATTTACATGGCTTGCTTGCTTGCTAATGACAAAAAATGCCGAGAAATCAGACTAACCTTAAATCCATTTAAGTCCTGAGCTAACGTATTTAAATTCAAGTCGTGTATGAGAATAATAAGTCCGCCCGTCGTGCACATGACCATCTGCTTCGCGTCCGGTGACAGTCGACATCTCATCAGGCTCGACGTATGAAATACTCTTTGGTACACAAGGTTGTATTCCGTATAGGAGTTGATATCCCATGTGTATATACTGCCGTCTAGCCCCGAAGTGACCAGCAGTTTGTCTTTGACTGAAAATTCTATATTTTTCACCCACTTGGAGTGGCCTAGTAGAGATCGTATCTTTTTCTTGAGGTTTCGGACATCC